>OX467115.1:7658680-8180899 GCA_950106695.1 Biston stratarius
ATTTATATCTCATCACAAACATGGAAATGATGAGCCTTCCGATAGATATGATAGAAAATATACTTTCATTCCTGTCCTACGATGAAATCGCTAAGAATAGAATTGTGAGTATTCATCATTAAAAACTATGTTTATTTGGTGAAAATACAGTTTATATTGTGTAGTCGTGTGCTGCAATTACTGGTATTAGACTGATAAATATTAACGCGAGGAAAAGAATTTGAGAAAACGACAAAAGGATTTTTAATATTATAAATAGTATCTGGGTATATGCGTCTCAAAACTTTATGATTAAAACAGTTCTCGTCTCTAAATGGCATCTAATAATGCAATTAATAAGTGTTAACTGACTAATTATCTATATGAACATCTTTACATCAACTAAAAATCTTTAATTGTTTATATAATCTGTTATGACATTCCATAGATGCATCTAGAATATAACTGTAATGGGCAATTTGTTGACGAATGTTCCTGCATAAAACGTGTTGTTATTTATTTGATACCACACAACAAAGATAAAAACATCCTATCATGAACATAATATTGCTTGATTTATTTCTGAGCATATACATAATTTTATCATTAAATGATGTACCTAACATAATGTCTGTGTCTGTTTGTTCGCTTAGTTTGTCTAAACTATGTAATGGGTTTGATGTGATATTAGATTTTTTTTTAATGTTCATGAAAAGTCAGTGTGGGTTTATTGACATACTGTCTAATGACACTAATTATAAAGAAAGAAATATGGATCTATGATTTTTATGATACCAGAGCAAGAACACATTTTCAGAGATACCAAATTGTACCTACGTACATAGATAGTGTATGATTTTAAGGGTAAATAATCTTGATAGATCTCTTTTCACCTGTCATTGTTTTCTAAGGTGACCAGGTATTATTTGATTATATTCGGTTTTAAAACAAGCAACAATTGTGATTTTACATTGACATATCCTTCTATAGCCAACTTTAAAGTTATGTTGAAACCTAATTTTAGGTATCCAAAAGCTTCAATGAGATATGCATGCGAAAGCTAAACCGGGGGTTCCTCATGATTGAGAGAAGACATGCGCAAGCCCTGAAGAATGTTAAGGCACAGCTGCCAAGAAGAGAATCTGAACGCAGGTTTGTATAAAATGTTTATGATCTCTAAAGCTTGTCAGGTTTCCAGGAAAATAATAATATTATATTTTTGTATAATTACATAATATAATATTAACAATCACCTTTAGAATTATCATTAGGTAGAGGCAAAAAATAAAACAAGTTTTTGATGAAATAAATTCAAATAAGTTGTCAAGGCCAAGTCATGCCCAAGTGTAGCATGGTGGTACTTTCTAGTACTTGGCTGGCTAGCTACCACCCTCAAGTTGAAATCTCTCTCCAATCACCTAACGGTGTGTTCCGATAGCCTCGCTTAAGAGCCAGTTCCATTCCAAGCTAGATGTGTTTACTATCTTCAACTACACCACCTCTTACCATCACTGAGTTGTGGTCAAACACCAGCCTGTAAACCATAAAAAAAAACTTATAATCGTCAGGAGAGTTTCGTTTATCTCATTACTTTTACATTTTAAAAAGCAAATCTGTGTAACAATGTAAACTAATGTGGTTTTGACTTATTTTTGTGTTACTTATATGGGTTATATTATTATTATTACTATATATATTTATTTAATTACGTACTTATCTATATCTTTAAATGAGCAATTCTTGTATATATATATATATATATATATTCTGAATCTCTGAAACGGCTCCAACGATTTTCATGAAATTTTGTATCCAGGGGGTTTCGGGGGCGAAAAATCGATCTAGCTAGGTTTCATTTTCAGAAAACGTTGTTTTATCCATGTTTTCAGCCGAGCAATACTCGGTCAACCAGGTACTATTTATTTACGTCTGATATTTCGACTATAGTAATTAAATATAACTATAACAATAAAAAACAAGATCGGTGTTATCTATGTAAAACCTTATTTAAAAAAAATGTATTGGATTATGTTTGACCTCCATCTCACCTGATCTTACCATTCATGTTGCAGGTACCATCAGCTTTCCAGACACTGTGACATCCTGACGTCGATTGAGACCCGCATTTCAATGCTCAACATGACCTACTCCAAGTTTATAGACCATGGCTTGTGTTGCTTCATACCTGGCAAGGTACCAACTGAGTAGTTTGACTACAGCTTAACAGACTAGGGACTATGTACTCGACGATGGTAAACATATCATTTCATCCCTATCCTTTATACCATTACAGCATGAAGAAATAACAAACAAATAAAAATATTTAATTGATAACACTAAAGTTACAGGTCATTATTCCATTCATATTTAAAATAAAGACCTTGTTTTATGACTTTGACGTTTATTTAAAAACAAGAGATTATTGAATATGTAGTAATTAGGTAATTATATTATTTTTATTGACATTTAATCATATTTACATATTTTATATTTTACACATTATTATATTGATATACTTTATTCTGACATTTTGTTTTTTTAATTCATTGACATGAAATCAATGTTTTAAAACTTTTTATGATCTATGTCATTAAAAAAGTTTGAAATTATATTACGGAATTTGACTTGTAACATTGATATTATCAATAAAATATTTGTATTTTGTATTTGCGTGATTTCTAATCTTTAGTTTGGGCAAAAACACGGATGCATGAGTTCTATACTCATTCTATTTCATTATTTTTTCACCAAATAAAGTACTTGTGACACACAGACAGACAAAAGAAAGGTCTTTTTAAATACTTATGAACAAGTTTCCAGTATCCTTAAGAAAATTATTAATACCTGATTTTACCAAAAAATTTAATATTTCTTCCGGAACGCATTTTGTATTAATAAGCTTAATGAAATCTAATTGGATTTAACAACCAATTGCATGTGTATTGACTTATACATATTGTAATACATAGCTAAATTTATTATATAATTATTCATTTGACACCAAAAATGAAATTAACACACAATTGTATGACATTTGAATTTGTATAGTATTTAGTATATTTGTTTACAAACTGACTGAATTATATGACTTACCCAGACTTTTTTTCTTAACTAATAACATTGTTAAAAGGTAAATAAAAAAATCAGAATCATGGTCAAATTGTTACAATTCCAGATAATATTATAGTATCTTAAAATGCTACATGCTAATTGTGAACTTATACCTTCTATATGTAAAAGTAATGAGATTAATGAAACACTCCTAACATTATGATGCCCTGACCATGACCATTACAGCGCAGTGGTACCCAGAACTATGATTGAAGTTCAGGGCATTGCTGGTTTGAGGCTTATTATTTTGGGGCAAATTTCCTAACCTTAAATAAATTGTTAAATTTTCAGGTTATAGATGAAATTCGGCGTGTATTGACCATTGTAGAGACGGAATCGACACCACCGCGGGCCCACGAGGTAACTATCACAACACAAATTATAATTTATACATTAGTACTTGGTTTGATTGGCCGTCTTATTCATCGACGTAGAGCTTAAACCACTGGGGCTTTAAACTAGGGCTTCAAACTTGAAATTTTGGCAGTTGATGCCTTTTATGTTGTAAGCATCCAGTAAGAAAGTATTTTTGAAACAACACGAATAATTATATATTATTGGTAACACCAATGTTACAAATGAAATTCCGTAATATCATTTCAAATATATCATTAAAAAATTGTCAGTGAACACTGACATGTCAATGAATAAAAAACAAAATGTTAAAATAAAAATATACTAATATACGTACGTACGTATAAACAAGTCAGTACAAAAAAATATTGTAAATATAAAATTTGTCAGTATAAAAAATATTGTCAATGTAAAAATATGTCAATATAAAAAAAAAACAGTATAAAATATGTCAGTATAAAAAAATTCTCAGTATAAAAAATATTGTTCGTCGATTATAAATCTTGAAATATAGTTTTGTACATAAGGTGCTGCAAGAACTACGCGATATATCCAGTATGGCTATAGAACACTTTGACGACAAGATATCGCCCGCGTTCAGACGGAAGTTGCAAGAAGGCGTCCAACCTCACCCCAGGCCACAGCATGGTAAGTTTGATGATAGTGCGTGGAACTCCTTCACCGTTAGTAGCAGGGGGTGACACAACAGCCAATGCAGCCAACCCTGTACACTTTTAGCTGTAGATCTACAGTGGTTTGGAAGCTGTTTCCGTTTTTTTGCTATGATAGTGCACTGGCTTACGAGGTCGGATCATATGCTGAAAGGCGTGGATTTAATTCCCAACAAAGAGCTTAAACCGGTCAGGAAACCATAGCATAGCGGTATACTGTACTTTATAGTGCTCGGCTACCTAGCTACCACCTTCAAGTTGAAAGTTTGCCGCCAAGCACCCTTACCACCTTTCTTACAAAGAGAAGAAGTCCGCGTCCAGCAGTCGGACAGTTTAAAAACAGGGCTGAATCGTACATAATAATTTAGTTTACATGTTTAATATATAATTTTAATAATTAATAATAATTTAGTTTACAAGTTTTATATAAGTCAAAGCGCTTAGATAACGCTTTAAAATCTTATTCTCGTATCACTGGAACAAAACAAACACTGATGATTGTACATGACCCTAATGTTTCGAATAAAATAAATACATTAAAAAAAAAAAAAATGGCACACACACATACGCAAGTAAAAGCGCACACACCAATACACGATGGTAGTGAACATTAACGCGATCGAATGCATTCGATTGACAAAATTCCTACTCTGGTGTTACTAGTTGGAACTGTTCTTTTACGGGCTAGTGTTAGCCCAAGACTTCGACAATGACTATAATAATTTTCATGTATTCATCCAGCAGGCGTGCTGACGCCGTTGATGATGAGGCAGGAGTGGCGGCATCTCCGTCGCCGCGCGGCTCTGAACGCGAAGCTCTCCCTGTTCCTTGCAGCACAGTACAAGCGACTCTGCAACCAGGTCTGAAGAATTTAATTTTCGTTTTTAACATCAATTTCAGCCAATCATTTACTCCACAGGCTTCTCTTTTATACCACTTATCCTGCTCCTGTTAAAAGCATAGTTAAAAGATGACTTGATATAGAGTGGTTCTTCGCTATGATTGTAGAAAATCTGTTCAACCATTTGAAGTTTTTTTTAAATGTTTGATAGGTGTTTGACCACAGCTCAACTAATGTTAAGTGACGGTGTATAGTCGAAGATGGTAATCACACCTACCCTGGAATGGCTTTCAAGTGAGGCTGCCGGAACACACCGTTCAGTAGATTTTTAACTTAAGGGTGGTAGCTATCCAGTCGAGTACTAAAATGTACCCTACCACCATGCTATGGTTTCCTCACGGTGTTTTCATTCACCGGCAGCTTAAAGCTCATTGTTGGGGTTTGAACCCACGCCCTTTGGCGTTTAAAGCGACCGAGTTTATCGGGTCTTTTCTTGTTGCTGATTGGATTTGAGCATCTACCGCTGGTATGATCGAAATATAATTTAGTATTCTGTTGACTACCCTGTTAGCTCATTTGTGGCAGGTTGTATGGGTTCGATTCCTACCCAAGACAAACATTATAAGTGTTTGTTCCGTGTGTGGGTGATCTGTATGTATTATTATATGTATTTACAAAAATATATTATATAAGTATTCTATCAGTTATCTTGTTCCCATAATACAAGCTTTGCTTAGTTTCGCGTTAGATGGCGCTGTGTCAAATGTACTACGATATTTTTTTTTTGTAGCGATGGTGGCTTTTGTAGTGGTTAGCGCGGTAGGTTCGCATGCCGAAGGGCGTGGGTTCAAACCCCAACAATGAGCTTGAGCTGCCGGTGAAGGAAAACATCGTGAGGAAACCATAGCGTGGTGGTAGGGTACTTTCTAGTACTCGGCTGGCTAGCTACCACCCTCAAGTTGAAAATCTGCCGCCAAGCATCTAACGGTGTGTTCCGGCAGTCTCACTTGAGAGCCAGTTCCATTCCAGGCTAGGTGTGCTTTACCATCTTCGACCACACCGTCACTTAACATCAGGTGCGTTGTGGTCAAACACCAAGCCTGTCAGTTATAAAAAAATTGCAATTGTTTTTATTTACAGATAATCGATTACAAGAGAATATCGTCGAAACAATTCACCGTGATTAGAAGAATGGCCAAGCGGCAGAAAGAACAGGATGCTACTATAGGCAAGTTGTAGTTGATTATTTACCCGACAACAGAAAATATAAGTACTGTTAATACTGTTTGAAGTCGTTGCCAGCATCGGCACCTAGGCTAGGCTAAGCACCGACTTCAAACAGATCAGTAGGTACCAAGCAGGTATAATAATACTATTTTTCGCTTTTTAGTGTAAACGCTTTTAGAGTCGCTTTACCATCTTCCACCACACCGTCATTTAACATCAGATGAGCTGTGGTCAAACACCTAGCTAGTATTAAAAAAGGACTATAGATTAAATTTATTTATTACAGCGGACCTTAAGAAACGTATAGAAGAATGCGATATAAAATACAGCGAACTTACCCACACCAACCAAGCAAGCGGCGGAAAAGGAGGAGGTAATTTCTATTTTACACAACTGCACAAAAAAAGAGTAATGTTTTTAGTGTTCATGCACGTATATGTACAACCCCGGATCTACAATTTTTTCCAACCGGGGCAGAAACTTGATAGTGGCCCCTATCTCCAGTGTTTGAAATGAATAATTAAAAAAAAAACTCACAAATATATGGATGGCTTTTTGTAACAGGGAGTATAAAACCTTTCTTAAATTTACACTTACTTATAATTTGGGCGACATAGCTTTGCTCGGAGTATACAGGGACACTGGTAAGTCAGCATCCTGTTAATTTTGTTAAGGGCATATTTTGTACATTAAAACAAACACCTTTTGTCTTACAACCCTTGCCAAAATATATATCCCAAAAAAAATTAAACTTTTTGTGGTATTCCCTAACACTCTGTTCTCTATTGAAATGAAATTAAATTTATTTGGCAATTATAAATGTACATCGCTTAAAAAAAATTATACGTAAGTGCTGTTCAAAAGTATATTTATAGGGAAGCATTATTACCCACTTTGTTGCATTGTTACTTGCCGTGGTGGTGCCGTTAGAATTGTACCCCACCCTATCTACCCGTGGTTGCCGTAAGAGTCGGCTAAGGGATGTAATCCGGAAGATGGGCAACAGCGTCTTCCTTGAACAATCACACCTAACTGCGCTCGCCAACCCGCCTGCCAAGCGTGGCGAGTATTGGCAAAACCCACCCAGGAGGAGGCTTATGTCCAGTAGTGGACGTCCTATGGCTGATGATGTGATTGTTACCCATGCTAGGAATCAACCCGTGTTACGGCACAACAATACCCTCCGCCGGACGAGGAAATCGCTACATGTACGTCATAAACAAAAATGAGGATAATCTAGAAAAAAAAAGGAAACGAATATTTGGGGATATAATGAATGAGTGTGTGTATATGTGTGGTTGTTTGTGTGTGAGTGTGTGTGCGAGTGTATGTTGCGCGCGCGTGTGTGTATGTAGGTATGTATGTTTAAATGTGTGCAAGTATTCGAAACTCTTTTAGTTGTTGTCTTGTATTGCGTAGACGCTTCATTCATCGTAATATCGTGCTTCACATCATATCGTTAGATGCTTTGCGGCAGAATTTCAACTTGAGGGTGGTAGCTAGCCTGCCGTTGATCAGAAAGTGCCCTACCACCACCGCTATGGTTTCCTTACGATGTTTTCCTTCACCGACAGCTCAAGCTCATTGTTGGAGTTTGAACTCATGACCTCCGGCGTGCGAACCGACCGCGCTAACCACTGAGCTGTCGCTACAAAACAATGTTCATTGTATGATCCTCAGCGTCAAAATCGACGGATGTGACGTCATCGCAGCCGTGTCACTTCTCGTCGCAAATCAAACTCGACCTTTCAGTTCTACCCATCGGCACTTCAAGGAGGAACGTTAATAAAGGTAATTTTAATTAACTTAATATTCCAGAAGCTGTGGCGGTCTTATTGGGAGAAGACGGTTCTTACAATCGTTAGGTTTTACCTTAAATCATTGGCAAAATGTCATTTGAAATTTACTTTTGGTATATAAAACATAGCGTGGTGGTAGGGTACTTTCTAGTACTCGGCTGGCTAGCTACCACCCTCAAGTTGAAAATCTGTCGCCAATCATCCATGTTCCAATCCAGGCTAGGTGAGTTTACTATCTACGACCACACCGTCACATTTCTATAGTGTTGTGGTCGAAGATGGTAAACACACCTACCCTGGGATGGAACTGGCTCTCAAGTGAGGTTGCTGGAACACACCGTTAGGTGCTTGGCGATAGATTTACAACATGAGGTTGCTAGTCAGTCGACTGCTAGAAAGTACCCTACCATGCTATGGTTTCCTCGCGATGTTTTTCTTCACCAGCATCCATTGTTGGGGTCACTTAAAAGAGTCAATAAATAAAAAAAATGGTTTAACTGATTTTATTCCCACAATAAATATGTAATAATAAAAAAACGAGTAACCCTGTATAGTCGGAACCAGCTTAACATTCTAATTGTATTTTCCAGCACATGCCAACATTCAGCCAAGAAAGCCAGTGATAAAACTTCCGAGCTTATCCGAATCCGACGGGGAACTCCCCACAAAATCTTCCAAATTGGAAGAAACACCATCCACTTCAAATTCTAGGGCCAACAGCCCCAGAACCAAGTCACAGACAACAATGGCCAAAATACGCGGCATTGCCAACGAAATCAGACATTTGAGCAATTTGTCCAAAAAATATGAGGGTAGATTGAAATTGAAACGTTCGGTTATGTGCGATGAATTGTCGCATGAGTGTAAGAAATTAAAAAAAGATTAGAGGAATCTAGTTCTTACAATAACAATTGCCAAAATGAAAGACATCACGAATGAAATTATACAATAGAGCCTATTCGCTCATAAAATATGAGGGTAGATTGAAATGAAAGCGATCGGTAAAAAGTGTATGAAATTGAAAACAGATTAAAGGAATTCGGACACTAATCAATACAACAATAATGATAAATGATTTTAAAAAAAACACCTCGCTGTTAAAAAAAAAACATAGTGCCACCATAACGAAAAATAATGAGTAAAGTCATCCAAATCTGTTCAGGCATTTAAAAGTTATGGTGGAATAAAGAAACGCATACAATAATCCTGAAAACATTACACTCCTTTTTTGGGCAGTCGTGTAAAAATTAAGGAAATACGTGAAATTTTCAAATTTTGTATGTAGGTTGAATTTTGCTTGACCGTTTTCATTTGTATCATTATCTTTGCAGCACACAGAAAAACTTTATTTTTTTAAATTACTTTTTTAGAATATCTTTCTTGATTTCAATCTTTGGATTTGGACGTTTTATTTATTGCAAAATTTCGTATATTTCAATTTCAAGATTTCAAATTTTTCTAGTAGGTTTTTAATTTCGAAACAATTTAACACACACACACCTTAACAGTTGTTGTTGTTATTAATAAATAATTATCGTAGGACATTACACACAGCGCCATCTGACCCCAAACTAAGCAAAGCTTGTACTATGGAAATCAAATAACTGATAGAATACATATATACCTTTTTTTTTTGTAAATACATATTTATAATACATACAGAACACCCATACACGGAACAAACATTTTGTTTATACCACAAAATGTTTGTCCTTAGTGGGAATCGAACCCACACTACAGCTCTTAAGGCAGATATTCTACCAATGAGCCAATAGGGCTGTCAAATCTTGTAATACCAATAAGTACTTCCTTTACATACCTATTCAAAGATTGAGATCTAGAAAGATATTTCAAATAAATTAATTTAATAATAACCTTTTATATAATATGTTGCTGATATGGAAATAATACAATTTAAAACGTTCAAGCAAAATTCAACATATATAATAAAATTATGTGTCAATGCTGTTGACCGTTGAAGTTCTCGTCTGAAGCCAACCCTGGCTGTAGAGTCAGGTTGCGCTTACCATAAACATCATTGTCATCAGAACTGAATAATCGTGGCAAATTTCAACTCGGTAAGATAAGAGAAAGAAATTCTAATTCAACTAGCAAGATATTTCCTAAACAAATTAACATTGTAAGTTAAAGTTAGTAATAAAAAGGTTGTGTAACATATAGTATATACTATAAAACTTTATCCTTCTAGAGACAGTGGATAGGACTTAGCGATGACTATCAGTCAGAAAATATTTAAGTATTTTGTACTCGTATTTCTTATGTTATAACAAGAAATATGTTGAGTCGTTCGTAATACTCTTTCAATATGCCATTTGACTTTTTTTATACAAACTGAATCATCGTCAAATAATGTTACAATAAAAGTTTATACTTTTTGTGAAAATCATAAAACAAATTCAAAAAACAATATAACCCGACTGCAAATAAAATAGCTATAATTAAAGGATTTTTTTTTACTAATTTATTATTCCTTATTAAATTTAAACATGTATTGTATATATTTTTATGTAATCCTCTTTTAATTGCCTTTATTTTGATACCCTACTTGATAGGGTTGTTTTTGTTTTTTAAATACGAGGTAATAAAGAAATTTACATATATACGAAATACGCGCGAAAATATAACCCTTCCTTGGCAGTCGGGTCAAAACAAACTGAATTAAGAAAACACGAATCTAATAAATATTAAAAAAAATATTTGTTAGTGTTACTCGGGATGATGTAAGGATTCTAACGATACCCCATACGTCCAATGGATCCATATGGGTGGGTGTCTGACATCCAGATGTCAAACACCAAACAACAAAATTAAACGTGAGTAATCCCGCGAAAGTAAAACAAAATGTGTCAAAACCACTTCAGTTTCCATAGAGATTATGATTCATTATGTTTCCAAGATATTATGATTGTTTTTATGGGTGGGTGTTTGACATCTGGATGTCAGACGTGAATAATCCCGCATTTGTAAAACAAAAAAAATCATAATATCTTTTAATCTGACTGAGATAACTTAATGAAAATCTAATTTAATATTTTCGGGATAAAAATCCTTGAGAAACTGTTTTTTTTATTTCATTTTCACTAAATCGTAAAAATGTGCGAGCGAGACAGCTGATAAACGTATGTCCTTATTAAGTTATAGGACTTTAAAACGTTATTTAATTAAAACAAAAATACTCTTGCATTTTCTGTGTCATAAAATAAATTGGTGAAGAATCCATTTTAAGTAGCGTTTTTCAGCAAAGCCCTTTTTACATATTATATGATTATTATTTAAGGCCTTTGGTATCGATTGTGTTCTAACCGACTATTTTTTAATAACTATTATGTAGTAGTGTGTAAATAACTAAAATGCTTATGTTAATAATATCACTCATTATTTCAATAGTCATAGATTACTCTCTATAGATGGCACATCAAGACGATAATAGCACAGAACGCAACGGTCAAACTATACAAAAAATTCAATCGTTTTGATTGGTCAATTGCTAGACGCGTGTAGCCTTAAGATAACAAATAGGAACACTCTATCTAAATGTTATAACACACACTTGCCTACATTTTTCGTCAAAGTCTCATTTATTTTTTTATAGAAAGAGTGGCGAACAGATAATCCATTTGATGGTAACTGCATTCTACGGACAAATACAAAATTGACGATATCATTTTAATCCCATAATGCTTATAGTATCTGTAAGGGTTAATCTATGGTACCAGCCAACGACTACCCACCCCATTGACACCTAATATGAAACTATTACTTTCAGTAAAAACATTGGCACAAAATGCGCTTTTAAAATGATTAACTATTTAGAACACGCTTATCACACCGACCGGAAAAAAGACTAGAGAAATAGAACACATTAAATACTTTTACTTTCTACTTGATTCACCGTGGTGATATTTATAATTTATAAATTATATTAAGTCATAAGTTTGAGTATGAAATGCTTAGCCAATGTCGTCAGTATCAAAGTCGAGACTGAGCGTACCAATCGGCATTCATTATGCCTTTCTTCAACTTTAAATATATTTTTATGTAAAATAATGAGACGAACGTAAAGTTATACTAATGGTAACAGATAACGCCTGTCCATGATCATTGCAGAGGTATTAGAAGTTTGAGTAAAAAAACAAAGACCAGGCCTTATACCCTAAGCTTCATATTGTGATATCTGTTAGGCGCTCAAGAAAAAGTTATGCGATTGCGAATCTTATTGCGCAGACATAATAATATGTAATATGTAGCGATGATAGTTCAGTGGTTAGCGCGGTCGGTTCGCATGCCGAAAGGCGTGGGTTCAAACCCCAACAATGAGCTTGAGCTGCCGGTGAAGGAAACCATAGCGTGGTGGTAGGGTATTTTCTAGTACTCGGCTGGCTAGCTACCACCCTCAAGTTGAAAATCTGCCGCCAAGCATCTAACGGTGTGTTCCGGCAGCCTCACTTGAGAGCCAGTACCATTCCAGGCTAGTTGTGCTTTACTATCTTCGACCACACCGTCACTTAACATCAGGTGAGCTGTGGTCAAACACCTAGTCTGTCAACGATAAAAAATAAAAATGTAATCGCGTAGGTATTTCCTGAGTGCCTAACAGGTATCGTTAAAAGCAATTCACAGTACGGGAGTAGGATATCGCTACTTTGTGCGATCATTACTTTGAGATTCGATCGTTTTGTGCTGCGAATAAGTTTGATGTATTGTCTATAGTGTTTAGTCGTTGGCGCATTCGTTCCACGCGAATATAAATGGACTCGATTTTTTATTTCAGTAGGTTTAGTAGTCTATTCATGTTCCGCCTATTGTCTGGTTTAGTTTAAAACAATTTTACTCGGGTTATTCGGAAACGTATGCCAAGCTGACAGGGGTCAGGTCTTACACTCATAGTTACGAGAATTTTGTATTGTTGCTTGTTTTTCGACACTGGTAGAAGGCAAAACGTGTGATGCCAAAAGTTAAAATTATTATATAAAAAAATCTCTTGAGTTGATAATTCGAGAAGTGACGAACATTGACATTGCATTTGAAGCTTTAACCCTACATTTTAAAGTTACTATTTAGTTTGAATAGGCAAATCTGAAATCGACCTCTTTCCAATAACCTTTATAATTAATAAAAAAAAAAAAAATTAAAACAATCAGCATTTGTGTGCATATTTTTTAAAAAACGCACTGTTTCGCCTGCTACACGAAATTATTTCGAGAAATTCCAGGATAAATCTTGAAAAAAAAACTCGAAATTTAGGCATCATGTAGAGATACTTCGCCATTTTAATGTGTAATACAATAACTTTACCTTGTTACGGAAATATTATAAATGTATATTAATACTTGTGAATGAAATAAAAGTATGTACATACAAATAGCAATGGTTTTATTGGATCCCTTCGGCTGTTGACGAAACGGAAATTTAACTAGATGGTATATCTCCTTAGCAATTAGGTACCACCGCGGTATAAGATATTCTGCCGCCAAGCAGTAGTGTGTAAACATTACTGCTTGGCGGCAATGCTACTCTGCCGGCGTCTATTTTTCCCGTGAAGTAGAATTTCTGTATCTTCAAATCAGAGTAAATAAGTTTTTTCTAGGTAAGCGTGCTTCATCTTAGACTGCATCCTTCTTAACATCAGATAAGGCGTGGTCAAACGCAAACCTTTTTTTTTAATGGCAGACAGGCTAGGTGTTTGACCACAACTCACCTGATGTTAAGTGATGGTATGGTCGAAGATGGTAAAGCACACCTAGCCTGGAATAGAACTGGCTCTCAAGTGAGGCTGCCGGAACACACCGTTTTGATGCTTGGCGGCAGATTTTCAACTTGGGGTGGTAGCTAGCCAGCCGAGTACTAGAAAGTACCCTACCACCACGCTATGGTTTCCTCACGATGTTTTCCTTCACCGGCAGCTCAAGCTCATTGTTGGGGTTTGAACTCACGCCCTTCGGCAAGCGAACCGACCGTGCTAACCACTGAGCTATCATCGCTACATTACCTATTTAGTATTTTTTTTAAAAACGGCTCTGTTCGTAGGGTAATGCAGCGACATTACAGGGCTATTGAGAAAAATAAAAACGCGGGAAACGTTGAAATAGGCGGACGCGATTTTTTTTTGGGGAGATTAATATTAATTTTATTTGTAAATAGTGATCAGATAAGTACTTTTGTTGTAAATTACTTGTATATTTTGTGTACAACGTAGCTTTAAGTGCATCTTAAACGTCGGTAAGTTTTTTTTTCAATAGTTTTAACGTGGAGGAACCTTCAGACCCCGGGGGCAAAACAGTGTTCCCGGAGGAATGTGCCCATCAGCTGCATGCTTCATTACTATTTGTAACGATAATATTGCTAGCACTACGAATTACCGCAATGATAAGTATT
Organism: Biston stratarius; assembly: GCA_950106695.1. NCBI lineage: Eukaryota > Metazoa > Arthropoda > Insecta > Lepidoptera > Geometridae > Biston > Biston stratarius. Next base: position 7,673,059 of record OX467115.1, read on the forward strand.
AATGATACGCAAAGTTTAGTTAACAAAACGACAGGGCTATTGAGACTATGTTTTTTTATTGAGAATAGGCTTGTGTTTGACCGCCATTTCGCCTGATGTTAAGCGAAGATGCGGTCTACGATAATGCACGTTTGCCTAGAAGAAACCAATTCACTCGCGACTTGATTGACTTTACTCAGGTTGTATTCATCCTGGAACACACTAGGGCAGAAAATTCCGTTGTTTATCGGTTCTTACAATGAAGGTGGAATCGCGGCACATCGGGACGTCTATTGCGCCAACGACATTGAAGATGATGACGCTCTTTTCAAATAGTCTCGCGTCACTGCACGCTCGTTAATAACGGGGTTTGACGGAAATCTATAGTTAAAACAAACACATTAAATATCTGCAACATTTTGTTTGTACCATTACGATAATATTATCGACAACGGCTATCGAGTTTACCACATCACTAAATAAGTATCGAGATTCGACGAGATACTGTCGAGAAGCGACTCGACCGTTTGGTTACACGTGTTTGAAATTGCTTTGCCAAACACGCGCGTGGCTAATATTTTAAAAGATTTTAATGATTTATACAAACAATACGTAATATTTTAATACTTGCTTGTGATATGTGACATTGTGGTCTCTAAAATTTAAAGTTGCACTCTTGTTTTTGCAAAAACTCACTGCGCAGGTGAACATTTTGATACAAACTATCCACTATATATAATATAATATTATATATAGCCTAGAGCGATTTCTTCCAGACAATAAACGCTAAAGCAGCAATGTAGTTTATTTTGTTTCTCAAATTTCTAAATGTTCGTGTGGGTTATCTGTAACAACCAAGAGAACGTAAACTTGGTCCTAAATAATAGATATAAATAAAAGCGAAAGTATTTCTAAGCGGAAGTCTTTCTGTCGGTTGTTGCCTTTATACGATTGGAACAGCTGAATGGATCTTTATGAACAATGAAATGATAATAAAGGCTATGGAATGTTTCTCGAGATATACCTACTTTTTAACCCTCAAAACAAAGAAATTTTGTTAGTTTGACGTGTCTGTCTGTGGCATCGTAGGTCTTAAATGAATAGACCGATTTTGATGCAGTTTTTTTTGTTTGTTAGCTGACGTGATTGAGATGTTTTTTTTTATTATTTATAAAGATCTGTTCCGGCGTTTCGTGATTATATTATGGTTCATATCATCAGCTCATTTTCTACTTGAAAAAAGTGTCTTACTAACTTACACAGATCCGATTGATTTGAAATTTGGCGTCCCTTCTGTTACTTCGGTGGTTTGTATATTTCAAGATTTTTATGTTGTATATAATCCGGTCTTCAGTTATTAATGTTTCTTATTTGTTTTTGTGTTTGTGTTACAAATTTTTTTTTTCTTTCTTTAAAAACAAAACAATAAATGATTCCAGAACCGTTTAAAATTCATTCAAACAAATCATTCTTCCGTGCTACTACAATTCTCACTGATTTTCTTACTGAAGAAAATAACCACCTAAAATGACTCTCACGAATGTGCCACGCAAGCAAAGACGCGCATAAAATTTACCTTGTTAAGAAAACCAAGTATACCACAAAACATTACGTAAAATAGGAAGTAGTGGTGAAAATGTCAACTCACTAAATACGTAATGTTATAAGCAATATCTCGTAAAAACATAAGTACACGGACTTTCTCTTTTCTCTCTGATTATGATCTAAGTCATCTTTACGTTACCGCGTTTCTAAACTCTTGTATAAAATCAAACGAAAGTTGTATTTTCGCGCCATTTCTACACTTGACTTCGACAGTGACAGACAATAAAAATAGTGTTGTGAAAATACAAAATTTTATTACTTAATAATAATCGAGTATAATTACTGTTTTAAATCGTTTTTAAAAGTTATACAGGGTGTAAATTAGTTATTAAAACCTTACTTAAAGTTAACCATTGCTCCGTTAACATAGTCCGTCGCACAGAATAACTTACCTAAATCAATTTTTTTTTTTTTTACTAAAACCTTTTAAGTGTAAACAAAGAATCAAATTACATTTGAGGATCTCAATTTCAGATTAGTTTATAAATTAATCGCTAAACAAATCAAAAGTTCTATAGACATTGGTGAAAGTAACTGAACGACGACGATAGAATGCTCAATGTCTCAGTCTTTTAACTTTTGTGAGAGCAAGAAAAAGCTCAATCGATCAAGATATTAATATTTATTTTGTAGCGATAATTAGCGCGGTCAGTTTACACGTCGAAGGGCGTGGGTTCAAACTCCAACAATGAGCTTTAGCTGCCTGTGAAGGAAAACATCGTAAAAAAACCATAGCATGGTGGTAGGGTATTTTTTAGTACTCGACGGGCTACTTACCCTCAAGATTAAAATCTGTCGCCAAGCATCAACGATGTGTAACGGCAGCCTTACTTGAGAGCCAGTTCCATTCCATTCCAAGCTGTGCTTTACCATATTCGACCACTTTGTCCTTTAACATCAGGTGGGCTATGGTCAAACACGTAGCTTGTCAAACATTTAAAAAAAAGTAGTTTGAAACGGATACTAATATAAAATAAGTCTACAAATATTTTAAACAGAAAAAAAAAACTTAAATAGATACATGTTAAGACCAATTTTGAGTACTTTATTGACATGACTAAATTTATCAAAAAATATTACGCTCTCTGTCCAATGGACTACAATGAAAAAGACAGCAACATTTATATTAATTTTAGATCTGTCAAGCCTCCAAAATAGGTTATATAATTAAGATCCTCTATTAACCAACTATCTCTCAGTAAACTTTACCCTGTATGGAAAACTTTAAAATGGTACTTATATGATATTTTTACACTACACTTAATTCGTTTACGATAAATTACTATTGTAGAATAAATATTTTTATAACTTGTGTTTTATTTTAATCTGCTATGTATTTACAATGTACAGGACAAGATAGTATATTACAATTTATAATAAGTATAATGTTTAATGATAAATTATGCTTTATATGCCTACTTAATTTAATTAAAATTAAAAGTTAGATACAATAACTATTTACAATGTTAATTAATAAACTAATAACAATTAATTACAAAAAAATTGCACACTCTCATAAATATGAAGAAGTAGAATTGATATTTAGTTTGAACTGCATATATCAATAATTAAAAATATAGTTTCATTAAATCATATGTACATAGAATTTACATGCTTTTAAAACAAATTTAACTTTGAGTATTATTTCAATTTTTTCTTTTAATTTTGGCTCGACATTTTGAAAGTCTTTCTGATAAGACTATTGAAAAATTAACTAATTTAAGTATGTACTTATACCTACAACTCTGAAACCCTGACAATAGCTTCGTCGAAGCTGAATAGTTTATGCTGATGATTTCTGGTTCAGCTGTGGGTTTGATTTCCGCCCAGAACAAACTTTTGCCACGAAAATAGAAGTTTGTTTTCTTAGTTTGAAGCTAGATCGCACTGTATGAAATGTTGCCAGATATTTATTAAACTTTACCTGATATCTACAAAGCAAAACATTGCTTACAAAAATAAATAAAAACTGCTTCAATAGGACGATTGCTTTGCAAGGAAAAATAAAATTTGGCCTGATTAGATAAAGCCTAGATAATGGATGTTATTGAGGTTAGAAATTCTCGTATCGTGCCCGTATTAAAAGCAAAAGAGGCGAATATGCTGAGTTTTTTTTGGCTTTGCGCGATTTTAACATATTCCATCTTCATCCAATTCAAGTTTTCTTGCGTATCATTTCAATTTGACATGTTATAAGAAATATCAGCGTGGAAGCCATCGGGTCCAGCGTGGTATTTGACATTTTGCATCCTGCCATCTGGTAACAAGACGTGGTATTGGCCCTCGGTGTTTTCATCCTTCTTCGCTTCTTGATGGCCGAAATCGTTGCCAGATTCATGGTCACGGACTCGGTAACCAAACTCGTAGCTGGCGGCATAATGCAACTGGCAACAAAAAAGTAGGTACATAAGTTTCTTACAGAACGAAGCAAACATTTCAGATACGGAAACAAAAATCAGAATTTAATAACCATTATTACAATATAATTAAACAGGGTCCAGTATTCAAAATGGATGCGGGGCCATTTTAGCGTATCATTTTTTTTAAAATAATGTTTATGGTCTAGCTACAGAGGCCTTTGAACCATGTCTCTATTTGGAATTACAGCACTTCACTTTTATAATTTTATTGGGTCTTCAATTTTTGCAATATACATCTATAGTTACAGTCAAAGTCCAGTCTTGGTCAAGTCCACTCGTGTCAGTCAAAGTCAGTAAGTCATACCTTAGTAAAGTACTGGCGACTTTACTATAAGCTTCGATAGAGTTTTGGAAGCAACACGAAAAGTCATGTTTCACCACATTATACCATTTTCCAACACTCGCGCTTGTAATTCGGCACTTTATGAATAAAACACCACTATTTTTATGCATAAACACCCCAAAAACCACTAGTTTTGGAAAAAAATACAATGGGACGACACGAGTCTTACCGCGTTCCCGCCAAAACCCCTTTTAACGTATCGTTTCTCTCAGGTCACAGATAAAAAAACTAGTTTAAATTAATACTCTATTGATAGATATATTGTACGTCCTACTTTGTGTAACGGACCTGTCACTTGTAAATATCTAGTCAAGTGACTGGGCTTCCAAATAGGTTTCAATATCGGAATGAAACGAAATACGCAAAAACTTAGTAAAAACCTTTATTTAGGGATTCTAATTGTTGTCTTAAAAGTATCATGAGGTCAAGGGTAAGAGCTCTTAAATATTGAAGGTGAAAGGTCGCAATTCCTTTTAATATCTCCCTTCCCATACCTTATATCATTTTTTGCATTTATAATGGAATATATGAGTATAAAATGGACATATTTATTGATGATTTGTGTAACATTAAGTACCTACCTAAACACTTATTTTACCTTTTACTCACGTTCGATTAGGTCGGATACTCCGGCTATAGTTTGAGCTGCAGTAATATAAAACTGTATTGACAATAAATTACATATTTGCTTTATTTGTATATTATTTTATATATGTTCTCGTTGTACCCTGAAATTATGAAATTATTGTGTACCTATGTATACAAATATGTCTAGAGTTGGTTAGGTACACGATACATACTTTAAAAATTTAAATTAGGCTTAGGTATGTTTGACCGCCATCTCGCCTGATGTTAAGCGAAGATGTGGTCTATTCTTGGCTAAAAAATCGATTGACACACGATTTGAAGGCACCCATATTTCTATAAAATCGATCAGGGAACCGTTTTTTGAAGCTTCTAGCTATCCGATAGAAGAATGTACAGGAGGAGATATTTTATTTAACTAAAATGTTTTCATGCTGAAATATTCTTTATTTTATGAATGTCAGATGTAAACTAGATCATTAATATCAATTTATTATAACATAAAAAGGATTTGTAGCAATTTTTAAAGGAATGTATGTGTTCATCATGCTTTTTAATTAATTAGTCCAATTCTTTTTATGCAAAGCTGAATTATTAAAACTTAAGTAACGATTTTTTTAATCATTCATTTTTTAAGATTAAAAACGATAGTATTATACAAAACTTTAATTTTATTAGCAACGCTATCTTGAGATGTAACTTACGTCACTTATATAAATCTAGCACATAGAAATTATCCATTAAAAGTACTGAAATACAGTGCAACCACGATATAACAAAGCTGAAGGGAATTAGAAAATATTCGTTATAAAAAAACTTGTTAAAATGAGGTTTTAAGATTTGTAGGAAACTTGTTTATAGGTATTAAGATTCAAGATTTTATTGTCGAATGTAGGTAGTGAAGATTTTAAACTTAATATTACGTACCTACAATTTACTTGTCCTGTTATAGCGAACGATAGGATACGATATATAGAGGCTTTCTATTTATATTCTGCAATGATTGAAAATTGCCGTGGTGGTGCCGGCGTAAGAATAGTACCCCACCCTCTCTACCCGCGGTTGCCGTAAGAGTCTGCTAAGGGATGTAATCCGGAAGATGGACAGCAGCGTCTTCCTTGAATCACACCTAACTGCGCCCACAAACCCGCCTGCCAAGCGTGGCGAGTATTGGCAAAACCCCCCCAGGAGAAGGCCCATGTCCAGCAGTGGACGTCCTATGGCTGATGTGTGTGTGTGTATTACAAAAGGCGATTTTACTTTAATATATTTTTTAAAGCAACATTACCGGATGTTAATTATGGGGAATGTCGCGAATGAAAAGTTTATTTTTTTCTTGGTGCGGGACCCATTGACTAGGCTCTCGTGGGCCCCTAGTCGGTGCGGGGCCCCTAGGCAGTTGCCTAATCCGCCTTATGGATAATACCTGACCGCAGTAATAGACACAGATATTCTCGATTCAGTAGAGGGTGAGGTACAATTCTAATGCCGGCACCACCAAGGCAAAAAAAAATTGTAATAGAAAAAAAAATATTTTAAAAGGTAAGAAAAGGGTAAAGGAAAGGGTCCCCGAGAATTGCATTGCCTAGGGGCCCCGATAGTTTTAATCCGGCCCTGACAGCGGTAGTACCTATTCTTGCTAAGGAGATTTACCACTCAGTACTTTTTACACTAAAGCCTGCAAGAAATCTCATAGCATTATCAAGTTGCCATATAAAAGAGAAAATCTTTGGAACAAGTTTTATGTTTGCTCTGCAAGATCGATTTCACTTGCCATGTGATATTTAGATTTAAGTATTACATTATGTCATTTCCTATGACAGATGATAGTGCGAAAATACATAATGCTTACACAGGGTAACAAGTTTTAGGTGTACTACTGACAGGGGATCGTTGAACTCACAACTTTGAAACATATATCAGTTGCTTATATTATCAAAAGTCGACGGACTTGTTCTAGAAAACAGTTGATTTTTTTAAAACAAATACATTGATTGCCTTGTTAGCTCATTCGGTATAGTTTTGCTTTGAGAGCTGTGGGGTGTAGATTCGGTTCCCAGTCAGGACTAACATTTGTCTGACTAACATAGATGTTTGTTCTGTGTTCTGAATGTATAAAAAAAAGTACTTAAGAATTCTTTTAACTGTCTGGTTCCTATAGTACAAGCTTTGCTTGGTTCGGGGCTAGAGCGCTGTGAGAAATGTCATCCAATATTTATTTTCACATTTTTATCTATTGTAAAAATTCATTATGACCCCCTTTCGTCAAATATACCCCATGCTTATAGACCTGTATTATGAAGCACGTTTCAAAACTTATACAGAAAGGAAACACTCTAACATGTCATTTAAAAAAAACTATATTGGTAAGTATGACATAAAAACCTACGTAATAACTTACAGTATTTTACTTATGATATATTATGTAACTAATTTTAAGATCAATTATTTATTAAGGGTTTAGTTGACATATCCGAATTCACTAATAAAGTTCTTGTCCTTGTTCCTTTTTTTATTTAATAGTAATGAGACGAACGAGGAACTCTCCTGATGTTAAGAGATATGCGTATGCGCATGACCATTGCAGCGATACACAAAACTTTGAGTAGAAAAACAAAATCTAGGGCATCGCCCCGATATATTCGCTTTCGTTATATTATTTTTTTCTAATTTAGGTAGATATTGCCTCACAAAGTTTTGAGTAACCATAATATAAAGTTTTTTTTTCTATGTAACAGTTATGAGACGAATGAGACGCTCTCCTGATGGTAAGAGATAACGCCTGTCCATGACCATTGCAGCGATATACCGAACTTTGAGTAACAAAACAAAGTTCAGGGTATCGCTACTATGGCGCTCATTACTTTGACCTATAAGATCATAGCAGAAAAATGTTTATATCTAAAATTTTCTTTATTTTCTAAAAGCGTCTCAAAATATTGTGTGTCTAAGGGCCCCAGCAAGGCCTAAGACGGCCCTGATTGTATTGTTGTATTTACTTAAACTTTAAGTAAATACAATTTAATTTTAAATAACTTTAAGTCTTAAAGTTATTTAAAATTAAATTAATAAATAGTTCTTACAACGAACCCTGCTATAATGTTGCAATAGGTACCTTGATGATAATCTTAATTCCACAATAACGTAGGTACTAATTGTAAATATGTATTTAAATAAAAATTACAAACATTAAAATTTCATCAAACAATTACTAAGTACCTACCTAACAAAAGTAAAAGTGAGTTTTTTGAAAGTATTTCAACCTTTAACTTTATGGCATAATAAACTTATGAAACTAGCTTACGCCCGCGACTTCTTCCGCGGTAACTTTAGAAATTCAGACAGAAATGCAACATGTGTAACAAATAAACAAGTCATTAAACTTGTGTTGTTTTATTTTTAACTAGCTGTGCCCCGCGGTTTCACCCGCGCTAGATGCCTACGTCATAGTAGCTTTATGCATGCAAAGTCTCAGCCCGATCGGTTTAAAATTGACAAAGTTCCATACAAACTTTCATCCCCTATTTTATCTCCTTGGGGGTAGAATTAATCAAAATCCTTTCTTAGCGGATGCCTACGTCATAACATCTACCTGCATGCCAAATTTCAGCCCGATCCGTCCAGTGGTTTGGGCTGTTCGTTGATAAATCACTATGTCAGTCAGTCAGTCAGTCAGTCAGTCAGTCAGTCAGTCAGTCAGTCAGTCAGTCAGTCAGTCAGTCAGTCAGTAACCTTTGAGTTATATATATTTAGATTAAGATAAAGGATACCTTTTATCCCGGAATAATGTTCCATAAGACGCATCTGCGCCAAATTTGAAGAAGCCATACGTCCTGTAATTCGCTTTTTGATAATCTCACAAGAACCTAATATTTTTCTGATATAAAAAGTATCGTATATGTTAATCCAGGTAATAAACTATATGTGTGGCTAGGCTAGATATATTTACCATCTCCGACCACACCGTCAATTAACATCAGAGATGTGGTCAAATACCTAGCCTGTCAAAATAAAATAAAAAAATAGTACTGCATGTTACGAACTACACTAATGATCATATTTAACTTAATTAATTAAAATTACTATAAATAATTATTCTATGGTATTAAAACTTAAATTGACATTAAAAACATAATCAAAGTCAAAATTAAAATGTCAAACATGTACAATGTACAAAAACCCAACCAGGTTTTCATTACTTCTAATATGTCGTAACAGCCATAAATGATTTTGAATTTGAAATGTATTTGTTTTTACTAGTAAAATTTGAGCGTTTGATCTATAAAATTTTTAATTTGTGAAGCTTTAACAGATTTTTCCTTACACTGCTCGGGTAACGGCTATGATTTTTCCTATATTTCCTCGGTCGATGAGGCCTTTTAGATTTTATCTTAGATTGCAATTGAAATACGTCTAAATGTTGTATGTTTAAGTTATGATGTCCTATTAGGTTTTTTAACTGTGACTCTGTCAGCATATAAACTGGTTCTAACGAATCTACTACACTACTAATATCTGTTTTTGATGGTAAGTTATAAAAATTTGCAGGTACTCCATAACTTGTTGAAAAGTCACTGGGGTTTGTAATATGATGAAAAGTGGGATTATGTTTGTATCCGTACAGTTGTGAATGACTACCTTTAGAATCAGCATGAGGATTTTTGGATTGCGTTTCAACGTAAGACTGTTTATGGTTTGGAACCCGAGCGCCATATTTGAAGTCGGACTCGTCGTATTCTAAATTATAATCATCATCGTCTTCGTATTCATTTACTGTGTCATCATAGTCATTTTCATCTCCGAAACCATCGCTAGCAATCTGATGTCTTATATTTGGCTTATGATTATTATAATTAAAGGGATGCCGTACTAAAGCTTCCGGTTTTGCAATGGTTTCGTTGATTTCTATTGTAGCCGTGTAGTTATCAGGTATAAGAAAAAAATCGGTTTCCAATGAGTCTACAGATCTCCTGTTTCGATTAATTTTGACGGATATACTTACATTATCGTCTCCGTAAGCTGACACTCCACTGCCATCTTCATTTAAACGCTGTACTCCTTTTTTTATTTCTTGCTGTAAGTGTTTGTTACTGCTATCTTCTTGATGATAGAATTTCAATGGTTGCTGGTATTTCCATGCTTCGTAAGAAGGTTTATGCTCAGGAATAGTTACTATCGTCGTTTCTACAGGGTAGTAATTTATGTTGTTTGTTGTAATATCTTCAGTAGTTGTAGTTGTGAGCGTCGGTCTTGGTGTGAATGGTACTTTAGCGCCTTTATTTGGATCTTCTATATCATTTACTTCTTCCGTAATTGGTATGTGATCTTTCACTATGGTATTGGTGTAACTAGGGTCTTCAATATACATTGAATTTGCATAATTGTGAGCTAAGCTGGGGTCTTTGAGATAAAAATAAAGATCAACCGGAGTCTCGAACTCATTAGATTGTTTATCGGATTGTATTAAAGTGTTCAGTTCAGAAAGTTGGTCTTTAGGCTCACTTTTTAATATTGCATTTAAAGAAGCTATATCTTGAGCCGATTCATACTCCTGCATTTGGCTGTATTGCTTCGGATACACGTACTGTGTTTCACTCTGTACAGCTTGAGTGAATATCTGAGTAGGTTCTTCTTTTATCTCAAACGATGCCATACCATTATTTCCGTCTGGTTTGATTGTTACACCTTGATCGTAACTCGACCCAGCTGTCACATAAACAGTTTTATATTTCTCAGGTTGAACAAGCTGATAATCCACCGAACCGTATGATCTATGATTCCTGTTCTTTTCTTTTAATTCAGTTTCGTCTTCCATGATCTTAGTAAGATCTGGTTTTCTAGTTCTTTTCACAACCTGTCGCTGTCTCGTAGGTGTTCTAGTAACTGGGGCTGACGTTCTTGCCGAAGATCTCGTAGATGTATTAGTTCTCGCAGTTCCAGGTTTTGTTTCTCTCAGATTAGCTTGTTGTTGCTCTAATGCCAGCTGATGACTCTCCTGTGATTCGTGGTAAGCTCTCATATAGCTGTCTGTTTGTGTCGGACCTTTATTTAATCTCTGAAACTGTGCTCGGTGTTGTCTTACTCTTTCAGCATTAAACATAGCTTGTTGGTTTTGAGCGTGTAGCTTAGCATTATGCTGTGAGTTTCCAGCCAAAGGATTACCGTATGGCAAAAGGGCTGGACCTGAGCTAGCTTGTATTCTCTTATCATCAATTCTAGCTTGCTCGTTAATTACTTCGAACACTTCGTGTACAGGACTTGCCGAGTTTGCTGATTCTAATGTGCTAATGTGGAACACGAGTAGTAGTATCGCAGCTTTAATGTGCCTCGGATTCGTCATCATTTTATCTGAAATTAAAAAAATAAGATACAAATAATAAATAATTAAAAAAGTGTATTTTTTTTAAATTACGCTTCATACACACCGGGGTCTGTAACCTTTGTCAACTTTTTAATTACATACAATATGTTTTTGACTTTTTACACAACCTACAAGCGCCTGCGAGTTCGTTTGCTTTGAAAAAAGAATTTGACTTTTTTTTTATAGCTGACAGGCTAGGTATTTGACCACAGCTCACCTGACTGTTGAGAATTGGGTTCAGAGACAAATGAAACACGTGTAAGTAACAAAAGAGCAGTAGTTTCATCCGTCAAGAAACTTGCGCTACTTAATTACCTTGATTAGTATAAAGGATATCTTTACATAGATACATAATTGCATTGTTGGTGGGTTCAATTCCCAATCAGTATAAATATTTATAAGACGTCGAATTTTGTTCTGTGGGAGCTTTCTTTTGTATTTATTAAAAAAAAAGTGTATAAGCGTATCAATTATCTATTCCCTTACAGTCTTTGCTTAGTTTGGGGTTAGATGGCGCTGTGTGTTTTTTTTTTATGGTTGACAGGCTAGGTGTTTGACCACAACTCACCTGATGTTAAGTGATGGTATGGTCGAAGATGCTAAAGCACACCTAGCCTGGAATGGTACTGGCTGCCGGATTATTGTTATTAGTTGTTTTTTTTTTTTAATTATAGTTGTTATGTCATCGTCTCAATGATAGTTTGAACATTCAGCAGACAGGGGTCAAAGGAGCAATAACTTTTTGCCACAACTGTACCGGCGGCGCAATGACCATGGGCACTTTCACTATCATGGTAAGAACGGGTATGTATGTCTGTCCGTACGTGTATTTATGCACGGACAGGATACAGTTAATTATACACATTATACAGTGTGTTTCCTTTAAGGTTATATAGCGACGATAGCTCAGTGGTTAGCGCGGTCGGATCGTGTGGATTTGAATCTTAACAATGAGAAACCATAGCAACTCTAGTACTCGGCTTGGTTAGCTACCATCATTAAACGGAAAATTTATATATCTGTTGAAAAGCACATTTTTTATGTAAAATTAATGTCACGAATGAGACGCTCTCTTGATGGTAAGAGATAACGCCTTTTCATGACTATTGCAGCGATACACAGAACTTTGAAACAAAAAGTTCAAGGCTTCGCTGATTTGGCGCTCATTACTTTGAGACATTAGATGGTTAGTCTCAACAGCCCAGTAATTTCGCTAGCTGCAGTACCCTTCAAATCGGAACACAGTAATGTTTACACACGACTGCTTGGCGGTAGAATATCTGGTACCTACCTAGATGACCTTCTGTTAAGGAGATCTACCACCAGGTTTATTTATACAATACACCTTAACTAATGTTTTGTAAATCGCCAAGCGATATCGGGGCAGATCGCGAGTATAGGCGAATATCATATACTAGCCACTATAGTGTGACATCTCGAATTATACGATTTTTCATTTTAATAACAATCTTATTCGCGATCTCGCGTATAAACACAAAGAAAAGACAAAATAGCACGATACAGCGCTGTCTCGTTTGGTGATCTAGTTGGCTTCGACACAAGTGACAGTTCAGTTGTCAGCTAAGCTTCGAGGTGTGAAGTGCTCTCGGTTTTCATAAAAACCGTGACATCACAAGGATACCACGTATTCAATGTCAATTTCCACATCATCTTCAACACGACATCTAAACTTACCACCTTGTAAACTTACATTTTTTTTGGAATAATGTGATAAGTTTTCCTTTTTTTTCAAACTCTATAATGAAGTTAATTTACTTCCAAATGTGTTATTCCTTTTTGATATTTCAAAATGCCGTGGTAGTGCCGGCGTAAGAATTGTACCCCACCCTCTTTACCCGTGTTTGCCGTAAGAGTCGGCGAAGGGATGTAATCCGGAAGATGGGCAGCAGCGTCCTCCTTGAACAATCACACTTAACTGCGCTCACCAACCCGCCTGCCAAGCGTGGCGAGTATTGGCAAAACCCCCCCAGGAGGAGGCCTATGTCCAGCAGTGGACGTTCTATAGCTGATGATTTCAAAATTAGTTATATTATACTCTAATCACGTCATAAATAATAAAGCTGTCTAGAGCTTTAAAAATTTAAAAGCCGTTTTCTGTAAAATTATGGTTTTTGAGGTGTCACACTGTCGTCGCATGTGGACGATATGTATATCACACGCAACAAACGTAATATAATTTACTTTTAAGATAACTGACATAAAAAACAAGTTATTGTCATTAGTAATTGTAAACCAAGTTCTCACGATTGTATCTACATTTAAAGCTTTTTGTTTGGTTGCGTGTTTGTAATATAATTTTTTATAGCCTATTTACTTCAAGGTTATTGGTCAGTTGAATTTATTTTTTTAATTAAATTTGACACAATAGGTCGAAAATGGAATTAAGGTGCAAAATACATTTAAAAGTTTCCGAATTAGTTACATTAAAATGTGTGAATTAAGAATAGAATTATATTTAGATCATCATAATAGATCATAGGATTAAGTTAGGAGGAGAATTGAGGAGGAGGTTCTCAAATTAGTTTTTTTTTAAATCATATTTGTTACCGTAGAACTCCGTCATTTATTAACTTGATTTACTTGGTGGTAGATTTCCTTATCTGGAGGTCGTATAGGTAGGTACCACCGCAGTACCCGATATTCTGCCGCTGAGTAGTAGTGTGCAAACATTACTGTGTTCCGGTTTGAAGGGTACTGCAGTTAGCGAAATTACTGGGCTGTTGAGACCATCTAGTCTCAAAGTAATGAGCGCCAAAGCAGCGATGCCCTGGACATTGTTTTGTTACTCAAAGTTCTGTGTATCGTAAAGTTTATGGACATGCGTTACATCTTACCATTGAGAGAGCGTTTCTTTAGTCTCATCACTTTTGCATAATAAATAAATAAGTAAGAATATAAACATATTTTTTTTTACATTACTTGTTTTGAATAATATTTTGACATCAAATTATACACATTTTATTGACATATCTATCTTTATAGATAAAAATTTCGTGTCACATTGTTTGTCCGCGATGAATACCTCAACTACTGAACCGATTTTAACCAAATCTTGCACACTGTGTGCAATTTGCTCTACCTTGAGAGATAAGTTATATCTCAATTTATAATAGCAATTTTTTTTTATTGCAAATTATTTGTTTATTATACGACGAAGAGGTATAATTATCTGTGAGTTCCATAAAATTCTAATAGATGGCGGTGTAATTTATTAACTGGATTGAGTAAGTATCCAATAGATGGCGCTACGTTAAAAGTCCAAACGTTTTCATATGTGCTGCAATTTATTTCACGTTACACGCGTGTTCAATTTGGTCACAGCAACGCGTGGCCGGGTCTGCTAGTTATCTAATCTATTTATCTATTCTTGTATAGTATAATCTGAATCTCGGAAACTGTTTCTACGATTTTCAGTAAATTTAATGCAGGGGGCTTCGGGGGCGATAAATCGATCTAGCTAAGTTTCATTTTTAGAAAACGTCGTTTCACCCGTGTTTTCGGCCGAGCAAAGCTCGCTCATCGAGGTACTGTATAATAAATCGCAAAATTGACTTTTACATTTTTATAGACTTCTGTATTATTGTATGCTCCAATGGGCAGCTTGTTGAGACGCTTAATAATAAATAAGATCCTATGCTACACAGTTTTAGAGTTTTAGATCCCTTGGCTCAACACGTGAACGGAACGGAGGAAGTGTTAGACAATACAAAATAGCAGTATTGTCTTTATTCTATATCTACGAGAATGCCTGACCCGCGTTGTCCTTTACTAAGTGAAGGTAAGCACACGATCCGCCGCGCCGTGACCTATTAGTACCTATTTGATGCGCTCCAATGCCCATAGTAATTGAACAGTCTTTGTTAACGATAATGATGCTAAATTTAGCAACAACGACGGACATTTACTAATTACCTGTTTTAACTTAATTTTAAATTTCTAGCGCAATTGATGGCCACTACTGTCTAGGGTAGAAGTACCTACTGTCAGCGCTATAACCACCTCTACACAAAGAATAATTATGGTTATATTTTATTTGATGGAAATTTGATTATTTATTCAAGGTATATATATATATTTAGCTTACATCCGCTTAAAAGTCGCTTCGGTTACAACAGTGATGAAAATGTATTACAAATAATTAAATATAAAAATTTAAAAACCTTTTACGCAATTAACCATACATAGCTAAGAACCACCGAAAGGAAACTGGCTTTTAAATGAAAAAAACCGCATCGAAATCGGTCCATCCGTTTGAGAGGTACGATGCCACACATACACACACAGACAGACAGACATCGACGTCAAACTCATAACACCTCTCTTTTTACGTCGGGAGTTAAAAATTTAACTAACTTGAAGACAATTTTATTAAACCTATCCGAAATATTACGTGATATCTAAAACTAAAACTTGGCATAAACATAATTATACCTACCACAAAATTAACACTCAAAACGAACTTCCGCAAAGTAACGCCTGAATCAATTACCTATATTTTGCCGTTTATTTATTTATTCAGACGGTCAGACGGTCTCCCAACACGAAACTTTAGTGGTTATTATTAGTTTATTAAATAGTTACAATAAATTTATGTAAATAAAATAAACTAGCTTTGCCTCACGGCTACGCACGGCACGGCTGGTCCTGGCTTTCAATCTGGAGGTCCGTGGATTGAATCCTACGTCAGCCACCTCTGTCTTTTCTAAGTCATGTGCTTTGCTGATAACTTCAAACGGTGGAAAACATCACGAGGAACCTTCAAAGCAAGCGCGCTCCATCGTAGACCGCATCTTCACTTAACATCAGGTGAAATAACGATCAAACTAAATCAACATTAAAAAAATAAGTTTTATTGTTATTTAAAATTAGCTTTTCACGTGGCTTCGCTCGCATTAATGTAGATTTTTTTCTATCCCTTGACAACTGTACTTTTTTTATGAAACATCCTTTTCTGTACCTCTGACAAACAGAACGCTAAATTTCAAAATGATCGGTTAAGTTTTTTTTTCAAATAATTTGCCCCATCTGTCGGCTAAAGCTGTAATGCCATACTGCCTGTCTTCCAATTTTGGAATTCATGTCTTACATCTATAGTTACAGCCAAAGTCCAGTCTTGGTCAAGTCCAATCCGTGACAGTCAAATCAAGTCATTCCTTAATATAGTAGTGGCGAGTTTACTATAAGTTTCTAGATGGAGTTTTGGAAGCAACACGAAAAGTCATGTTTAACCACATTATATCATTCTCCCACTTGTAATTCGGCACTTTATGAATAAAACACTACTTATTTTTATACATACCTATACTCGAAAAAACATTAGTTTTGGAAAAAAATACAAAGGGGCGACACTACCCTACCGGGTTCCCGCCAATAATCCTTCTGATCGGTTATGTAGTTGTCGGCGCTTTGATATTCTTAGAGTGGCAAGAAAACTGACAGTGATAGTTGGCTGACAGCTGACGTTTCTTCAATCTGACGCAACGTGAGGTGTGTTGGGATGATCGGTTTGCATCACAAGGGCGCATTACGTGTTCGGCGGAGTGTCCTTGCAATAACATTCCGGTACATTGTTGCCAATATTATTAATGGTGGTTTCCAACTCGCCCGTTTACCCGCGTCCACCATCGGCGCTTGACATAAACCCAGATTTCAATGATGTAGGCCACTTCCCTTATAGTCAAGGCGCGAAAGCGTAACTAACAAACAAACTCACATTCGCATTTATAATATAAGTAAGGAGTTACCTATTATATAAAACAAATTCACCGCCAAATATAGCAATAAAATATTATATAATTATGTTAATTTACATTAAAATAAATGATGAATGTTTTGACTTTGCTAATTTTATTCTAGTTTTAGCAATAAAGTTATTCTATTTCTATGATCGACGGGCTAGTTGTTTGACCACAACTCACCTGATGTTAAGTGACGGTGCGGTCGAAGATGGTAGAGCACACCCAGCCTGGAATGGTACTGGCTCTCAAGTGAGGCTGCCGGAACACACCATTAGATGCTTGGCGGCAGATTTTTTAACTTGAGAGTGGTAGCTAGCCAGCCGAATACTAGAAAGTACTCCACCACCATGCACGCTATGGTTTCCTCACGATGTTTTCCGTCACCGGCAGCTCAAGCTCATTGTTGGGGTTTGAACCCACGTCCTTCGGCATGCGAACCTACCGCGCTAACCACTGAGCTATCATCGCTACAAACTAGTTATTCTATAAATACAAAGTTGTACTTGTTTATTCTATTTTAAAACCATCCAAATACCTGAAAGAGATTGTTTTTAGCGATAACGCCAACGTTGTTGCACTTAGTTTTATTTTCTATTGAGATATACAATCTTTGTTGTGAAGAATAAAGAATTTATCTATCTATAGAATACATCTATCAATTTATAGATTTACTAGCGACCCGCCCCGGCTTTGCACGGGTGCAATATAGATACTAATGTGGTGCATATGCCTGTACTGTATATATATATAAATCTTCCTCTTGATCACTCTGTCTATTGATAAAAATCGCATTAAAATCCGCGCCTCGTTCTTCTCATGACTTTTAAATAAAAATAAATAGAGTTGAAATTTGAGTGCATGATTTGCGCCGTGAGTAGTCCGGAATAAAGTAATTCGCCAGAGAACTAAAGTCACAATATTATCAAGCTGAAGTGGCAATGGGCTGGAAACATCTGTTGTAGAACCGATAAACGCTAGACGTTCTAGAGTGGAAACACCGAATTGGCAAACGTAGCGTAGGACGCCCTGAGACTCGATGGAGTGACGCTACACGTAGGACAGCTGTCGGTGGATGGAAGCGAAAGGCCGAAGACCGGGTTGAGTGGCGTGTCTTTGGAGAGGCCTATGTCTAGCAGTGGACTACAAAGGCTGATGATGATGAATTGAAATCAAGTTTTTAGCAAAGAGTTGAGATACATTTAAGTACCTCAATCACCATTTTATGTGGATTATCGTTACCCGACTTTTTATTACCGTTTTAAAGTACGCATAAACGTCGTTCAACCTAGTTTGCATAATAGGTAATTGGCATAATTATTATGCAATGAATAACAAACGCGTCTTTATATAAATATTCTACTTTCCGTAATAAAGATTTTCTAATGACATTTAACATTTACCAGCATAAAACGTTTCTGATTCCAGTTTCATTGTGCGAACCGCCAAAGAGGGAAATTGTTGTCCGCCAAGCTAGGTGTGCTTTACCATCTTCGACCACACCGTCTTAACATCAGGTGAACTGTGGTCAAACAACAAGCCTATCAACCATAAAAAAAAGTAGGACATTGCACACAGCGCCATCTGACCTCAAACTGAGTAAAGCTTGTAATAGTTTGTAGCATTTTGTTTATACCACAAAATGTTTGTCCTTGGTGGAAATGGAACCCACGCCCTACAACTCTTAAAGCAGATATACTACCAATGAGCCAACATGGTTGACGAAATTTAAATTAATTGGTATTCAGGCAATATTCACATCATCATCAGCCATAGGAAGTCCACCGCTGGATATAGGCCTCCTCCTGGGGGGGTTTTACCAATACTCGCCACGCTTGGCAGGCGGGTTGGCGAGCGCAGTTAGGTGTGATTGTTCAAAGAAGACGCTGCTGCCCATCTTCCGGATTACATCCCTTAGCCGACTCTTACGGCAACCACGGGTAGAGAGGGTGGGGTACTATTCTTACGCCGGCTCCACCACGGCACTATTGCAATACTGGGGACGGATATATTCCAAGTGGTAAGTGAATGTTTTCAGACAAGCGTGCTCCATCGTAGACCGTATCTTCGCTTAACAACAGCGAGATGGCGGTCAAACGCAAGTCTATAACGCAATAACGATAGAGTTGTCGCAAGAAATCAGATAACCGTATTCTAAGAAATCCTAAAAACATAAATTAAAGTAATGACTTATCGAATAGACATTATATGAACAAGATGATCGAAAGTTGACCTTATGAACGAAACATTATTAACTAGTTGTTACACGCGATTCCGTCCGCGTGGGATTTATAACAAAATAATGTTTGAATAAATAATACAGACTTTACGAAAATTTTATAATTCTGTATTCCTCGTAAATAAATGCCTTAATCTTTGGTAACCTAACATTTTCCCGTATTAAAAGTATACCTACGTTAATCTAGGTAATAAAATTTCATAAAAACCCGTTCAGCCGTTTTTGCTTTATTGAGTAACAAATATCCAAACATACAAACTTTCATATTTGTAATATTAGTAAAATAGATGACAGACTAGGTTTTTGACCACAGCTCATCTGATGTTAAGTGATGGTGTGATCAAAGTTGGTAAACAAACCCAGGCTGCAATGGAACTGGCTCTCAAATGAGGCTACCGGAACACACCGTTAGATGCTTGACGGCAGATTTTCAACTTGAGGGTGGTAAGTAGCTAGCCAGTAGAGTACCAGAAAGTATCCTACCATGGTTTCCTCACGATGTTTTCCTTCACTGGAAGCTCAATCTCAGTGTTGAGTTTTGGACCCACGCCCTTCGGCGTGTAAACCGACCGCGCTAACCACTGAGCTATCATCGCTAAATATTAGTATGTATCTGGGATACTTTACATAAGTATGTACCTACTTGTACATATATGCGTATGAAATATTAAGTGCTTTATGAGTCAAACGAAGTAATTATTCTAAACTTTCTCAAAATATGCTTTAAAATCACGCGAAACGAGATCACAATCATTTAAAATCACGGAAATGGCCCAGAATCCAACAAGCAACGTAATATAATTCAATTGAACATGGCAATGATGTGCGTTTCGTTTCACGGAGTGACATGCAGCTTACGCAACCGTGATGTAAGAATGTGAGAAACGGAACGCTTCCTTCCGTCTTCGGTTTTTAAATTCTGGGAACACGTCACGCCAGAGCACAAGAATGGCAATATATATCTAATCTATCTATCTATCTAATACCTTTAAACGAGCAATTATTGTATATATATATATGTATATATATATATGTATATATATATAATCTGAACCTCGGAAACGGCTCCAACGATTTTCATGAAATTTAGTATGCAGGGTTTCGGGGGCGATAAATCGATCTAGCTAGGTTTCATTTATAGAAAACGTCGTTTTATCCGTGTTTTCAGCCGAGCAAAGCTCGGTCATCCAGGTACTTATTTCTTTAATATCCGAAGTAAAAAGGAGGATGCTGTACGTTTATCGTGTCTGTGTGTAGTAAGTCTGTAGTATCGTAACTCCCAAACGACTGAACCGATTTTGATTTAATATTTTTTGAGTTTGAAAGGTAATTTCATCGAGAGAGTTCTTAGTTATGATTCAAGAAAATTGATGTTAACATTTTCGTGTGAGATCAAATCGAAATTTGGTGTTTTATTTAATGGTGTTGGGAGTTTTTTTAGGTTCTTAATTTATACTTGTTCGTTGTTGCGGAACCCAACGACGGCAACGCCAAATGAGATATTTATGTTTTTACACGACTGTCCAAAAAAGTAGTGTAATGTTATGTGTAATGACCATAAATTATTGAATAAAATTCATTTATTAGTATGCATTCGTGTTTTTAGGGTTCCGTACCTCAAAAGGAAAAAACAGAACCCTTATAGGATCAGTTTGTTGTCCGTCTGTCTGTCAAGACCCTTTTTCTCATGAACGCGTGGAGGTATAAAGCTGAAATTTATATCAAATACTCAGGTCTACTGTTCCTTGGAGCTGTAAAAAAATCAAACTTCTAAGCCAACGCAATCAAAAGATACAGCCGTTTATGCTGCAAATTTTCGACACTCGCAAGGGAATCAAAAGCTACAGGTTACTTCCCGTGAACTCAGAATCTTGAAATTTGGTACGAAACAACGTCTTATAGCACAGATAAAGGAAAAATTACGAAAAGTATAAATTACCATTAAAAAAAATACCATTACTTTTACTTATATACCTACAGGTTTGTAGGTACGCAACCTGCGGTCCGACTCGAACTTGGCCGGTTTTTTTTTTAAATTTTCTCTAATAAGCATTCAGTTTATGTATGTATGTTTGTATGTACATTTTCATGAGTGAGATGTTAATCGATTCGTTATTATATTCCGGGTGATATAGCCTAAAATTTTTTTTCAGTTATCTTGCCCTATGTCGCGTTACAGATTTTTAACATTTTAGTTTGATTAAAAGAATGAAATTGCCATGGTAAAGAAAAAGAACTGGCCAAGTGCGAATTGAACTTGATATAAGAGTCTAACCAATTTCTTATTAAGTCATCGAAAGAATTTATTTACCTCGATAATGTGGTATAAAGTTATGAGGCGCTCTCCTGATGATAAGAGATAGCGCTTCCTGATGACCCGTGCATTGGTACCCGGCGGTTTGGGTAATAAAATCTAGGCCATCACTCCATCAGCATTCACTACATTGAGACATTCGATAGTGAATCTTATTAGCCCCGTAATTAATAAAGATTTAGGTTATATTTAGGCAATAGCTCAGCATTGCCATTTATTTTAAATTTATTCTTGTACATGGATTCTAGTCCTTTAGCCGACATTGCCATCTAGCGTGGCAATGCTGCCAGTACTCTGGCCACGTTTCCCTTCACGTATGATCTTTTAGATTAAGTTTTTCATATGATTCATTTATAATTTTTCTAGTAGACCTGGCCACGCGTTGCTGTGGCCAAATTGAACACACGCATGTAACGGGAAATAAATTGTAGCGCATATGAAACGTTTGAACTTTTAACGTAGCGCCATCTATTGGATACTTACTCAATCCTTACACCGCCATCTATTAGAATTTTATGGAACTCACAGATAATTATACCTCTTTCTCGTATAATAAACAAATAATTTGCAAATAAATAATAATATTGCGATTATAAATTGAGATATAAACTATCATATATCTCAAGTTGGATCAAACTGCACACAGTGTGCAAGATTTGGTTAAAATCGGTTCAGTAGTTGAGGACAAACAACGTGACACGAAATTTTTATATATAAAGATGTTTTGAATCAATCCTAGTTTTATGAACTAAACCTTGCTGGGCGCGGATTTTTTCTCATTGTGAGAAAGGTAAGACAGACACATTGTGATACAGTATGGACTGGCAGACTGTATACAACGAGAATTTTCTATTAAGAACTCTTGGACGTGTGCATTTTCTAACGATTTTTTTTTCGAGTTTAAAATTGTAGGCAGTACACAAAACCTAGACAAGACAGAGGTGCGCGCCAGGACCTCTAAATTGGAAGCCGGTCTCGCTACCCGAAACTTCAATTATTACATTCTTTTAATAAAATTTTATGTTTTATATGAAAACTTATATTAAATTAATATGTCAAATAATAAGTTATTAATTGTTAAGTTTTTTCATACCAGTTTAAGTATGCATTTCTACGACAAGAATTGTAAGACCGGCAGAGGCGGCGTAAGGCGTAGGCGACGGGGGCCACTGCCTACGGCCTCGCGACCCGAGGGGCCTTGCGCTTTGAAGGCTTATACGTTACCAAGCCGTGAACGTGACGAAAAAATTTTACTCGCCATAAAAAGATAAATATTCATATTGACAATTTTATTTTTAACGCATCTGCTGGCGTTGCTTCGCTTTTGCGGGGAATCCTGCCGGCCAGAGCATTTCTGGAGATTCTGATTTTGTTTGTTTACGTTACTGCAACGTTTCTCAACGGCAACTTTTGATAGCTACTCTTCCATTCCATGTTCGCTGTACGTTACTTGCTCATACCAGCCCATAGTCAAGATTATATTGACAAAGCCTACTATAAGGTGGCTCATTAAGACAGGAATATATGGTTGTTGTAGCTTCTCTCTGCACTTGCATCCCCCTGGCTAAGTGACAATTGTAGTAAGCATAATGTATGTATTAATATTTATAACTGTAAATTGTAACATAATACGAAAACAAAGATCCACAAAAAAATGCCTTGCTGAGTTTCTTGCCGGAGTCTTCTCAGTTGAAGTGTAATTACGAGCCGGTGGTATATTCAAACATGTAACTTAACGTTCATAAGTGCCTTACCAGGGCCTAAACTGAATAAATGACTTTTGATTTTGATTTTGATTTTGAAGATGATTACAAAATAAAAGCAATGGACAGCAAACAATGAATGGAATGTAGTAAGAAATATGTTCGAAGAAGAGAAGAGGGCCTCGCGAAATTTACCCTGCCCACATCATCTTAAGGTCTTGCCCCGCCACTGAAAACCGGATGAGTACATAAACATTTTAGACTATAAGTATAAACCATATTTTTTTGGTCTTAACTTATACATCATTTCGTATATCCTGTAGTATATATTATTGTAATTGTGTATTGTGTATTTGCTGTAGGCGCGGCGTGGCGTAGGTAGGTATAATATAGGCATTTAAGTAGGTACCAACAAACTACTGGATATTATGTTCGCGTCCAAGGTTTGCAACTTTCATTCGGACCTCTTCCAAATTCCTGGGTTTGTGTTACAAGGTGATAGAGTCAAAAGTACGGCACTCGGTCGAGTGACGATTCTTTTTATTTTAATGATAGGTGTTTGACAACTGCTTACTTGTTAAGAGATGCTGTGGTCGGAGATGGTGAGCATACCTAAACTGGAATGGTACTGGCTCTCAAGTGGGGCTGCCAAAACATACCGTTAACTATATAGGTACATATTCCAAACCGAACATCAGCCTAAGTGGCGTGTATGTAGGAGTCATTCATTTATTACGTCAGAATCTAAAGGAAAAAATGAATACATATAATCAACTTTGGTTTTGTTTTAAAGTTTTTCCTTATCACCACAGCACTCGCGCTTTTCAAAGTATAATGCTTGCACTGTGGTATAAACTTTACTAATTTTTGTAATCTTATGTATGAACTATCGATACCTCCTCTCAGCCCCTTCTAAGAAAAAAATAAGGCATGGTCGACCCCCTTCCCCCCCTAAACTGTCTTATGTAATAAATGAATGGGCCCTTAGAAGAGTTTTATGTCCAGCAGTAGGCTAAAGTTGTTGAAGATGATGTGCGTTAATCTCTAATAACCGTTGGAGTAAATGCTTGAGGTATTGATGCAGGTTGAAAATACCTCAAAATCTTTCATGTCATACACAAATGTTGGAAAAATTTAAAAGTTATAAGGTTGTATTTAAAAATATATGATAATTTATTTTTATCAAGATAATGCTCGTCATTTCTTGTATACACTAGCTGATAGATGTCCTGAACAGCAGGTCGTTTACGTGGGTACCACCGTAGTATTAGGTATTCTGTTGCGAAGCAGTAGTGTGTAAAGATTACTGTGTTCCGGTTCAAGCTAGCGAAATTACAAAGCTTTTTAGACTAACCATCGAATGCCTTAAAGTAACGAGCGCCAAAGCAGCGATAGGGCATCGACATTGTTTTGCTAATCAAAGTTCTGAATGCCGCTGCAATGGTCATGGACAAACCTTGTATCTCACCACAAGGAGCGCATTTCGTTCATTTAATTAATAGAAGGGAATAAAATTTACTTGGCATTAGATCTCCTTAGCAAGAGGTCGCAACTAGTGAAATTACAGGGCTGTTGAGACTAACCATCGAATGTTTCAAAGTAATGAGCGCCAAAGCAGCGATGCCCTGGACTTTGTTTTGCTACTCAAAGTTATGTGTATCGCTGCAATGGTCATGGATAGGCGTTATCCTTTACCACAAAGAGACATTTCGTAATAGAAGATGAAAGATCTTGAAAATCTACCACCAAGCATGATATAAAAACGCTATTGTAAAAAGAGTTTTATCTAGTTTGTATTTGTCGAAGATCGACCCACATATTTAAAAATAAATACTTTCTTAATTCTAAATTAGTATTAAATATATCAATATACTTACAATACATACTGAAAAATCCAGCGAAAGTAACAAACAATTATTTTTATACACTCACATTTATTATTTAAAATTTTATGAACTAATAAGTTACCACATTTCAGTCAATAAAAACTTTTTCGTTTTTATTTTTGCAAACTTAAAAAACAGCCAACCTCCTTGTTTCAAATGTAAAACGCACTGGCAGGTTGTAAGGTTTCTTTACGTTTTAAACTCGCGACTTCGAATGCCTTGGTGGGATTTTGTTCTTTGTTCACGTTTCCAAATTTGTTCGAATAACTTTCGTTACATTGCGTCAAATGTTAGCGTGTAATAAATGTGTGTTCACATAAAAACAGCAATGTTTCTCTAACTTTACAAGCGATTCATTTAATTCTCAAGCTTTTTTATCATAGTGAGAGGTTAGAAAAGATATGTGTGAATTTAGATTTCATTGCTGGTTTTTAATGTAATAGTATTAAAAATAGGAATCTAAAATCTCAAAAGAGAATGTACTAGACGCGTTAAAGAAAATTAATATTTTAATAAATTAATTATTAGTAATGTAACTAATGAGATGGGATTTATGTTTAATTTAAAATTGGTTACTTTTAATTTTTCTTCTTTTTTGTGTAAAAGTAATGAGACGAACAAGATATTTTCCTGATGGTAAGAGGTAACGCCTGGCTTTGGCCATTGCAGCGATACTTAGAACTTTGAGTAACAAAACAAAGTCTAAGGCGTCATTGCTTTGAGCTCATTACTTCAAGAAATTCGATTGTACGAGTAAATCTCATTAACTCTATAAATTTCGATCTCTAAATAAAAACGTAGTAATGTTTGCATACTACTGCTTGGTGGCAGAACATTTCATATTGCGGTGGTATAAGTTTAGACCTAAATTGTTTTAGTGATAGTGAATAATCAAAAAGTAAAGAGACGAACGAGACGCTCTCCTGATGGTAAGAGATAACGCATGTCCATGACCATTGCAGCGATACACAGAACTTTGTATACATCGCTGCTTTGGCGCTCATTACTTTGAGACTTTCGTTGATTAGTCTCAACAGCCCTGATGTAATTTTACTAAGGTAGGTTCGGGTAATAAAGCCTGTCGGCTAATAAGGCCTAAATAGCAAAAATACAATTTAAAATGACCGGTGCTGCTCAAGGTCGCACTCGCATGGACCTAACATTCATAGATGGCGCTTCAAACCTGTTGCGAAGCGTTAGCTTGCTCATTGCCACCGGTGCAGCGTCATTAATTGTGAGGGGCGGTCATGCTACTCGATTAATAAGAATTCGTCCGAAGCAATCGTAAGTATTTTTTTAAAATATATACTTTTATGTATAATTTTACGCTATAGTTTTGTATTACTTCATGTTATTCCTATTTTTGATGTTTAAATAATAAATCATAATTTGTATACTGTTGTTTTAAGATTTTCTTTACACACGTTGTCGGCGGTTATTAAGGCCTACTAAATTCGACCGTAGGCCTTATTATCCTTCTGCTCTATTTATTATATATGTATCGACATTTGTCTGTTTTACAGTTTATTTTTGAAATATTCGGTATAATAAATTAATGAATGAATAAATATAAGTAATTATAAGTGTTTACATTTTTTTTGTAAATCCTCCTGGAATGTTTTATCGCACAACTTACAGTAGTTCTAGTTCGGACGACGATGAAGGTTATGTGCCACTTGCACAAATAAAAAGAACAGCATTTCAGCTTAAAAGCTTCAGGTTAAAAATACTCATAGAACACCAACGGTTAGAAGAAAGGCCATAAATTACAGGGGAACACCAGTCACCAAAGACTTGTTTGACAAAATGAAGGAAGACAACAAAAAAAAAAGACCCCCAAAGGTAGACGTCGTGCTAAACTGAAGTTTTTGGAAAGTTGGTACTGTCACGGTTGTGAGGAGGACAGGATGGCTAGTGTGAGACAATGCTATGCTATGCGGCAAGTGGTATCACGAGGAGTGCGTCGGTCTGTCAGCGGATGAAAGAGATAATTTTGAGTGTCTTGATGGATGTTAATCAAAGAAATTTATTACTATTTTTAGGACTACAGCGTGATTAATGTATAATTATTAATTATTGATATCAATTATGAAATATAAGCACCTCATTTTGATTATTTATATATGTTAAAGTCTTAGGCTTTATTATCTTACCATAGTATAATAAGGCCTACGAACAAGGTTTTTGTAAATGTTTAATTTTGTTTTTGTTTACGGCAGAAGTTGCCATGTTTTGTTTATATTCGACAGTGTTTGATTTTTAGTTTTGATTAACATTAAAATTTGTTGATTCTGATAAATACTTTTTATTTTATTTCAAATCTCCCTTAGCTAGGCCTTATTACCCGCACCTACCTTAGTCACCCTTCAATAAGGAATATAGTAATCTTTACACACTATAGTGTGTACCAGATATTCTGAGGCCAAGTAGTATACTACTTGGCCTCAGAATATCTGGTACTGTGGTGGTTACCATTACTTTAACATAAATTATTTAAAAAACACAATTTCCTTTTTTTTATGTTTGACTGGCTGCGTATTTGACCACAACTCACTTGATGTTAAATGACGGTATGGTCGAAGATGGTAAACACACCTAGCCTGGAACGGAACTGGATTTCAAGTGAGGCTGCCGGAACACACCGTCAGGTGATTGGCGACAGATTTTCCAACTAAAGGGTGGTAGCTAGCCAGCCGAGTACTAGAAAGTACCCTACCACCATGCTATGGTTTCCTCACGATGTTTTCCTTTTTAGGGTGTGAACTGACTGAACTATTATAGCTATAAAAAGTACTGAGAAACTACTCAGACTACCTTATTGTAATGTGACTGTATTAGAATATGTAATTCTTTTCCACTTTATATAACAATGACGTCATAACTGCATAACATTGTAACAAAGAGATTCTCAGCAAATTCGTGTAACAAGTCTCCGAGTGAAAACATCGCACGGAACAAAAACTAAACTGAAGTTCAACAACTTGAAGTAGATTTCTGTGGTGGCGCCGCTATCGGATTTTCTTGATAACTTTGATACCATGCGTTATCCGTTCCTCGTGGACGTTCCCAGTGTTCGTACGCAGCGATTCCTCTCTTTCTTGATACGTACAGCCCTTGAATGGAACTCATTGCCAGCTTCTATGTTTCTTATAAACTATAATTTTGACATTTTTAAGGCTAGAGTGAATAGATTTCTGCTAGAGCAGCGTGCTCTATCCTCGACCGCACCGTCGGTTTCCACCAAACGAGTTGGTGGCCAAATCCATGACCATTTTTCTATCGGACAGTAAGAAGCTCAAAAAAGCGACATCGTTTCATGGTAGATGTTCCAAAAACTCGAACGAAACGATTTGATTCCACGTTCATTGTGCGGACTGCTAGGCAGTGGAATGCGCTGCCCGAGTGGGTGTTCCCCGTTGGATATAATCTGGGTGTCTTCAAGTCGAGGGTGAATCGGTATCTTCTATCGGTAAAAAAAACGTAGATCAAATCAATATTTTAAAAAACTTTGCTATGAGAAATTTTAGTGTGCTTGTTTGGTTACTTGATAGTAATAAATAAATATCCTTAGACATTTCATAAAGCGCTATCTAGCCCCAAGCTAAATCTTTTATTGATGTTAAGTGACAGTGTGGTCGAAGATGGTATACACACCTAGTCTGGAATGGAATTGACTCTTAAGTGAGGTTGCTGGAAACACACCGTTGGCGGTAGATTTTTAACGTAAGCCAGCCAGCCGAACTAGAAAGTAACCTACCACCATGCTATGGTTTCCTTACGATGTTTTCCTTTACCGGAAGCTCTAAGTCATTGTTGGGGTTTGAATCCGCGCTCTTCGGCATGCGAACCGACCACGGACCGTTCCACACCGTTTTGGCTCCGTATTCCATAAGTTTTTTTTTTTTCAATCAAGTTATAGCCATAAAGTTCCTATATGTTACGTACGCATGTAGATAAAATAAAATCAAGATATGTAATTTTTTTTTAATTACAATTTATCTTTGCATACAAAAGTGTTTTTGCATCATCAAATTTTTACAGCATCAAATAGTCAAAAGTGTTGTCAACTATACAATACAACTTTGTAATGCATTTTTTAGCATATATTTTAATTTGAATAACTAACTCGAATTCTGAGTAGGCAAATGTTATACTAGATTGCTAGAGTTGTCAAGTTCTACAGTTTTCTGTATGGACAAAATTTTAATAACACATTATCCATTTAAAAATTAACGTTATATATACACCTATATTGTCGACATGAAATAGTCATCTGCTGGACAAGGGTCGTTAGTATCTATTGGCTTATATTTATAGATCTTCCCTTTAGTTCCCACTACTATGTTATTCTTATTATCAAAAGTTATCCCCGTGATTTTATATCCAAGCTGTCCTATTTTAACTGGCAAAATACTCTTCGTTGTCAACCTAAACAGAGAACCTTTAACAGCAACTATTGCTTCGTCATGTTGGTTTAACAGCAGAATATATTTAAGCTCTCTTGTAAATCCTTTGTATTGTATTGGTTCGTAATAGTCTATAGAAAAGAAGTACAATCTCCCATCTACATATTCGTAGAAGGCGTTCCCTTTAGCATCTTGAACAAAGCTATATGCTTTCGGAATTTTATCATATCTCTTCACCGCTGCAGAATTGTTCATAAATTTAAATATTTCATGATTTGATCCCGTTGCTATGTACATTTGATTGTCTGCTTTATCGATGAATATGTTTCTTACATCATCATCACCAATAGGTCTCTCACCAGTTATTTCAGTTCTAGAATAATCATAAGTAACGAGGCCTTGATTAGTTCCAATGTAGATAACATTGTTAGGAACGTCTACAGCAACGCATTGTCCAGTTAATTCATCGGAGACAGGCAAAGCTTTGATACCCAATGCTCCGTGCTTGAGCAAATGTATTCCTTTTGTGTAATTTCTTTTATGTAGAATGAAGAATATGTGTTCAGTTCTTGGATCTATAACTATTCCGGTAGGGTATCCGTCGATGGTGGCAATGAGCTGGCGTTTAAAGTAATCGTTACCGATCTTGGTCCGGTCACATTTCTCTGCGCTGATTATAGCTATGACCATCGTAAGGAGGTTGATGATTTGGGTAATCATCTTCTATTCATGACAGTTGCAACTGAAACATAAATTTATAGTTATAATTTAAATTTAGAAAGATGTTTTTTTTTTTCAGAATAACATTCATATCGCTGATGAAGTATATAATTAATAGAACTCAATCAAGGTAAGAAATATTTAGTGACATTTTGATATATGTATAGTGAAGCGCCTAAAAAAAACGTTCAAAACTGAGATACGTTACTATCGCTAGCAGAAGTTAAAAATTAATAAAGTTATAAACATAAAAGTGCCTTGTGGAAACATTATAGTATAATAAAATTAAACTTATTGGGCCAAGTTATAATGTTGTTAAGCCAACATTCATAAGTACACTACATTTTTTTTTTCATATTTTTCTTGCTGTTATTAAAATACAATAAAATTTTACTATTGTATAAAGCTACTCGAATAAAATTATGGAAAAAAATCATATAGTTGACCATAATTAGACCATAATTATATAAATTTTAAACGTGTTCACAATAACTGTAAACCAAAATCGCATTGTAATAGATTATTATTAGTACGAGTGGAATAAAGTTTGTGATTTGACTTATTTCCCGTAATCGTAGGCCGTAGGAAAATTTTGTTTGAGTGATTATGTTTTGAGAAATTCGAGTAAGTATTCGTAATACATAGAGTACGGGAGTTTTTCTATAATTTAGCGGTTAGCGCACAGACAATTAGATTACATGTCTCAACTCCCAAAAATTTTCTTAAAAAGTTTTTTACGCCTAGTGCTAAATATTTTTAAATGCTATAGAATATAGATGATACTAGATCGTATCTTATAAATGAAGATGTGCTAATGATAATTATTATAAGTAATTTAATATTACATTATTTTGAGAGTAAGCGATTTGTAGCGATGATAGCTGAGTGGTTAGCGCGGTCGGTTCGCATGCCGAAGGGCATGCGGAAGGGTGGGTTCAAACCCCAACAATGAGCTCGAGCTACCGGTGAAGGAAAACATCGTGAGAAAATCTGCCGCCAGGCATCAAACGGTGTGCTCCGGCAGCCTCACTTGAGAGCCAGTTCTATTCCAGGCTAGGTGTGCTTTACCATCTTCGACCACACCGTCACTTAACATCAGGTAAGTTGTGGTCAAACACCTAGACTGTCAGCGTTAAAAAAAAAAGCGATAACGCCTGCCCAATATGATTATTGCAGCAGCGTTGCCAAGCTATGATTTTCTTGGCAGGAGGTTAGCTAGTTGTTTAACAATGTATCAGATATTCTACCGCCAAGCAGTAGTGTGCAAACATTACTGTTCCAGTTTGAAGGGTACTACAGCTAATAAAATAACAGGGCTATTGAGACATCAATGATTATTGAAAATCTCAAAATAATAAACGACAAAGCGAAGTTTGACAAAATCCCTTTGTTTTGTTAGTTAAAGTTCTGGCACCGTTGCAATGGTCATGATCATTATCTTACCATCAGAACAATGTTTCGCTTGTTACTTTATTTTAACATGAAAAAAATCAGGACTAAAATCATGTTTTTATTTTATTTAGAATGCATGGCCTTTTTACCACGGCTTGCAATTTACATGACTGTTTAATTACAAATCGGATTTCGATGGTTACCAATATATAACTACGTTTCGTAACTCGCAAATAAATCTATAGAAAAAATAATGGGCTCCCCTAGACGTCCCGGTCAATTCCAAACCCACTAAACAACACACAACATTACGACAAACTTTACATTGCTATAACAAAAATTCAGGCACAAAATGCTTAAAAAAATCAAGAATCATTGTTTATAAAATTTGCTTAAAATAATCTAACCTTCACTCAATAAGAATTGTGTGGCTAGAGACGCAGTTTGACCACTTTAGCCACTTGTCACTTGACTAATGATCACCACTCGATAGAGTTCTCAAGACTGGACCGTAAATCATAATAGATCTGACTTTATAAAACACCTTTTGTGTTCCATTACTGGTGAGATTGTAAACACAGGTCCGAGTAGATTGAGTTTAGTATACAGGGTGCGGAAAGATGCTCTACGTTTAATGTATTTTTTTTTTGTATGTTTGACAATCTTTCTTTGACCACAGCTCACCTGAAGTGACGGTGTGGTCGCATATGGTAAAACCACCTAGCCTGGAATGGAACTAGTTTCAAGTGAGACTGTCGGTACACGCCCTTAGTGCTTCGTGGCAGATTTTCGACTTGAGGTAGCTAGCTAGCCGAGTACTAGAAAGTACCCTAGCACCACGCTATGGTCTCCTCACGATGTTTTCCTTCACCGGCAGCTGAAGCTCATTGTTGGAGTTTGTTGAACCAAACGCGCTATCCATTGCAAATCCAATTAAATTTTTCAAAATATTTTCTGTGTAAGAATTTGACCTCCACCACTTTTATTATAAGTAGGTATAGATAGATTAACTGTATTATCACTACATCGCTACATAGTATAAATCGTCCGCCGTGTGTGTCTGTCTGTTCGCGATAAACTTAAAAACTACCTAACGGATTATCATGCGATTTTCATATACCTACGTATATTTTGCGTGGTGGTAGGGTACTTACTAGTACTCGGCTGGCTAGCTACCACCCTCAAGTTGAAAATCTGCCGCCAAGCATCTAATGGTGTGTTCCGGCAGCCTCACTTAAGAGCTAGTATACAATTCCAGGCTAGGTGTGTTTAACAGCTTCGACCACACTGTCACTTAACATCAGGTGAGCTGTGATCAAACACCTAGCAGTGATAGCTGTTAGCCATAAAAAAACAATTCCTGTTTATTTTTAAGTTAGTTTAACTAAACATTTCTTAAAACATATTGAATTAAACTAGGCATTGGTTATATTTTATCCTGATCAGAAACATCCTGTATGTTCATGAGAATTGTAAGCCTCAATGATGCAAGATTTAGATCATCTATAGATATTATATTATATTTTCTGATATCATCAATTCATCACCCTTACACACTATTTTCTAAACTTTGGTTGTTATTATTCATTCTCGTACTACAGAAATCTTCTCAAGGGCCAGTGTGAGTGTGTGTACGTTAGGTGCCTAGTGTTTACAAAAGTATTACCCTCATTTTTAGGCAGTTGGGTAAAAGCAGGAGGATTCATTTAATAATTAATACTATTCTAAATTATAGTATTATTGTTTATGCACGCGACTTCGTACCCCACCCTCTCTACCCGTGGTTGCCGTAAGAGTCTGCTAAGGGATGTAATCCGGCAGATGGGCAGCAGCGTCTTCCTTGAACAATCATACCTAACTGCGCTCGCCAACCTGCGAGTAGCGCGGACGGTTCAAATGCTGAAGGACGTGGGTTCAAACTCCAACAATGAATTTCAGCTTAAAAATAGCTAAAGTCGGATATTATTATAAGTTATTTACTTGCTGGGGGACGTCGATTTGCACTTCGTTTATAATAATAATGACGAGAATAATAAAACAATTGCTTATAAAAATAATGATGTGGATAATAAAACAATTGTTTATAAAAATAATGATGTGGATAATAAAACAATTGTTTGATTTAATTAAAATCGTGTATTTCATTCAGTTACTTCATCGGCTCTTCAGATTCGCAGCCATCCATACTATATTTATAAATGGCTCCATTCGTTGATATAAAAAAGTTATTTTCATCAAAAGCAATCCCAGATGGAGTTATATCTAGCTCCATCAATTTAAATGGTATCATATTATCGGGCCTAAGATGGTACAACCCATCGTTAGTGGCCAAAATAGCTCTAAAATCATTATCGACAGCAATCGCTCGACCAGAATTCTTGGCTATACCAACAAACTCTATTGGCTCTTGAAATCCTTTAAGCAGCACTTTAACATACTTGGAATTACATTCATAATAAATATTATCCTTATCATCTACAGCCATAAAATACGCGCAAGGAACATATTCCACTTTAGTTTTCTCGTTTTGAACTAAATCAATCATGTAGAGCTCGTTTTCTGGGAACAATGTTGCATATAGAACATCTTTGTTGGCCGGTTTGAAGATTTGAACTATGTCTTCGTCCTTCAAGGTTACAAAGCTAGCTGTATTATCATCATTAAGAACTGTTAACCCTTCGTCACTGGCTATATATACTTTATTATGTTTGACATCGACCGCTGCAGCTTGACCTCTCACGTTATCTATTTTAACTGAATTTCCGTTAGTGAATGCATACTGTTCCATTTTGGTTTGTACGTTGTCATTATGTAGAGTCTCTAGATCGATCAGAGTGAATAGGAGGGTTTCGGTTTTTGGGTTGTATGCCAGATTCGTGGGGAGACCTTTGATCGTGAGGATTGCTGTTCTGGAGTAAGTGGCGCCGTCGAAAGAGTAGGAGCAATTCTGTGCTGCCGCCGTTGATATTATCAGAAGTAATAATGGTAACATCTGAAAAATAAAATATAACCTATTTAATCATCATCCAGTTAAATTGATAAAATATTTATAAGCCTCAACTCATTAGCCGGGACTGCTAAATCGCGTCATGATAAATGTTTTGTAGGAAAAACGAGACAGTATTATCCATATTTTTGCGTTGGGAAAACAAACTGTTTTCCCAACGTTTGTTATCCTCTGCACGGTGCGTCATCTAAACAAGACAGATGTATCTGTATCCTACTTAGTTAAGTCACATTTTCGTCGGACTCAGTTTTATTTTAAGAAAATTTGAATTTGTTGGACAGACAGACAGATGGACAGATAGACACAATAGGCCTGGTAATATTACAGATAGGAATTACAATACCAGTACATATGCGTCAATGCAAATTCAAAGTCGCTCAACAAGCTACAACATTTCTTAGGGAGCGTATCCGGAACGAAGTAATGCGTTCGAGAACTAAAAT
This sequence comes from Biston stratarius, assembly GCA_950106695.1. NCBI lineage: Eukaryota > Metazoa > Arthropoda > Insecta > Lepidoptera > Geometridae > Biston > Biston stratarius. The sequence goes on from OX467115.1 coordinate 7,708,218, forward strand.
TACCGACATAGCTCAGCGTGTTAGCAAGCTGAAGTGGTAGTACGCTGGACAGTGGACATATCTGTCGCAGAAGCAATAACTGTTGGAGTAGACGTGTTTTAGAATAGAGGCGTACAAACGGCAAACGTAGTGAAACTCAATGTTGTGACGATATACGTAGGATAGCTGACAGAGGATCGAAGTGAATAGCCGAAGATATGATTGAGTAGCGCGTCTTAGCAGAAGCTTAAATCCAGCAGTGAACTATGATAAGCTGATGATGATGATAATGATAGAAGTATTACCCAACCGATTATATGTAGTTTTAATAAAAGACGGTACCGCTGTAACTCGGGTTAATATTTTGGTTATTTTCTGATTAATCTCCGACGCATGCAGAGGGGGCTTGTAAGTTTAACTTGTGTGTATGTGTTTCTGTCTATGGCATCCTAGCTCCCAAACGGCTGAGCCGATTTTGGTTCAGTTTTTTTTATTGAAAGATGGCTTAATGGCTTTATTGGCATATATTTTAAGAAAACTTAATTAAGCAGTTTGAAGCTATTTCTAGTTAATGAATTGATGTGATCCTCTTAAGGTCTGATCGACTCGAAAAGTTGTGCCTATTCTGTTGCAGGGTATCATCATCATCATAAGCCCGTAATCGTCCACTGATGAGCAAAGGCATCTCTTCTTGTATGTCACTCGTCCCGGCCCTGTGCTAGTCATGTCCAGGTTCGACCCGCGATTTTTATTATGTCGTCTACCCAACGAGCTGGTGGACGACCAACGCTCCGTTTACCAGTTTGCGATCACCTGCCATCACCCTGCCTGGCTACATGTCCTGCCCAAGTTTCGTGATTGCTTATCCGATATCGCGCAGTTAGTTCGACGTCGGATCTCGATATTTCTCACTATATATAGATAGGTGCTGCAGGGTATAGATAGGGTTAAATAAACAAATGTACGAGTTTAATTAAGATAAGTTTTGGCGAATTCTGTGAATGATAATATGCGTGTGGTGTGAATTTAAAGATAAGTACCTGGATGACCGAGCTTTGCTCGGCTGAAAACACCGATAAAACGACGTTTTCAAAAAATTAAAGCTAGATCGATTTATCGCCCCCGAAACCCCCTGCATACTAAATTTTATGAAAATTATTGGAGCCGTCTCCGAGATTCTGATTATACAATATATGTGTATATACAATAATTGCTCGTTTAAAGGTATTAGATAGATAGATATGAATATAAAGTGAAGTTCAGCTTACTTAGCTTCATCGACCACACTAGGTGGTAGATTATTGGCGGATAATTAGTGGTGGTGATAGCTCATCAGTGTGTGGTGAGATCACAAGGCAAAGGGCGTGGATTCAAATGACAGCTTCCTTGTTTCCTGAGAGATATAATCTAGATCTTTTCAAGGTCAGAGTGAATAGGTTTCATGTACTGCGTGCTTCGTCTTCGACCACATCATCGCTTACCATCAGGGTTGGTGGTCAAACGCGGACTTAACCGTATTAAAAAAAAATCCTAACAAATGAGCCGGTGACGTGAAACCTCGTTTGCAAAACCTGCTGCGTGCTGAATATTACACAAGAATTGAAAATCTGCCGCCAAGCACCTAAATATGTCTTCCGGTACTTGAGAACCAGTCCTATTCCAGAATAGGTGTGTGTACCATCTACCAACCGCGCCGTCACTTAACATCAGATGAGCCACCACACTACTAAAAAAAATATGACTTACATGTTCCATGATTATTAAGCTCACAAGTTGTTTTCAGCAAATCAAACACAACACTGATTTAAAAATAACAAAGAGTGACATAAAAATCCGTTTCGCACTATCTACTCCGGATGGGCATTGCTCTTATAAAATTATCAAGTATTATCATTATTAAATGACACAAATAAACACTTATGCTTATATGAACAAAACAAAACCAAATCTAAATGTTCAAAAGGGTAGGAAAATGTGACTAGAATGCTGGCAGCAGTGCCAAGTTGGAAGGAAATGCCAAGTAAGTTCGTAACGATACGTGTAGTGATAGATATAGTAGATATAGTGCTCAGTGCTTAGCGTAGTCGGTTCACACGCTGAAGGACGTGGGTTCAAACCCAACAATGAGCTTGAACTGCGTTGAAGTAAAACATCGTGAGGAAACCATAGCATGTTGGTAGGGTACTTTCTTGTACTCGGGTGGCTAGCTACCATCCTCAAGTTAAAAATCTGCAGGCAAGCCACAAACGGTGTATTCCGGCAGCCTTACTTGAGTGCCAATTCCATGCCAGGCTAGGTGTGCTATACCACACACAGTTAGTCAACACCGTCAAAAATATTTTTAAAAAAATGTGTGAAATTTGTTCTTTTTTTATGTATATCTTTTTTGATTTGTGTGACATAAAAGTTAATGTATACCGTTTTATGTCAATAAATTGAATTTGAATTTAACATGAAAAGAAAGATCCACAAAAAAATGCCTTGCTGAGTTTCTTGCCGGAGTCTTCTCAGTTGAAGTGTAATTACGAGCCGGTGGTAGATTCAAACATGTAACTTAACGTTCATAGGTGCCTTACCAGGGCCTAAACTGAATAAATGACTTTTGATTTTGATTTTGAACATCAGGTGAGCTGTGGTCAAACACCTAGCTTGTTTATCACCCTAGTAGATGCCAGTATTCTGGTCACACGATGCCTTGGCTAAACTTTTTCACAAGCTGTTAATCAAGAGATAAAATAATTAATAGCAATTAAAGATTTCATTAAAAGCCTTAACTTTTATTTAAAATTTAGTTTAAAGTTATAACTTGGTAGTGATTTAATAAGTAATGAGCGCCAAAGCAGCGATGCCCTGGACTTTGCTTTGTTACTCAAAGTTATGAATACCGCTGCAATGGTCATGGACTGGCGTTATCTCTTACCATCAGGAGAGCGTCTTGTTTGTCTTGTTATTTCTTACCTTAAAAACTGACGTTTTGTTACGCAATTATAGTATATGAATAAACTGTATGATTTAGTAATAAACGTGAAACCAAAAAAATACTTTTATCTCACTTGAGAGCCAGTTTCATTCCAGGCTAGGTGTGCTTTACCATATTCGACCACACCGTCAGAAAAAAAAACTACAGTTTTTTTTAAGCTAGCTACATATAGTTAAACTACTACAAGTACTTTAAATTGAGTACTACTTACTATCTTTGAATGCTGATTACTTATACATTATATCACTGTATATTTTTTGAATAATTTTTTTGGTTTACTTTTTAAATATTTTTCACGAACTTCAAAACCTCCCGAAAGATTTGTTTAGAATAATATTAAAAACGGTATAAAACCCCGTGGCATTTTACCCGAGTAGTGTACTAAACGAACAAGCAGACACTCGCGAAATACGACTTCATTATATACTATTTAGTTATTATATTTAATTCTATATTAAATGTTCAATTTAGTCTAGTTTTCGCACTAATGAAACGTTACACTCTAATGCATTGTATTTATCTAATATAGGAAGGAAGGAAGAGTGAAATGTTTGTTTCCACGGTTTGACGGCCCATAAAACATTAATGATTAATTTGGATTTCGAAATCGGTTTTCCAAACTAACCTAAAAAAGAATATCACTACATATTATAAAACAAAGTCGTCCGTCGCGTCTGTCCGTCTGTTCGCGATAAACTTAAAAACTACTGAACGGATTATCATGCGAGTTTCACCAATAGATAGAGTGATTCATGAAGAAGGTTTAGGTATATAATTTGTCACTGTTTTGTGTAAATCGGTTGAAATATGTTGATAAATGTTGGAAGTGTCGGAAATTTCGTAGACAACGCTGCCTAATCCTTTTGAGATAGATCAAAAGCCCCGTGCAAATCCATGCGCAGTCGGGGCGGGTCGCTATGAAATAAATAATATTAAATAATATATATAATAACAATCACATCCGCATTTCCGCACGTTTATGTAGGTATATACATACTACTGTTAGCTACAGCACTGTATACTATGTCTACCACTTTGCATGGTGGTAGGGTACTTTCTAGTACTCGGCTGGCTAGCTACCAGCCTCAAAGTTGAAAATCTTCCGCCAAGCATCTAACGGTGTGTTCCGGCAACCTCACTTGAGAGCCAGTACAATTCCAGGCTACGTGTGCTTTATCATCTTCGATCACACCGTCACTTAAGTGGCGGTGCTTGATGTTAACATCAAGTGAGCTGTGGTTTAACATCTAGCCGATCAACCACAAAAAAAACACAACCGAAGATCTAGTCTAGCTATATATAATGGCTAAAAGAAACTCGTAGAATTATTGCTTATTACCGCCGCATATTGTTCATTTTAACGCTGATGTTGTTATTGTTCTTTTTTATTGATGTTGATGCTTTTGTTATTGTTTTTAGTGTTTTTGGCAGGATTGAGTTACTATGGAAACTAACGTGATTTTGACAATTTCTCGTCTTATACCACAGAATACATAATAGACCTGTACGTCTCAGATATGGTTCCTCACGTTGGATTCGAACGAATACTTTAACTATATTTCGAATATATTAACCATATTCGTGAATAATCCCGTACACAAAAAGGACTGATTTAGATCCTGGAAGCGTCACCGCCAACTTATAATTGTCGCATTGTACTTTTTTTTTTACCGGTAATGAGACCAACGAGGCGCTCTCTTGATGTTAAGAGATAACGCCTGTCCATGACCATTGCAGCGATACACAGAGCTTTGAGTAGTAAAACAAAGTCCAGGGCATCGCTGGCTTGGCGCTCATTACTTTGAGACTAGATGGTTAGTCAGGTCTCTAATAGCCCTGTAATTTCGCTAGCTGCAGTACCCTTCAAACCGGAACACAGTAATGTTTACACACTACTGCTTGGCGGCAGAATATCTGGTACTGCGGTGGTACCTACCTAGACGACCTCCTGCTAAGGAAATCTACCACCAAGTAAACTTATTAAAGCTTTGAGCCAAAATTTTTAGACGTGATCCGATTTTTAGTCGTATAATGCGCACGCGCACTTAGGTTCACGCACGGCCAGTCAGCTTCTACCGATTGCGTGATGGTTCGTTCTTGCTGTTGCATCACATTCACGCCACATCATAAAGAGCTAGGTCAGTTCTGGTACTGCCAGGTTTTGTAGCGATGATGGCTCAGTGGTCGGTGCGATAGGTTCGCATGCCGAAGGGCGTGGGTTCAAACCTCAACAATGAGCTTGAGCTGCCGGTAAAGGAAAACATCGTGAGGAAACCATAGCGTGGTGGTAGGGTACTTTTTAGTACTCGGCTGGCTAGCTAACACCCTCAAGTTGAAAATCTGCCGCCAAGCATCTAACGGTGTGATCCGGCAGCCTCACTTGAGAGCCAGTTCCATTCCAGGCTAGGTGTGCTTTAACATCTTCGACCACACCATCATTTAACATCAAGTGAGCTGTGGTCAAATACCTAGCCTGACAGCAATAAAAAAAAAGGTTATCTTTCATTTAGGGCCCTGTAGATAAGCACCAGATTGAAACACATCTGACGAAGTTGATGGTGTCCCAGCAATGGTAGGTTTTCGACATATATAAAAAAAAATATGGTAAAAAGTTACGTAAAAAATGTTACATCCTTCTTACCGTAAGAGATGACACCTGTCCATGACTATTGCAATGGTATACAAAAGTTTGAGTAATCAAAGTCCAGGGCGTCGCTGCTTTGATCCCATTACTTAGAGACGTTTGCTGGAACTGTTGTTTTGTCATTCGTTACCTGTATTAAGTACCCTTCAAACTGGAACACAGTAATGTTTACACACTACTGCTTGGCGGCACAATATCTGATACTGCGGTGGTACCTACCTGGGAGATATTTAATGAGACGCTCTTTTGACAGGAAGTGATGATATCCATTGCAGCGATAAACAAAACTTTGAGTAACAAAGTCCAGGACATAGCTGCTTTGGCGCTCGTTATTTTAAGACTTTCGATGGTTAGTCTTAATAGCCCTGTAATTTCGCTAGCTGCAGTACCCTTCAAGGTGGAACACAATAATTTTTGTTTACACACTACTGCTTGGCGGTAGAATATCTGATACTGCGGTGGTACTAAAAGCTGTAAATGAGTTCTGGAAGCAATACAAAAAGTCATGATTCGCCACATTATATAACTTACCCACACTCGCGCTCATAATTCAGCACTTCATGTATAAATTACGTCTATTTTTATACATAAACATCAGAAGAAACAAAAGTTTTGAAAAATAACATATTGTAGCGACACGACTCTTTCGCGTTCCATCCAAAACTCATATTGTGTCATTGATGGATCCTGTTGGTACCTATATTTTTATAACATACTCGTATTTGTTCACAGTGATACAATAATTCTGATTCTGAAAGAAAGATTTAGAGGAATCGTAGAACGTTTCAGTTTAAATCACAAAACCAGATAATTATAATTTTATTGCTTTTAACATTGTCATTGGTAATTAATCTTACAGAAATATTGTGATTGTTAGCATGTGCCGCAACTTCAAGCTTACGGTATAAGGTCATTTCTCGATCTGGTAGCGATGGATTGGATTTGATCAGTTTTGTCATCCAAGAAAGATTTCAATTCTTCGAGCATACCTCCTAGAATAATAGCCAAGAGGTTGTACTCATAAATTTGTTTGTTATATGCGAAATATTGGATAAGGGTAGCTTCCATTGCGTATGCACTAGGTTTCACAGCAAATTCAAAGTCAGTGAGTTCACTACTTCCATTTACATAGATTATGTAAGCTTTGTTATCGATGACTGCAGGGACTCCATCTTCAATGATGAATGGAGGCTTCAGTAAATTCACGTATGTAGGATTCGCGGGGAGCCCTTCTATTTTCTTGACACCATCTTCATTTATAACAAAAGCTTGTTGATCAGCGGTATAGTAATACAAATTATTAGAATAATCTAACACAATTTTCTGCGCACCAACGACGTCATCTATTTTCTCTTTCTTATTGCCTTCCTCTGTTACTTTGTACAGTTCATTTTTATCCGTCAAAATGTATATTAGATCCGAACCGTTGACTTTAGCTAAACTTATAATGCTATCGGTCACCGATCCGTACTTCTCTGCAGTGTTATCTTTATCATTGTAAACGTACAAGCCGTCAGTAGCTCCGAAGTAAGCGGTTTTTGTGTCATCATTAGCAGCGGATGCGTCAGTACCAGTTTCGAGAATTTTCTTGACTTGTTTCTTTCTTATAACAGATAGACCTTTATAATCTTTAACGCCATCGTTGATATCTGCTTCAACAAAGAACAGAGTGCTTTCAGCACTATCATTGTCATCATCGTCATCATCGTCATCTGAGTCGAAATTGAGAGCGTTGAGAGGCACTAAAAGGTTAACTATCTCATGTTCTGCTGTGTGAATTTTAAATTCTTCTGGGAAGAATTCGGCTGTGACAACCAATTTGTCGTTATCTTTAGTCTCCGAGGAGGTTGGCGCAGCAAGCGCTACACCGACCAGAAGTGCGAATATTGCCAATTGCTTCATATTGCTGTAATGTAAATTGTTTTGATTAGTTTTTATGGTACTAACTATTACTGCTGTGTAGCCTAATGTCGATAGTTTTGATTCCTAGTCAGGACAAACATTCATAAAATGTATATTGATGTATATTGTGTGTACTATTTGTAATGAACGCTACAGCAGCGACGCTCTGGACTTTGTTGTGTTACTCGAAGTTTTGTTTATTGATGCAATGGTCGTGGATATGAGTTATCTCTTACCATCAGAAGAGAATCTTCTTCGTCTCGTTACATTTACATTAAAAAAAAAGCATAGCGCGCAGATATCTTTGATTTGGTGCATATTTAATATGTAATATAATAATATAATAGTATAGTCACAAAAGTTTTCCTCATGTATCTGATTCTTTTAATTATTCACACAAGAACTTGCAGTATACCAAGCCAGTATTGGTTTTAGAGCTACAGCAACTTCCGGGTTCTCTTCAATAATGCGTTCCGGACCGTGGTGGCCCCGATTCTGCAGCACCTCAAGCAGGAGTGCTTTACCTGCTTTTACATTACCATTCGCAATCGTAGCTACTCCCTAGTGCCTAAAGCATTGGCCAGTTCCGACGCAATTCTGGCAATGATTGTGACAGGCTGGACTAACCCCTACATGCGGCATTGCTATAACAGCCATGTTCCCATACTATCGTCTAATAAGCAGAGGTAGCTTTGAGTTTGTTTCTTTTTGTGTTAGTGTTTTATAATTGTGATTGATTTTTAATTTAAGTAAAATGTTCTGACGATTTCGTGTAACATATTTGTATATCTTCTATTTATTTATACTTATAATTAGTCAGGTGATGGTCAAATGTTATACATCGAAAGTATCGAAACATGTATTTATTGATTCATCAATGAGTATTTGGTATAGTATTAAAAAGCATAGCTTTTATTTTTTGATTGCAAGCTTAAAGAACAAGCGCCATCAGCTTGTTAAGTGAGTTAGTTGTTTTTGCTTAATGAATTTGACACGACTCACGAGTTTCAGATAAGAGCAGATAAGTAAGGTGACCTATAACTCGTATTCGTAGATAGCATAACTCTTTCTAGAAACAAATTTTACTGGAACGTCTATTTTGGTTACTGCCTGCCTTTCTTATAAACAAAATATATGTTTTCTTTTTTGTCATAGGAATCTGTTACGCATTACTGTTCTGTTACGAGAAACGGTAGTTTAAAGCCGTAAGGAGGTCGTTGCACTCTTTTTTTTTAAATAAGAAATTGGCTTACTTTTGTCCGCCATCTAACCCGATGTTAAGTGATGATGCGGTCTAAGATGGAGCACGCTTACCTAGAAGATACCGATTCACTCTCGACTTGAAGACACCCAGATTATATTCAACGGGGAACACCCACTCAGGCAGCGCATTCCACTGTCTAGCAGTCCGCACAATGAACGTGGAATCAAATAGTTTTGTTCGAGTAAAAAAACCATAAAAATATCATTTGCACTCAACAAAATGTGAACAGTTGTTTTTTTTTTGCAATTCCAAACTTAGTTCCATAGCAAAAGCTTCACATTCATGATTGCGGGGACCTCCTTCCGGCTTAATATAACCATTACGCGTAATCCAGTGTCACGTAGCTACTTTTTTATTAAATTTCAGCCGCCAAGCAGTAGTGTGTAAACATTACTGTGTTCCGGTATGAAGGGTAGCTAGCATAATTACAGGGCTTTTGAGACTAAGCATCGAATGTCTCAAAGTAAGAAGCGCCAAAGCAGCGATACCCTGAACTTAGCTTTGCTACTCAAAATTCTGTGTATCGCTGCAATGGTCATGGACATGCGTTGTCTCTTGCCATCAGGAAAGCATCTCATTAGTTTAGATTTTTTTAAATTGTTGTTATTAAATTCTAATTATAACATAAAATCCTAAATCTACAGAGGTATATATTTAACAATTTTTGTTATGCAACTTTTGACAAAAGTTAAATCCCAAACAAACTATGAAATTTCTTAACTTATATGTTTTTTTATAAACGCAAAACACTGTCTTGAATTTTGTCGTTTTTCGTTTGTTTTTGTTTGATACTTATTTAGACATCTAATTTATATTTTGTTTTTCTTAAATGAAACCCGATCAGCCCTAGTTTTAAAACTATCTCATAGCTGAGCGCTGGCCAAGTGCGAGTTGGCTTACTTGACTAATCTTCGAAAATGTCAGACATTTAGGTTTTTCCATTTGATGTTTTCCTTCACCATTTAAAACTGGTAGTAAAAAGCTCATGTCGTTTAATTTAAAATCATTCTCTTTACATAGTATGTACTTGTACCAGGTCAGTGGTAGCGCGGTCGGATTGTGTGCCAGAGGGTGTGGGTTCAAATCTCTACAATAAACTTGAGCTGCCGGTGAAGGAAAACATCGCAAGGAAACCATAGCATTTCTAGTACCTACTCAGCTAGCCAGATATTCTGCCGCCAAGCAGTAGTGCGAAATTACAGGGCTGTTGCGACTAATATAATGAACGCCGAAGACGCAATGCCCTGGATTTTGTTTTGTTACTCAAAGTTCTGTGTTTCGCTGCAATAGACATAGACAGGTGTTATCTCTTATCATCAGGAGAGCGTTTCGTTCGTCTTACCTTTATATAAAAAAATAGTACTCAACTTCAAGATAAGTGTGGTTGCCATCTTTGATAACACCGTCACTTAATATCAAGGGAGCTGTGCTCTTAAAGAGAGATCAATAAAAAAAAAAATAACATCAAATATAAAAAATTTAAATATTATGCTCACCTATCCAAAGCTCGACTCCGAGTGACTAGCTTCTTACAACTGACGACACTAGAGTGACCTCAGCGATAAACCGTACAATATATGTACATACACACACCACTAATCAATTGTATTAATGTGTGAAAAACTAATGAGATGGTTTTGAGTTCATGGTTATGGACAGTCTTTGTAAATAATCTGTCCATGACCACAAAACAAGTGACACATAAAAGTCCAGTGCCATGTTCAAGTCCAGTCTATGTGCTTGGAAGCAGTTGTGACTTTTTAATGGAGTTTTATTAACAACATGAAGAGATACCATTTTGTTATTTCGTAGCATAAATTCAAATATTTTTTCTTAATAAACTTCATATTTAGGAGGTTATACGCTGGCTGCAGGAACACAGCGAAAACTACAGCAGAATGAAAGGGTTGCAATTTTTTTTTTTACACGAAACAACAAATTATTCAGTAAAAAAATATTACTAGGTATAAAGTATAGTATGGTGATTGTATCATATGACTTGCATACACTAGATATAACTGAATAATAAGTAGGTATGAATGATTTGCCGTGGTGGTGCCGGCGTAAGAATTGTACCCCGCCCTCTCTACCCGTGGTTGCCGTAAGAGTCGGCTAAGGGATGTAATCCGGAAGATTAGCAGCAGCGTCTTCCTTGAACAATCACACCTAACTGCGCTCGCCAACCCGCCTGCCAAGCGTGGCGAGTATTGACAAAACCCCCCCAGGAGGAGGCCTATGTCCAGCAGTGGACGTTCTATGGCTGATGATGTGATGTATGATTTATTCTTGTAAGCCAAAACATGAAGTACCAAACATCACTACATATAATCTGTCTATCTGTCTGTCTGTAAAAACTACTGAACGGATTTTATCATGTGAGTTTTACCAATAGACAGAGTGTCAACCACAACCACCTCACTGGGGTTTGAATCCACGCCCTTCGGCATGCGAACCGACCGCACTAACCACTAATATCATCGCTTAAAGCTACTATTTATTAAGGTGTTATTTTTATAGCAAATTGTATGACAGCTATTGCTATTCAATTATTTAAGGAATAGATTGCAATTCGGTATGTAAAGAAAAAAAATACTTTGCTGATTCCAAAACCATTTCGAAATATTACATTCCTGTACATTATTTTGACGTTTAAAACTCTCTAAACTATGAGATGGGGTATATTTCAATAAAATACACAAGATAAACTTGACTTTCAATGAGTCCCATAATGACGTCATGTAGTTCGCTGTGCAAAAGCAATGGCGAACCTAAACAAAAACTGTCAATGTCAAGTCAACGCAGCGTTGGATTTCGTTCTATAATTACAGTATTTGAACAACTATTTCATGCTCCGTACTAGATACTATCCATATCTAAGGATAGTACGGAAAAATACTATAATTTCGTTACTTCACTTATAAAATACCACAATAGGTAAATATAACAACCGTGCATTGCCAAATCACGTAAAAAAAAAGTTCATTGGGTTTGTCCTTTTTCTTTTTGGCATCATACTCTGTGCATTCTGTCAGTTCTAATGTTTCTGTAAAACAGCTGTAATAGATCCATGTATTTTTTTAAATCTTAATAGATTTGCCAGCGGCGTAATAGCGTAATAATCCATACAAAAAAGTAATAGATTAGCAACATTAAGAAGCTTTGATAAACAAAATTCTTTACTTCATGTCAGTTGTCAAAGTCAATCAAATGTGTCAAAATATTATTTTTTGTTTTATATGGCAAAGGCCTACTATGGATATTCAGCCAACCTCATGACGTCATCGCTATCAAAAGTTTGAAAACGTATTAAAAATCAACTACCGCATAAAAAGCCAAAATATTCAAATTAGTTTCATGAAATAAAGTTTACTAACAGAAAAAAAAAAAAAAACACCAAAAAAAAACTTTACATACCGAATTGCTATAAAAATGTTGGTATAAATTAAAATAAATACTAAGACCAGTTTTGAAACTTTCAGTTGACATTCATCAACATCGTTAATTTTAATTTTTCAGGAATTTATAAAAAAATATAGCTGTCTTTGTCTAATGGACTGCAAAGAAAAGGACATAATTTTTTTAAACTAAATTTGGAGCTGTGATCTAACGCCTTCAAAATTGGTGTTACTATTGTATTTATTATATCACTAACTTATGCACGCGACTTCCTCCGCGTTAATTTTACAATTAGGTTCAGAGAGAAATGAAACATGTGTTAACAAATAAGCAATAGCCATGTACTTAACTTATATATCATTATATTATTAGGTTAAGATAATACTTTTTTCCCTAAATATTAAGAATGTCTATAAGACGCATCTATATAATTTCATGTAGATACATACAGTAGTTCGTTTTTTTAATAATCCCACAGGAACCTAAAATTTTTTTGATATAAAAATAATTCTATATCCAGGTTATAAACTATGTATCTGCCAAATTTCACCCAAATCCGTTCAGCTGTTTTTGTGTGATTGAGTAACAAACATCCATACATACAAACTTTTACATTTATTAGAACAGCAAGTTTGTGAGTGAGTGTGTTTTTATGTTTGTTACTTCTTCACGCTTAAACGGCTGGACCAATATTGATGAAATTTTGTATGAAGGTAGCTAACACCCTGTTCGCGTGAGAACAGCGGGTAACACTGCGAAGTAACATAATTACAATAGTATTTTACATTATACTGTACACAATATATTTGTATATTTTACTAATGACTGTGTAAAAATAAATATATGATAATTAAAAATAAAAAAACTTGCCAAGCTTATCATAATTAGTTCAAGCGCCCCAAGAAATCGAATCGCTGACCAGGGTTGCCAACTTTACGTATTTTGACGTAGATCTACGTATTTTAGACCTTTCTGGCAAACCTACGAACTTCGTATTTCAAATCTACGTATTTTTTAAAATTTGGATGTCAGCAACATCACATCATCAGCTATAGGACGTCCACTGCTGGACATAGGCCTCTTCCTGGGGGGTTGCCAATACTCGCCACGCTTGGCAGGCGGGTTGGCGAGCGCTGTTAGGTGTGATTGTTCAAGGAAGACGCTGCTGCCCATCTTCCGGATGACATCCCTTAGTCGACTCTTACGGCAACCACGGGTAGAGAGGGTGGGGTACAATTCTTACGCCGGTACCACCACGGCAGCAACATGGCTTATTACGCTGAAAAGTCATAATTTCCATTACGTTTGAGGAAAAACGTTAGTAAGATTCTCAATGTTTCAAATTCTGCCCTACGACACCTTACGAGTACTTACCTATTGGTCTAGTTTGCACAAAAAACACACTTTGATACGTAGTAGTGTAATGGCGATCATCCATTTTATCTTAATCTTCCTAATATATTAGTTTTTTGCGATCAATTTGATGAAAACTTAAGCTAAAACAATTGCTTGACGATACTGGATAGGTACTTTTATTCAATATCACCAAACTTAATTTCTTCGTTTTACTTTAAATAAAGAAAGTACGTAGATCTACGAACTTTTCATAAGCAAATTTTACAAATACTACCTATTTTTCTAACCTCGTCTACGCTTTTTTTTAAATCCGAGTTGGCAACACTGTTGCTGACCCTGTACAGTGCCTGTGTTCAGGGCCGTCTTCGCCTGGGGGTTCAGAGGGAGCGGTGCACCCAGACGCAGAGTCCTAAGGGGCGCCAGCTGAGACGGCCAAACATTTCGATAGGTCCCCACTACACTGACACCACGCGAAAGGAGCCGCGGGCACAGTTATTTCATTATATATCACATATATTGCCTTACTATACACGCCGCAAGCTACTTTCGGCAGGCGTATATGTGCATACCATTCGCGATGTACAAGTTAAGTTTACATTTATTACTACAATACCAAGAATCTAAATTCATTAAACACGAGGCTGACTTTCACTTCCTGTGTTGGCTGTTCCCTTTAATAGAGGTGTTCACAAGTTAGCACGCACTGGAGACCAGCTCGGTATGTGGACGTCAGAAACACCTTGCACCTTCGACCTGAAAAGAAATGAAAAATGCGGGGATATAGATGCTGCTATAATGGGAGGGCGTGGGTTCAAACCCCAACAATGAGCTTGAGCTGCCGGTGAAGGAAAAACATCGCGAGGAAACCATAGCATGGTGGTAGGGTACTCTCTAGTACTCGGTTAACTAGCCACCACCCTGAACTTGAAAATCTGCCGCCAAGCAACTAACGATTTGTTCCGACAGCCTCACTTGAGAGCCAGTTCCATTCCAGGCTAGGTATGCTTTACCATCTTAGACCACACCAACCTGTCAGCCATAAAAAAAAACCACGCTTTATCACAATCAGCCTGTTCTAGCACACTGCTGGACATAGGCCTCCCCCAAGACACACCACTCAGCCCGATTGCAGTCCTTTCGCTACCAGCCACCTGCAGCTGTTTTACATATATCGTCACTTCATTAAGTTTCAGGGCATCAACATATAGAATACTTTTTCTAACTACGCCATCTGTTTTTTTTTTTCTTTTCTGCCCATTGCAAATACTGTGCGACGTATTAAAATAACGTATAATTGAGCCACGTACTTTATACATTGGCAACCCTGTTGGCTGATTGGTTGAAGAGCTGTATTCTAGCTGATTCTCACCCAGGACAAACATTTTGTGATATATAACAAATGTTTGTTCTGTGTCTGGGTATATATATATATATATATATATATTTCCAAAAAAAAGTATTTAAGTATTCTATCTATCTGACTTCTATCGTACAAGCTTTACTTAGCTTGGGGTCAGATGGGGCTGTGTGTAAAGCCCTTATTTATTTATTGATATTCTTTCCCGAGCAAAAATGGTTTATTTTTAATGGAAACGTCATCGGTAAGCGATGAGATTTTACCTCAGTGTGGTGGTAAGATCAACCATTTGTAACAAACATACATGATTGTTATTTAAAAAATAATTTAAGTATTCTGTCAACTCTTTCATTCTCATGGTATAAACTTAGTTTGGGGCTAGATATAAGGTAGAATGAAACTTTTATCCATAAATAATGTTCCATAAGATGCGTTTCTACCAAATTTCTAGTGGATACGCCCTGTAGTTCGTTTTTTAATAATCCCGTAGGAACCTAACATTTTCCTAATATAAAAAGTAACGATTAATTCATATATATAACTATATGTGTGCCATCGTGATTGAGTGACAAACATCCAAACATACAAACTTTTACATTTATAATATTAGTAAGATCATCAATACTTAAACATAAAAGAACTTGTACGGGATTGAGTTGTAATCTGCAAGCTCACGAATGAGGTGTTTTCGCTCACCATATAAAGTACCAAAATAACAATAAAATGATTGGTATGACACAATAGATAAAGTACTACAAACAATGTATTAAATTAGATAAAAAGTCACAAACAGAAATGAAGTGTGTGCCATAAAAAGCAGGCGATGCCACTTAAGGGTGAGATTAAATTAAAACAGAAAATATTTCAACTTATAAAATAAAAATCTTTATTGATAAAATTATTGTACAACATATCAAAATTCATATAATTAAGGCAACACCATCGGCGCTTAACATTTTATATAGAATGAGAAAAATATATTATTTTTAATATAATTTATTTTATCAAAAATGTCAAACATCAGCCATATTGTGCTTGAGATTTTTGTACAAACTCAACTAATGGAATTGGTCCATCATCTACTCAATATAAAATGTTAACATTGTACTAACTAAAAACTAATACAAGTACTTCTAAAAACAAAAAATAAAAAAAATTATAAAATTGAAAAATGTGGTAATTTGGGCAATAAATTTTATTATCACATTTTTCAAAAAATATATTTAGGCAATTAATTACAATTTACTAAACAATAGATAATTATTTTACGAGCTTAAGTTTAAATAATATTTCTAATAATCATCCGATAGAGCTGAAGTATAATAATTATCTATAACTTAATGTAATTATTTTTACACACATAATAAAGCCTGTATTGTCATCGAAATAGTAGGAAAATATACCTAATCTAACATAATTATAATAAAGTATTTTGTCATCTTTGAGCATCATCTCATAACAACACCGATCAAATAATGGCAAATAAAATTTTGTTTACAAATATAACTAATATTTATTCGATATCTTGTTTTTCATTCCCCGTTATACACAGAGCGAAGCTGGTAAAAAAATATTGTTTTGGTAGACAATAAAATGAGAAATCAAAATACGCATAGACACTAGCGCCATACGACGGAAAGAACCGCTAACATAAATATCGGTCGAGCGCTCTTATGACAGCGCTCGCAAGTAGCATGCGCCTTAACAAAATGCCACCGCGGGCGCCTACAGAAATCATTAGCTAAAACTTCAAGCCTCGGAATTTCTCGTATAAATAAGGAATGAAATCGAACAATAACAAAAGGCAGTAAAAGCTTAAAATTAAATAAACTAAATTAACAATAAGGTTGGGCGTTCGTCACTATGCTTTAAAAAAAGGTACATATTTCAACATTGACAAAAAAGCCAGGATGGATTTATGATTGAATAGCGGTTGGCTTGTCTATCTTCGTGTTTATGATATGTTAGGATCACGTAGTTCTGCACTTTATAGCGTGTCAAGACTATTTTGAAAGACTTACTCATGTATTTAGCCATCAGCACATCATGTATTTAGCCAGGTATTGGGAAGTCAATAAAAGATTTGAACTATCTGACAAGTTTAACTAGGATTGAGAACTGTTACGCATCAAGAAAGACATTCAGCTGACAGCTGAAACGACCTCCATTTTTGAATTGGAATGTAAAGATATCAAGCCGAATGTAGTTAGGAAGTAAAGAAAGTATAGAATGTGTTTAGGTAGCATAGCTACGAACGGCCGGGTGTGGCGTCCCTCACTTGGAATGGACGAGGTTTAGGAACTCCTCTCGCGTCTTAGGGTCATCGCGGAAGACTCCCAACATGGTGCTGGTGACAGTCTTGCTGTTGATTTTCTGAACTCCACGCATCACCATACACATATGCCTGTAAGGAAAATAATTTATTTTTAAATGCATATTCAATTATTCATGTCAAATCTCATATTTGTATTTGCAAATACATAGCCGTCGCAAATAAAATAACTTCATCATCATTATTGAATGACTGGATTATACAGACGTTAGTACAGAATAGACTGCTTTTCCATCATGCGTAACTCCACTGGAGCTACTATGCCAGCGACCCAGAGCATCGCTCCAATGCTTCAAGAAGCTGGGTTGGCTCGAGTAGACCCTGGTAGGGGTAAATGCAATACACCCCAAGCGGGACGTCAGTGCAGGACTTATCGCCCCAATTCCGAATAAGAATAAAATAGTTCTGTATCGGGGTGTTTGGGTGTTTCACATCATCAGCCATAGGACGTCCACCGCTGGACATAGGCCTCCTCCTGGGGGGGTTTTGCCTATACTCGCCACGCTTGGCAGGCGGGTTGGCGAGCGCAGTTAGGTATGATTGTTCAAGGAAGACGCTGCTGCCCATCTTCCGGATTACATCCCTTAGCCGACTCTTACGGCAACCACGGGTAGAGAGGGTGGGGTACTATTCTTACGCCGGTACCACCACGGCACTTACTGGGTGCTTATTATAAGTCTATTATATCCCTTATTCAGTTCTCATTGTTTATACAATGAGAACTAAATAAGTTTTGTTTAGTTAAGGCTAGATGATGCTGTATGAAATGTCTACCAATATTATTAATATCATCAGTATTGTAATCATTAGCGTCTTTGTCATCATAAAATATTTTGATATAGTCCACTGCTGGACAAAGGACTCTTAAGGCAACACATCATTGATTGTCCTAGTCAGATCTTGGAGTTTTTCTATTCCAGCCATTATCTTTTACCATCAGAGGAGCGTTTTTTACACGATTTCAGGGTAGCACAACTTTTTATACTAACTATTAAATATACATACAAGGTATATGAGCAAATGAGTAAGTGTATGTACAATATAAGTACAATTTTTTAGGGTTCCGTACCCATAGAGTAAAACGGGCCCCTTTTACTAAGATTCCGCTGTCTGTCCGTCTATCACCAGACAGTATCTCATGAATCATGATAGTTAGACAGTTGAAATTTTCACTGATGATGTATTTCTGTTGCCGCTATATCAACAAATACTAAAACAGAATAAAAAAATATATAAGTGGGGCTCCCATACAACAGACATGATTTTTTTGCCGTTTTTATAGATAATGGTGCCCGAGTCCGAATCGCACTTGGCCGGTTTTTTTTAATATCTCTGTAGTTTTAACTCAATTAAAATTATATGTAACTAATATATAATAAAACATAGAGCATTTCTATCTAGTTGTATTACTTGAGAATTTGTATACATGATGTATGAAATATATACATGTTGTATGAAATTAATACATGGTGTATGAAATTAATACATGGTGTATGAAATATATACAAGTTGTTATAATACTGACACTCCTTCGATGACGACGGCGACGCCGGCGGGTCGCACGGCCTGCGTGACCGCGACCGCGATCTGCTTCGTGAGCCGCTCTTGCACCTGCAGCCTCCGGGAGAAGATTTCTACAATTCTGCCGATGCAAAAAAATACCATTTAGATACCCGAGGTCAAACGAGTTAGCTTATTAGCGAAAAAGTTATATATAAACATGATAATAGAAAACATCTTTAAAAAAAAAAAACAGTTGGAGTAAGTTTATAGCGATGATAGCTCAGTGGTTAGCGTGGTCGTTTCGTATGCCGAAGGGCGTGGGTTCAAACCCCAATAATGAGCTTGAGCTGTCGGTGAAGGAAAACATCGTGAGGAAACCATAGCATGGTGGTAGGGTACTTTCTAGTACTCGGCTGGCTAGCTACCACCCTCAAGTTGAAAATCTGCCGCCAAGCATCTAACGGTGTGTTCCGGCAGTCTCACTTGAGAGCCAGTTCCATTCCAGGATAGGTGTGTTTTACCATCTTCGACCACACCGTCACTTAACATCAGGTGAGTTGTGGTCAAACACCAAGCCAGTCAGATATAAAAAAAAAAGTTTAAAATCCCATGAGGTTATTCTCTATGAAGGGTTACGAGGAACGATAGCGTTAAGACAAAAGGAGGTTGCTGTGCGCATCAATGTTGAACAACTTTTATTATAAGCCTAAAACAGAAATGATACTTTTACTTGAAAGCAATGACATTTTTACTAACCGACTTCAAAGTTCTCAATGCAATTTTTTTAATGCTTTTTACCTCAGAACTCCGTCATTTAGGAAAATTACTTTGACACGACTGCCCATAAAAGGAGTGTAATGTTTTCAGAGTTCATTTATGTATGTGAGTTTGTTTATTCCACTATAACTTGTAAATGCCTATACAGATTTAGATGTATTTTTATCCTTGTCTTGTTTTACATTTACTATAAACTATATTTCTTAATGTATGTACTTAGATATACTTTTCTCTTTACGCAATTTCTTCGCTATATGTATATTTATAATTTCTCTATTCTATTGTATATTCACGTATGTATCTTATTTATTTTATTCAGTCTTGTGCGTCCCTAAAGGTTGGTTCTGAAAACCAGCGCTGCTGAGAAATCGGCAGCATTAATGCTGAGAACCAACCTTTTTTGTCGCACTGGACACTACAGCGACAACTATTACAACTGTTTATTATTATTATTATTTTTGTCATTATTTATAAGAAGTGTTTTGTTGTTGTAGTGTTGTGTGTGTCAAAATAAATGTATCTTTCTTTCTTTCTTCTATGGGGCATCGTTAGAATCCTTACATCATCCAGAGTGAAACTGGCTATAAATCTTCTTCTTTTCAGGTTTTGTCATGGAGTCGTTCTTATTGATGGATGGAACATCCTTCGGTAAGACAATTGTTTCGTTTTCAAAACGTTAGAGCATCGCTAGTTCTACGTCTAAATCATAGCTACTTTTCACGAAAATATTTATAAAATACTGAATCGTATCATAAAGATCAATAGTTCTTACCTGGCCAGCTTGCTGAGTCCCAGGATCTTGCCCTGGGGCAGGTAGCCGATGGAAACCTTCCCGTAGAAGGGGACCAGGTGATGTTCACACATGGAAAACATTTCGATGTCTTTCACTACGACCATCTCGTCCGTGTCTTCGTCAAAAATGGCGTTGTTTAAGACCTCTGAAATGTTACAATAATAACTTTATAGTTTTTACTAAAGTACCAAGTAAAGCGAAGACAATGATACTCTCGATATGGTAAGAACCAACGCCCTGATTGTTGCAACGGAATACTGGATAAAAAAACTTAGTTCAGGGGACGGTTACTTTGAGATACTTGACGGTTAGTCCTTTAATAACACTTAGAACTACAAAGTGTTTTTGTTTTACTAAGAGATAAAACCTGCAAATGAGCATTGCAGCGGAAGCCAGAACTTAAATAAAAATAAACAAAGTCCGGGGCATTACCAGAACTGTCTGGCCATTGCTGCAATGGTCCTCATTACTTTTAAACGTCTGCCGATAGTTCTTGTTGTGCCGTGGTGGTGTCGGCGTAACATTTGTACCCCACCCTCTCTACCCGTGGTTGACGTAAGAGTCGGATAAGGGATGTAATACGGAAGATAGGCAACAGCGTCTTCCTTGAACAATCATACCTAACTGCGCTCACCAACCCGCCTGCCAAGCGTGGCGAGTATTGGCAAAACCCCTCTCCAGGAGGAGGCCTATGTCCAGCAGTGGAACTCCTATGGCTGATGTGTGTGATAGTTCTCACTACTCCTGTGATTTCACTAGTCTAGAATTAAGAACACAGTAATGTATTCATTCTTGGGCGTTTTCCCATCAAGTGCATTACAAAGAGACGCGTTCAGAGGTTGCCAATGTATACTTAGTTCCAATTCTTAATAGGGATATTACTAACAATCTATTGAAGTTGCAACGATAGGACCTTCGTCTCTTAGTAGGCCTTATAACCGGTCATTGCAACTTTAATAGTTGCCCCTTTAAACAGGGAGCCATGGATAGTCCGCTATGACATGGCTGCTTGCACGAGAATGAAACTGTAGAGCATGTGCTTTTGGGTTGTGAAGCCAGAGAAGGAACTGAGAAGAAAGGAAAAGCTGCATGAACTGCTTCGCTGTCATCATTGTCATTCATTCAATTGTCAACATTCTACCCATCTAACTGGAGCTACTATGGCAGCCGAGCTTCGCTCCGATACTTCAAGGAGCTAGATTGGCTCGGGTAGATGCTGGTAGGGGGATATGCACAAAACACCCCAAGCGGTACTTCGCTTCGGTGCAGGACTTATTGCCTCCACTTTGATTAAGAATAAGAATATACTTAGTTTATGATGAAGACGTACCTTCCAAACTTTGGTCGTATCCCTTTGTGAAGAAAAGCATGGCTTTGGCAGCCCGCTCCGGTGTCTTCAGGAGACCATCTCTGGTGGGATCCTCTCCCAAACCTGGAATTGTAACAATTAAATGAAATAAAACTGTTGCGTTATTTAAAAAAAAGAACAATCCCCTCTTAAATATCATCCAGATCACGTTTTTTTTCTGCTTTTATTTGCTATTCACTGGCTAGATATTTGACCACAGCTCACCTGATGTTAAGTGAGAGTGTAGTCGAAGATAGTAAATATACCTTGCCTGGAAGGTGGTAGATTACCAGTCGAGAACTAGAAAGTACCCTACCACCATGCTATGGTTTCCTTCACCAGCAGCTCAAGCTAATTGTTGGGGTTTGAACTTTAGGCGTTTGAAAAGTGTAGGGAAGCCACGTTGACTACCGACAGTGTCTTTTTATAGATATACAGCGTCAAAACATGTTTTTTTTAATACTGGCGACGATTTTTTTTATTGTTGACAGGTTTGGTGTTTGACCACAGCTCACCTGATTTTAAGTGACGGTGTGGTAGAACGTGGTAACGATTGAAGTTTAACGACATGTCATATTAACCTGTGAGCAGAAGTCGGTAGGAGTTGGCCATGTCTGGCAGCAGGGCCTCCCGAGTGGGCGGTCGGTGGTCCAGCTCCAGGTCATGGTGGAATGTGCAGTTCTCATGGCCTGTGGACAAATATATCGTGAACATCAACTAGAGAGCAGACCAATCAATAGGCTGATTGAATTAAATGTAATGGAAAACTAAAATAAAAATAGTTATTGCCCATTTTAGAGGCTTTACTACTAATGATTCATAATTATTACAAAGACTATGACTATGCCGGGACTTTCTGCTCAGCGATGTGCTGAGTAAGACATTCCTGAGAGTAGACTCTATATAATACTAAATATAGATATTGGTCTAGGATAGCAGGATACATAAATAGTTATTGGCAGAATTAAAAATAATTACATTTCCTTATCCAAATATAAAAACTTGTGCTTCAAAAGGAATTTAAACTTTTTTATTACCTACGGACTCGAGTCACAGCATTATAAACTCGTGAAACAATTAAATAATAAGTAGTTATGAATAATTAACAATATTCATTGTATATAAAAATTGTTAGTATTTTTCATGTATTTTTACAACGAAAGCACAGCACTATACTAGTATAATATACATATCTATATCTTTATATTCTGAATCTCGGAGACGGCTCCAACGGTTTTCATGAAATTTAGTATGCAGGGGGTTTCGGGGGCGATAAATCGATCTAGCTAGGTTTCATTTTTAGAAAACGTCGTTTTATCCGTGTTTTCAACCGCGCAAAGCTCTGTCAACCAGGTACTGCATTTATAATAAGCAAAAGTATTCAATAAAGACAATATTCAATCAAAATATTGTCCACGAAAAGGTTTTTTTAGTAATGAGACGAACAAAACGCTCTTCTTATGGTAAGAGACTTGTTCCTACCGCCTGTGGGGTCTAGAACTTGGCGTTTATTAATTTGATGTATTAGATGATTCGTTTCAAAAGCCCTGTAATTTCGCTAACTGCCCTTCAAACCGAAACACAGTAAAGTTGAAACACTACTGCTTGGTGGCTAAATAGCTAGTATCGGTGGTATCTACCTAGACGACTTCCCGCTAAGAAAATCAAAATAAAAAGATTCCACTTTTAAATCAATATCTGCTGTCAATGTTGGTGTAATTTTTATGCTAATAATCTTTAAGAGAAACCAGTAACTCTTAATGGTAAGAGAACACCTGTCCATGGCCATTACAGCGTAACCCAAAGCTTGGATAACAAAACTGCATTGGCGCTTATTACTTTGACATATCTGACAGTGAGTCCCATGTAACACTATCATAAATGTAACAAATATTTTGGGACATTTGACGGTAAGTCCCATGTAACACTACCATAAAATAATATAAAATGTACTTTCTATTCAATTTCAAAAACAGAGTTGATAATAAAATTCGATGTAATTTGGATTAGAATTGATGCCGCTAGTTTGATGTGTTAAGCAAGCAATCGCTGCAATGATTAGGTTAGCAAATTTAGTATGTGTTCTTTGTTGTTATTATGTTTTAATTATAAATCTAGGTTTTGCTTATTGTTATTGTACCAAAATTTCAATAAAATAAAAATATTTGACGGCGAGTCCCATGTAACACTATCATAAGTGTAACATATACTTAACGGCTTTAGAAATCGTCAATAATCTCACCCACACATTCAAACTGTGTTAGTAAAGCACTGGAGACAAAATTTTCGAATACTTGTATCTTACGCAACATTGACATGGCATTGCATATCCCCAAGAACTTGTTTCGTCAAATAACAATTACTTAGATACTTTTTGCTAAATGCTTCTTAGTAATCTTAGAACAACAGATAATTAGGTACCTATGGCTAATTTAAAAGAATAGGCAAGTATTCAAATAACTTAATTGCACCTGCTTAAACAATTCTTATAATGACTGTTAACTGCCATAGCATGGGTGTATTTTGTATTGCTTGGATATGTATTTATATTATTAATATGTACACATTTGATCACTACTACATATCCTACCTACTCATATTATTTTTTTATATTTGTGTGTAAATGTAACCCGCAAATTACAATATTAACAAATTTAAAATATTATTTGTATACTATTCTAGGCATAAATGTGTAATGTAATAGATACGAATCATCAATAAAATTATTAATTAATTAAAATTATCAATAAAACTGCACAGTGTAAAACTCAAGCGATAGTCGAATGTGTGAAACAAACAGTTTCCACTTACTTCCGCCAGGGGTGCTGTCTGCTGTCCATACATTTTAATATCGCTTAGATAGTATGTAAGTATCAAGTGTGTCTTAGCGTGTTCATATAGTAATAAAAAACTAACAATAATTTGAGATCATACCTAACACTTAAGAACACATAAAAAGACAAAACCATTAAATACAACGACAAAAAGAAGCACTTATATAAAAAGTTTCAAACCAATTATGTTTCTAAGTTTTATTAATACCTACAATGGTTCTGATTAAGTAAAATAAGTTAGAAATATGTAATCATAGAGTTGACAACGTGCTTGAGCGTTATTATCTATCATTAAAAATGTATGCTAACGTAAATACATCTATATTAACGCTAATAGTAGTAAAAACTTTTCACAGATGCATCTTTTAATTTATTGCACTAGATGACGCTCTTGCACTAGGTTTATGAAATTCAAGCGCTAAAACAGGATGTCAATCTCAATTCATTTTGATAGTATAACTGGCTAACATACAGATAAAGTGCGATGCCAAAAATAAAGAAAAACTGTCATTCATGAACTACCTTAATATTATGTTTTATGTTTACTTTACATAATACAGACTTACTGGCGTAAACAACGCCAAATTTTTTTGCGATCTTTACTTTTGTAGTCATGTAAGTGGTCAAATAATGGCCATAAAAATAGGCATATTAAAGTAGTGAAGATTTTTGAAGTTAATAATTCCATATTAAAATAGATTCACGTGTAAGGTCACAGCTGACAAAACCAAAATGTCTAGTTTATTTTGCATAATTTCCTAAAATATAAAAATCAAAGGCCAAATAAAATAAACGGATTGTGTTATGCTACCTATGTCCCAATCTCAAAAATCACGTTACAAACTATAGCATTGATGTGGTATTCTAGAAAATCATCATCATTATCGTCATCATCAGCCATCATTTAAGACGTCCACTGCTGGACATAGGCTGTCATGGCTGGACATAGGTGTTTTGCCAATACTCGCCACGCGTGGCAGGCGGGTTGGCGAGCGCAGTTAGGTGTGATTGTTCAAGGAAGACGCTGCTGCCCATCTTCCGGATTACATCCTTTAGCCGACTCTTACGGCAACCACGGGTAGAGAGGGTGGGGTACAATTCTTACGCCGGCACTACCACGGCAAATAATAACATTCCATAAAATACTCTTTGGAATTTGAGGTAGGTCACACTTTTTTATCTGTATCACTAGTTATATATAAAAAAGTTATGGTTCAAAGGCCTTGGTAGCCAGACCATAAATATTATAAAAAAATAAGAAATAAGATGTTCTAAAATCAAAATACCTACCAGGTGTCGTTGAAGTTCGTGGTGTCATCGGCGTTCCAGGCACTTCGAGTTCGCTTTCAGCATCATTTATGTGGAAATTCTTAAGCGCTTCAGGCGCTTTCTTGTATTTACTGACGAACGAACCTTTCTGGCCAGCCTCGCCATTTTCTTTTTCTTCCGAAATCGAATTTCTGATAGACCGCGAACTAACACGCCTTATTAACGACGAAGGCGGCACTATAGGTTCGGAATTTGAATCTGTTCCATTAACAGCGGCCATTTTTATATTCGATCTATAATTTTTAAATGTACGTTGAAATATTTGAAGTTTTATTTGATTGAGAACTTATTTATGTTTGTTTGGAACACGTCAGTCTACTGAAGGCAATGTGTATTAATCTTGTAGCAATATTAAGAACATTATCTCGAAGTAGTTTGTTACATTGATAACCTTTCACTCTTTGAGTAACCAGATATATAAGCATTTTACTCGTGTTTTTATTGTTTTTAAAAGATAATTTGGTTCCGCATAGAAATACTACATTACTATACCTGTTTATATTATTTTTACAAGGCTGAGGTTACAACGATGATGCAATTTTTTTTTATTATGAACGTACTTGTATAAATTATAATACTAAATAAAATAGCGATAGGCAATGGATACCAGTTCCGTTCCAAGCTAGGTGTGTCATCGCAAGTGAGCTGTGGTCAAACACCTAGCCTGTCAACTATGACAAAGATGTGTATGAAGACAAAGGTAAACAATTCGGACAGAAGCAAACCCTAACCACACAACGTAACTGTTATAGGTATATTTATTTTTAGTTAAAAAACACAAAGGATTATTTTGATTTACTTTTTATTCGTACTTATACTATTTCTCACGTGATTCCAACAAAAATATTGTTGTTGTGTCAACAAGGCCTTGAACCTCACAACAAGACGCGTGTCACAAAAAAAATCGGAATCTACCAGCGGCAACCGGTTAGTTGACTTGATTTTTTTTCTAGAAAACCTTGTGCATATGAAAGTCAGCATATGTCGAGCAAGGCCAAAACACTTCCTAGTTTAATCACTGTGTTTTGGGTGGTGAAGTGTTTGTTCCGGTTTTTTATAAGTGCTTTTTGGTTGTATTGATAATTGTTTTGACATTGAAATTAGTTTATGCTATAGAGGCTTAGCAACAAGCAAGTATTTGTTACCGAAGGTCAATTATATTATCTACATTCTAGAGTTGGGATCGCATAGACCACACTGTTCTACTATAAATCTGATATAATTATAAATGATATTAATTTACAAATGTCTCCACTGATTGATTCATAGGTCGTGCTAGGTCACGTTAAAATAGTTTTTTTTTAATAGACGTCGTCTGTTTGATCACTGCTCAACTGATGTTAAGTTACGGAGTGGTCGAAGATGGTAAACACATCTAGAATGGAATTGGTTCTTAAGTAAGGCTGCCGGAAGACAATAGGTGGTTGGTTACAGATTTTCAACTTGTGGTAGCTAGCCAGCACTAGAAAGTACTCCACCACTACGCTATGATTTCCTTCACCGGCAGCTCAAGCTAATTTTTAGAGTTTGAATCCCCGCCCTTCGGCGTGTGAACCAATCGCGCTAACCACTGGGCTATCATCGCTACAAAATGACTAATAATCACGATTATTCTCATGATATATGAGAGACTATATTTTGATAAAGTTAATGACAGGTTTCATATATGTCAGTGTTTTGGAACAAGTCTAATTATGTACATTGATGATTGCATATTTTCCTGGATAAAACCGTTTTTTTTTTTTTTTTATTAATAAATATTAAATATCTTATAATAAGCGTTAAAACCATTTTCATTGGCCTTTGCTTTACAAAATCATTGACTCCCCATCCCTTCTTTCGTTATTAAACTTTAACCGTGTACTTAACATGTTTCGATTAGCGATTTATAGGTGTACATAAAATAATAAAGAACATTATTACTACAGTAATTAATTTAGTTCCTTGGTTATTTGTTTCCCTTCACAATGCGCCAAACGGATAAAGCAATATCAATATATCGGCATAAATATAGTAATAGACCAAGAGCCCGCGGCGACTAAGCCTTCATTATTTTATAAAGGCTGAAGGTTTTGTCATGTATGCCCCCAACCCAGGTAAGAACGATCCCCGACTATGGGTTGACTTGGGTAGTGGTGGCGTTGTCAGATAACAGGTAGTAATGATAGAGAATAAAAGACAGATAATGCGCAGTAGAACATCGCAATAGACCGAATGCGTTATTTCACTCCCACCCGTTTGAATATAAGTATATACCTCGCGCTCGCACCTACAGCAATCTTTTGGTGTATCTGGCTAGATGAAAGAAAAACTAAACTGTCTGGTTACAAAGGAATCATCTTTCGATAGTTCCTTTAATAACATATATAAAAATCAACTTTTATATTATAACGAAAGTATAATTAAAAATTGGCTATAGTTTAAGGGTGTCTGGCAGGGAGTTGCAACCGTACTAAGTATCTGGCAATAGACGACGTGATTTCTAATATTATCCCAAATAAAATATCTATAAACTGAGCAAATCTATGGCAAATTTCAAGTGCAATTTTATACACCTTTACTACCTTTTATCTGCCACCACTACCCAAGTATCATAGTCGGTGATCGTTCTTACCTGGGTTGGGGGCATATAAGACAAAACTTTCAGCCTTTATAAACAAACGAAGGTCTGGCTGTCGCGGGCTCTTGGGCCATAATATAGGCTTATATATCTTTGTCCTTGCTTAGCAAAAGTGAATGCACGTCCTTATACTCAGGGGGTTACTGTTAGATATTCTGTGACTAAGGTACAACGGAAAGAGGTATTGCAAAATCAGAACTGCACAAAATACTACAAAAAGAACATAATGAAGTAAATAATTTATTGCAACTTTCGATTTTATAGCGATGATAGCTCAGTGGTTAGCGTGGTCGGTCCGCATGCCGAAGGGCGTGGGTTCAAACCCAACAATCAGCTTGAGCTGTCGGTGAGGGAAAACATCGTGAGGAAACCATAGCGTGGTGGTAGTACTTTCTAGTACTCGGCTGGCTAGCTACCACCCTCAAGTTGAAAATCTGCCGCCAAGCATCTAACGGTGTGTTCCGGCAGCCTCACTTGAGAGCCAGTTCCATTCCAGGCTCGGTGTGCTTTACCATCTTTAACCACACCGTCACTTAACATCAGGTGAGTTGTGGTCAAACACCAAGCCTGTAAGCAAAAAAAAAAAAAACCTAAGTTAAATAAGTTATTTTGATAGTCACATAATCGTGTTTGGTTGTGAATCGCGACGCCTGAATGTTGGTGCACATGTTAGTACACAACCGAACGTTTTCGAAAGACAATGTTATTTATTCTAGACTAGAGAAATGTCGCAAGTGTGCACGTGTCTCAAATATACCTAAGACCTGCCTTTGAATATATAAGGGTTTGTGATTGAATGATTTATTTAGGTTTTAATGATTAATGGTGTTAAGTTAATAATATTGATAGTAATTAAGATATTTATCACTGTATGTTTTCCAAATAAATTAAAATAAAATAATGTAAAAAGCAACGCTGTTTTTACGGTATAGAGATAACGCCTGACCATGACCATTGCAGCGGTAACAACAAAAAGTCCTGGGTATCGTTGCTTTGGCGCTTTGAGATATACATATATACACATTCTAATATATCCTACTATCCAACTAATCCCACTATAATATTATAAATGTGAAAGTTTGGATGGATGGATGGATGTTTGTTACTCAATCACGCCAGAACGGCTGAACGGATCTGGATAAAATTTTGCATGTATATACTTTAGGCCCTTGAATAAAACATAGGATACTTTCATCATCACCATCATCCATCACCACGCGGTGGGGCGCAGCTAATATAATATTATAAATGTGAAAGTTTGTGAAGATGGATGTTTGTGACTCTTTCACGCAAAAACGGCTAAACGGATTTGGATGAAATTTTACACGCATATAGTTTATAGCCTGGATTAACACATAGGATATTTTTTATACTGCGAACCGAACAAACTTTTAGTTAAATTCCACGCGGACGCAGCCGGAGGTAAAAGCTAGTATAATATTATAAATGTGAAAGGTTGTATGTTTGGATGTTTGTTACTCAATCATACAAAAATAGCAGAACGGATTTGGATGAAATTTGGCACATATATAGTTTATAGCCTGGATTAACATATAGGATACTTTTTATCTCAGAATAATGTGAGGTTCCAGTATAGTATAGGATTATCAAAATATGAACTATAAGATGTATCCACTTGAAATTTGACACAGGTGTGTCTAATGGATATTCCGGGATAAAAGGTATCCTTTATCTTAATTTAGGTAATAAAGCAGTGCAAGTTACATGACGGATGAAATTGCTTTTTTATTACTTAAACACATGTTTAATTTCTCTCTGAACCCAATTCTAAAGCCAAGCCGGACGAAGTCACGGGCGCAAGCTAGTACACACAACACAAAACTTTTGTATTACTAACTAGTATAAAATAAATTGTTATTTCTTGTGTAACTTTTTTTACTAAAATTAAGTGAATTTGCACGGAAGATTTGCACAGAACTACACTGCAATGGCCCCAACTAAAAGTCAAGTATATCCCCCGTTTCAGCTAAAACCACCCTAAGCTTATAACCCAGTATGTCCGTGTATTTAGATGGTACACCCGTATATACAATATTACTTAATTATGAATCATTAAGCAAACGTAAAAACCGGCATCGGTATTTACCTTTTGGTTTTATGATCGATAAAAACCATAGTTAAGTATGGTAAAATTGTTTCCTTGTAATGTTTGCAAATAATAAGTCATAAAAGTACATGTTTTAATACTTATAAAAAGTTTGAAGTTTATAATTATATGGTAGTATAGAAAACGCAAGCCCTGAACTGATAGAAAAGGCGTTATGAACAGGATGCCATATCTGTGGCTAGCTACCACCCTCAAGTTGAAAATCTGCCGCCACACATCTAACGGTGTGTTCCGGTTACCTCACTTGAAAACCAGTTCCATTCCAGACTAGGTGTGCCATACCATCTTCGATCACACCGTCACTTAACATCAGGTGAGCTGTTGTCAAACACCTAGCTTGTCAAACATAATTACATAATGTTATTTCTAGGCTTCTGTAGGTATTTATTTTTTCAAGATTAAGAATCACGCTGTATAGTTACGAGATTATCGGTCAAAAAACCGGCCAAGTGCGAGTCGGACTCGCGCACGAAGGGTTCCGTACCATTATCTATAAAAACGGCAAAAAAAAAAACACATTTGTTGTATGGGAGCCCCCTTAAAAAAATATTTTATTCTGTTTTTTAGTATTTGTTGTTATAGCGGCAACAGAAATACATCATTTGTAACTATCATAGTTCATGAGATACAGCTTGGCGACAGACGGACAGACAGACAGACGGACGGACAGCGGAGTCTTAGTAATAGGGTCCCGTTTTACCCTTTGGGTACGGAACCCTAATAAAATATCAGATATATATATAGCATAATAACATAAAAATCTGTATAATTATGTAGGTATAATGATAATTTTCATTGTTAATTTTTTAAGAAAAATATTCCAACCTCGTGTAAGTTCAGAGATTACGAAGTAATCTTTAAGTTATATTTACTAAACAGAAATAATGATTTCACTGTGTGATAGATAACGATGTAATAATATTAGCGGAAAAAAAAACAATTATGAACAGGGGCGGATCTACATAAGGGCTTTTTATGACCTTACTATTCTCAGAATGAGAAGAGACCCGCGCCCAGTGGGCTAGTTTATAGAAACGGGACTGACTCGGAAATTAATGTTCAATATTCTTTCGAGAAAATCTTAAACCATATCAAAGTCGATAATTATTTCCGGTTATCGAGCCCTCAGGCACCTTGTACGACCCAGATAAGTACCTCCGCGGCCTGACCTACAACCAGCTTTAGGAAATAGAACTGGATCACATTGAATTATAGTCGCAACAGTCAAGTATAAATCAACGATATTGTAATGTATGCAATGTAAACAATATCTTGACTATTTTACTTAATACACTAGTAATGAGATAAACAAAACGCTCTCGTATTGGGAAATGACAACCGCCTGTCCGTGAACATTGCAGCGGTACCCAGAACTCAAAGGAACTCAAAGGCGTAACATAACAAAGTCCTGAGAATCGCTGCTTTCGTGTTCATTACTTTTAGACATTTTGATGGTTAGTATCATTATCAAATTCACCTAGGCTTTGGTGACTACACACTATCAGATGGTTCGTCAGTTTGTTTGTAAAAACGCTCTCATAATGGTAAGAGACAACACCTATTCATGACCATTGCAGTGGTACCCAGAAAATTGAGTAACAAAACAAAGTCCGGAGTATCGCTGCTTTGGCGCTCATTACTTTGAAACATTCGATGGTTATTCGTTAGCGTTTTAATTTATTTATTAAGTTTTAGGGACATTTTGCGAAAAGAACATTTTACTATTAGGGGACATATCACGAAAGGAACATTCAAAGGGACATTCTGCGACGAAGCCGTACAAACGACAGTGTATATAAATACGTATTGTTAAAAACTGTCACCTTTTTTGCAAAAAAAAAGTCATTTATAAGTGTTTAACGAAAACAATTTCATCAATATATAGAGTTTTATTACTAAGTGTCGAGTTACGTACACGAGAATAGGCAAGTGATAAATTGAATGAGATATGTATTTTCACGTTTTTTAAAATCAATAGAATTTTACACACACTTTTCACTTAAAATATGACGTTATGATTCGCGTGTTATCAGACCTATTTTTTTAATAAACTGTCCCACTGCTGGGCTCTGATCTCTTCTCATTATGAGAGGGTAAGTCCACCATGCTGGCCAAGTAAGGGTTGGCAGGCTTCATGAATCTTTGAGAACTTTTTTTAAAGAATTCTTAGACATGTATGTTTCCTCACGATGTTTTCTTTTACCATTTGAAGTCAGCGGCAGTACGCACATAACTTGAAAAAAAAACAGGAGCGCACAGTGGGATCTGAACCTAAGACCTCCAGATTGAAAGCCAGACGGTCTTTCAACTACGATACCGAAACTCTCAAGCGAAACTCTTTAGCTTAAGTTTCGGTTGATTCGCTTAGTTCTTCCCAACTACGCAACGGTTTTTGATATAGATTTCGCTATTGTTTAGCAAAAATATTTCAAAAACTTTGTATGTAGAGGACACGGAGTGGATCACTAATAAACTGGCTCCACTTTCCTGGGGTATAATTATTAATTTAAAGAATTATCAGTATTGATGATCCGAGAACGAAAAAAATTACTAAGAAGTTGATATAGCATAGAGCATAGACCATAGACTAATAAATATAATGCTTATGTATAAAATACATTATTAAATTTCGGCTCAGGCATTACCATGTACATCTACGTACTTTTTTATACATTGTTAGTTATCATCATAATAAACTATGATACATATCTCTAGTGCAACGATTTTATTAATTTATTTTTCTCTTTAAAATAAACGCACTTTTTTCTAAATTATGATTTTTATAAGTATATTTGTATAGAAATATTAAACTAGCTGATTATTTGTATAGCTGAATTTCAAGTTCTTCTAACCTGGTTTACGATTGTGGCGCCTCTACCGGGTTCAATTGTAAATCTCAACTATCCAGGAACGCAAATACACACAAAACATTTAATTAAAATCGGTATTAATATGAGTTCAGTGGAAAACACACGTACTGAAGAAATGTTTTTTTAGGCTAGGTGTTTAACCATATCTCACCTAATGTTGTAATAATGGACAGTGTACGGATTATTTTTAATAACGTTCTTTAAAGTGCAAATAATATATTATATTACACTGAAATAAAATAAAATGGTGCTGGGAGATGTTCTAGTTTTTTTTTGTGTTTAATTGTTAAGACGAAGAAACGTTACCACTTATTTATCATTTTTTATTATAATATTTATTTTGTGCATGCTATGCTAACAATGAAATTATTGCAGTGATCAACACGATTACCATTGTTCGATTCACAACCGATAATTGTCTCAATTAAAACGCTACAATAGACACCATTTTAACTCATTTTCCAATAAAATCGCAGTAATATAAAAAATTTAAAAATCTCACCCGAATTCAAAACAAACAAAACCTTCAATCACGGACGCAATCCAAACAAACAATCTCTACTTACGATGCTCCGACAATAAAACACAATTAAAAATAAATAAACAAAAAAGTAGAGACGCGCTACCGAGTCCCTTGCTAATGGCTGACTGAGAGAGAATGAATCTCGGAGCTTGCAACAGATGATTTTTGTACACTAGAGGTAGCGGTTCGTACATTAACATGGGTAGATATACCCGGTGAACACGGCATTTGCGTCAATATCCGTAGAACTAGAATTATTCCGATCAAATGATCTTACATACATTCGGCAAATGATTTTTAATCACCTACATACCTAGTGTATTTCTATAAATTTTAATCGAATAAAATATACCCAATTGCATAAAAAACTATCTACAAATTACATCCTCACATACAAACTACAGTGTTTCTAATACTACATATATGAAAATTAATATAAATTGTATTTTTATGTTTCAACTCTTTTCAATTTACAGGCTATAAATCTATAACAAAAACCTAATTTAAAAAATCCCTATTTATTAAAACAATTGCTTGTAAGTATTGATATAAATTAGAATTTTAAACAGAGATATCGTAAAAAGTACTTTATTAGTGTACAAGATCAATGTAAATATTTATTGAATATTTAGACTACTTAAACCGCCATGACAAAACAAGTTGTTTTATATTAAATTGACAAAAATGTGAACTCTTTATTCGCCCAAAAAACCCAAAGCAACTGAAATAAAGTGTTTCCAAATAGGAAACACATAAATCTGGTGTACAAAAAAGATATATTTTATTTTATATAAATTCCGGTAGAACATTCCTGAAATCGGTAGATATACCAAATGATTGTACATCTACAACTCCTCAGAGGAGAGCCAATGCGCTTGTGTGAATACCAAAATACAGAAATCGATAGAACGTCACACGCCGCACGAACGTCACTCGTTCAGATTGCAAATGATCGGATTCTTATTCGATCATTTGTATGTATTTGACACGGATCCAAAAATTAATAATGAATATTCATCGAATACATTCGATGCTTCACTTTTTCGTCGAATTAATCGTTAATTAATGGCTTTTGGGGGATTTTCGATATTTAGTGGATTTTTACGTATTGTTTTTTTTAAAAGAAATAATAGCTCTTTCATGACGGATGCGTATGTATGCATTTGCGAACACACCTTATTACCGTCACAACATTGTACTTTTCTTAAAAATAACAAATAGTGAATGTGTTTGGTTACATTTAAATATATTTTTTCTATCCCTTCCTTACTATCTACTAAAATACGTTAAAACTCGCCATTGAATGTCTAAAAGTAATTACCGCCAAAGCAGCGATGCTCTGGACTTTGTGCATGTTGTACAAAAGCAGTTACATGCTTTGAGTCCCTTTGAGTTCTGGGTACCGCTGCAATGTTCATGCATAAACGTTATCACTATAAGGAAGCATGGCGACTTCTGTACCATAAAATAATAAACCTACGACGATTACTATACTATTATTATACTTTTTTCTGTTTAAAATTGGATAGATCGAAGATTTGGCGCGGATGTAGAAAAATGTCGTATAATTGTCGCTAAGACTGGCTTTTTGTTTATTAGTAATTATGTAAATATGGTGCAATATTGTATTTTAAGTGTTCTGTTCTAAGCTTCAGTGTGTGCAAGTGATATAATATGATGAAACATGGTTTCTAAAACTCTGTACAGAGTTAGTATGACTGGGTCAAGCATGACTTGCATTTAAGTGACTTGCTTCTCTTGATTTTGACTGTTAATGTGAGTTTTACAATATTTGCGTGATAAATGGCCATATCATTGGAGTTTTAGTAAAGCGGAAAAATTATATTGCTGTGTCATTTCGTTTTTCTTGTGTTTTTAAATCAAACTTTTTTTTTCTAAATTATTATGATATGGTGAAGAAAGTATTTTCATGTTGCTTTCAAAACTCCGTCGAAGCTTCTAGAAAATTTGCTACAACTTTACCAGGGCATAAAGGGACTTAACCCTTACCTACACATGTTTATCTACATAAATATAATTGTATATATACTAAAATCTGAACATACTACATAAAAAAAAAACTGTTATTTAAGGATTTATTTCAAAATTAGATTCAATTGTATACTTCAAATTATC
Organism: Biston stratarius; assembly: GCA_950106695.1. Lineage (NCBI taxonomy): Eukaryota > Metazoa > Arthropoda > Insecta > Lepidoptera > Geometridae > Biston > Biston stratarius. Next base: position 7,744,289 of record OX467115.1, read on the forward strand.
GAAGTACGTGACGTTGGGAAAATATATATAAAGTGTAGTGCCAAAAAACAATAAAGAAGAATATTATAGTTATTTTTATAGTCAATAAGTACTTTAAAAAGTACAATATACGACAAGACTAAGGAAATAATAAGTTTCTAATCGGATTTTATTCTATCAATAATATTAGGTATAGATGTGAAATTTTGTATGTTTTTTACTCCCGCAATAACGGCTGAACATATTTGGATAAAATTTACAGCATGTATTGTTTATTACCTGGAGTAACTTATACAAATTTAGAATACAAAGTTAAACTAAGTTCGAGGAAAGTATTTAAAAAAAATTGTTATATTAAAATTCAATTTGTAGGTAATGACAATGCCACGTAATAGGTATTAATAAATCAAAACACGGAAATTAATCACATATATTCCATTAGAGTTAACTTAATTTTCCATGTAATAAAACTTAGTAATTTACTTACAAAAAATCCCCTTTAACAGTCATAAAATGTATATATGTAAGTTATTTATCCGTTTGTTTTCCTTAGAAGCCCTTTTTCCTTGCTTGGTTTTTATTTAATTTGATTGAGATGACCCACCAACTATGTTTTCAAGTTATCCACTTTATGGTAAGCGCTGTGTTCATAACACAGCGGTTAAGTAAAGGTAATGAGACAAACGAAAACACTATCCTGATGGTAAGATATAACTCCTGGCCATGAATGACCATTGCAGTGGTACTCAGAACTTTGAGTCGCAAAACAAATCGCTGTTTTAAAGCTTATGGTTAGTCTCAATAGCACTGTAGCTGTAGTACTCTTCAAATCGGAACACGGTGATGTTTACACATTTGCATTGGATTAAATGGTCAGCCCCTAGTGTCAGAGTTAACATGCAATTTCAAAGCCACCAACAAGATTTGAAGATTGCTCTCAAAGAAGTATAGAACAAACAAACGGAATAATTTAAGGTGTCATACGACGCACCGCCGAGCTCAGAAAAAAATACCGCTCGCGGTCACCCATCCGAAAACTGACTGACTCGTCCGTTGTTTAACATCGGTGATCGTTTGGAAAGACTTAGTCAAACTATTCCATTAATAACAGTTTTTCGTAATGAGAGCATCCATTAATTACGTGAGATGTTTAGGGGTTAGGGGAGGGGTGTCAAGGGTCTCATCCAATATAACGTGTGGATGTGGCAGAGGGGTTCACAAATCTCACGCCATTTCACCAACTTTGGGAGTCCAAAAATCGCCAAAACCCCGTCATGCAAAGAATAGACGCCCCTTGACTTGTTTGACGATTTGTGGTGCTACGGAATTCTCGATCCACGAGCTCGATTCGCATTTGGCTGGTAGTTAAAGGTCCTTAACTTATTGTGGTACCTAAATAAAGTTATAAGTATACAGTGCAACTTAAATTTGGGACGTTATGGCCTTAACCGTTATAACAACGTAAAAAAAGGTTTTAAAGAAACTGTCATGGGATTTGAGACTTTCAATTTGCTTTTGAGAAAATGTACGGTTAGGAAAAAATTTACAATAAACACAATTTATAGCTCTAAGTCAAAAACGTTTTGTGACGTAAGGATGGGTTGATGGGTGGACTATCCTCAACTTGAAAATCTGCCGCAAAGACAACCAATGCAAAAGTGTGTTTACCATATTTGACCACACCTTCACTTAAAATCACGTGAGCCGTGGTAAAATACCTAGCATGTCAACCATAAAAAAAAACAGGTGAGATGTGGTCAAACACCTGCTTTAAAGCTTTTACCCGGGACTAAAACACTAGGTTATTTTTTATCCCGCTAAATGCGGGCGGAACCGTGAGGCACAGCTAGTCTTAAACAGAGTAATAAACTTAGGGTATATAACTAAGCCAGAAAGGGGGTTATTGCACTCACTATAATGAACTTTTACTTTGAACACAACTCAACAAAAACATCACAAAACGCGAAAAAAAATTATGGGTCAAAAAACTTTTTTTATGGAAAAGTTGTTCATAATGACGAGTACAGTGACCCCCTTCCGGCTAAATATACCCCAAGCTCATAATACCTGTATATTGTATCCAGGTAAGGTTATCAGCCTGGAGAATCCATCCATCATGGTGCCACATACAGACAGGTAAACCAAAGTTAAAACGGGGGTAAACCCCATTGCAGTGAAAGACGTCAGATTTATTCTATATAGAGTTATACCCGCATACGCCATCTAACGAGGTCAAAGATCTTAAAAGTAAGGACATGCCATAGACACATACGTAATTTCACATATTAGAGTCTGTAGTCAGGCGTGACAACACAAACATAAGGATATGGCATGAACATAATAGAGCCTTTGTTACGTTCGTAAATGACTGAAGATATGTTTATAGGCCTTTTTTTAATTCAAATATATTCAATTTATTTTATTGTCAGCTACAGTACTATAGGGACTTATTAATAATAAATTATGTTTTAACATGCTGCGTCTATATGAGCATACAATAATATTTTAGTAAATGTATCTATAAGATTATGTCTAAAAATGATTGATTCAAACAATAAAAATAAAAATATAATATAAATGTAAAAGTCAAATGTGCAATTTAATATTATAGAATGCCAATAAAATTACTATAATTTATGTCAAGATAATATTAAAAATGACTTTTTTTTTTGATATTAGGTATTTGAAAGTGAAAAATGAGAAAGAGAGTAGAGGGAGACTGTTGAGCTGAGAAATATTATTATTAAAACTGAAAACTAAAATGAATTAATGATTAAAGAAATTAATCATAAAGTGTGAATTAACCTTTTCTTTGTCTAAAATAACAAGGTAATATTACAAGGTTAACTAAGAAGAATAAAATCGGAATTATGTAAGGATTCTAACGATACCCTATTTATTTATTTATTTATTCTACGATATTTATTTAATAATCTTAAAAACATTACAATCCTATTTTTGGCCAGTCGTGTAATAAAAGCGTAATTGATTATATATTTTTATGTTTGTTACTTCTTCACGTGTAACATGAAATTTGGATAGCTAACAAAACATGCTACACAAGACAGATTTGAACCATTTACCCTGTCCTTACATACATAAATCAATACACGAGGTAAATGGCTATGAATAAGCCAAGGCTACGTCATAAGGTGAACAAATAATTTAAGTTCTACCCAGAAATGCTGACCACTACGGAACAACAAGAACGAGAGAGAGGGTTCTATGCTCTTTCTCACTCGGAACCTAATCATTGCGGTAAATATTTATATAACCTAACCTAAAAATCCTAAAATTAACTTCATAACAAAGAAGTGTGTTTACTTGGTGGTGATCTCTTTAGCAAAAGGTTGACCACTACTTTACCAGATATTCTGCCGCTAAGCAGTAGTGTGCAGACATTACTGTGTTCCGGTTTGAAGGGTACTGCATCTAGCGAAATGATAGGGTTGTCGAGACTAACCCTATTCTATTATTTCTAGTGTATATAAATCATCTCACCTGTACTATGAACCGCCTGTTGGCCATGTTTGCCGACAACAAAAGTAGTGACCATGAAAATGACATTAATAATTGACTGGCTTCATAGTAAGAATCTTAAAATTTATTGACAAAACAGACATTATGACATTTAAAAATATAAATACCAATTTTGACATCTTAAATATTAATTTATCATTCAAAGCGAATGGACGAAATTAACACCACAAAATTTTTGAGTATTATCGATTTAAAATTGAATGGAAAACACATCACGCATGTATGCTTAAAGCTTAACCAGTTTTCATATGATTTAAAGTAAAGTATCTAATGAGAGAATACTATTAAGTGCCTACCACGCTTTCGTTGGCTCTACACTAAAATAATTCTTGCCTGGACGAACTCTAGCGAAAAACAATCCGACTATGTAGCTCATAATCACAGTTTAAGTTACATACATACATCATCATCATCCATAGGACGTCCATTGCTGGACATAGGCCTCCTCCTTTTGGGTTTGCCAATACTCGCCACGCTTGGCAGGCGGGTTGGCGAGCGCAGTTAGGTGGGATTGTTCAAGGAAGACGCTGCTGCCCATCTTCCGGATTACATCCCTTAGCCGACTCGTACGGCGACCACGGGTAGAGAGGGCGGGGTACTATTCTTGCGGCACCACCACGGCAAAGTTAACATTGTCTTTAATTGATTTATTTTAATATTACTGTTACCCTTGACTTCGTCCTCGTGGAATATTTTTCAGTCGCAGGACCAGGTGTCGTCAAGACATAAGTAAAATAGTCATTACTATTGTGTATTGTGAACTTGACGATATCTGGTGGTGGGTAGTGGTAGTGTAAATTTTGTAATTTTTCTGAACATTTTTGGTAATCCCACAGAGACCTAATCTTTCTGATATAAAAAGTACCTATATACATATGTATGTGTATGTTAATCGAGCCCATAAAGTATGTATGGCAAATTTTATACAAATCTGTTCAGCCGTTTTTACGTGATTGATTCACAAACATCTAAACATAACAACTTTCACATTTATAATATTGCAAGCTGCGCCCGCTGTGTAACCCGCTGTTCACAAGTGAACAAAAAAAATCGGGATAAAAAATTGCCCATATGTTAATGCAGGTAGTCAGCTACCTCCAAACCAAATTTCGTCACAATTGGTCCAGCCGTTTGAGCGTGAAGAAGTAACAAAGATACAAACTTTCGCTTTTATAATATTAGTATGATTAAGTAGGATAAATATTTAAAATTATATACAATTATATAAAACCGTCGACCAAACCAAAACGCAAATACACTAAAACTATGCTTATAAGCGGAAATACACTAAATATATATTTTTTTGTTTAATTTGTTTAGCACCCAGACTCTCCAAGCGGCTAACGCTTTGGTAATTAATTATGAATATAAACCGCAAATAATTATTTATTAACACAATCTCAACGCAAAGCGTCACAAGGAGTTTACTTGGTACAGCTTCTCTCAAAAGTTTCCCAACTTTTTCCCTGTTTGATGCCTTTCAAGTAAATAGCTAAGCACCAAATGTAGGGACTTTGTTTTGCTTTTTTAAAACATCTGAATGGTAAAAACGTCAGCAATGTTATATAAAATATCCTGCATGTTTATTTTCCTTCTTACACACTTCGTTCTTTACTTGTTCTTGAACCCTTTCGATGCTAAGGTTGCCTGGAAGAGATTGCCGTTGCCGACACGTGTTTCGTCTTGCGCTTGGTTGAGAATGAGGTTGGACTCATTCTGGTTACTGCACCGACAAGAGGATAATTTTATTGTGGTTTTCTAGCAAGGTGTTTGACCACAGCTCATCTGATGTTAAGTGGTGGTGTGGTCAAAGATGGTTAAGCGCATCTAGCCTGGAATGGAACTGGCTCTCAAGTGAGGTTGCCGGAACACACCGTTAGGATTGTAGCTAGCCAGCCGAGTACTAGAAACTACCCTACCACCATGTTATGATTTCTTCACGATGTTTTCCTTCAACAGCAGCTCAAGCTTATTATTGAGGATTGAACCCACGCTCTTCGGCGTGTGAACCAACCGCGTTAACCACTAAGCTGTCATCTCTACAAACTTGTGGTTATTATAATTAGATAATTTAAATTTATTTAGATTTTAAGTTAATGTCAGATTTTATTTTTAGATTTTGAGGAATATTTCGAATAGGTAACGACGAATTTTAAGCGGAAATACACAAAAAATATAACTCTTGAAAACTCGAAATGAACTTCCGCAAAGTAACGCTTGAATCAAAAATGTCTAACTTATTGCCAGAACTTTAAATTTTGATTTAATTCTACAGGGAAATGCATCACATAATTCTTGGTAGGGCCACTTAAGTCTAAGGCTTTATTCACTCAAAGTGTAATTTTATACGGCTCTTGCGAAAGAGCTTTGTGGCGTTAGGAGAGAGAATTCTATTACGTTTGCACAGCTAGTGTCTATATGTTTGACCTATTTAAGAAAAGGAATTAGAAATGCCCAGTGGCGTAACAACATGTTAGCAGAACGGGCGCAGTGCGGGCCGGAGGCCATTAGTCCTTGTAACAAAACAATATCTTCTTGGTGGTGGATTTCCTTAGCAGGAAGTCGTTTAGGTACCAAATATTCTGCCAAGCAGTAGTGTGTAAACATTACTGTGTTTCCATTTGAAGGGTACTACAGCCACCGAAATTATAGGGATGTTAATACTAACCATCGAAATTCTCAAAGTAATGAGCGCCAAAGCAGCGATGCCCTGGACTTTGTTTTGTTACTCAAAGTTCTGTGTATCATTAGAGTCATTATTATATCTTGTTCGTCTCATTGAAAAAGAAAAAGAAAAATTAAATATCTCGTAACCTTGATGGAAAGAGATAACGCCTCAAAACTTTGAGTAACGAAATAAAATGATTTGCATCGCTGCTTTGTCGCTCATTACTTTAATCGATGGTTAGTTTTTTAAGACACATGGGGCAAACAAGCTGATGGATTGCCTGATGGTAAGTAATCACTGCTACCTATGCAATACCAGGGGCATTCATTCGTTGCCGACCTTTTAAGATTCTATTAAAAATTTCCTCCAAAACTAAAAAAAACTAAAAAAAAAAGTTTTTTATTTGTTTTTTTTTATTGATAGGCTAGGTGTTTATCCTAACTGAGCTCACCTAATTTTGTGACGATGCGGTCAAAAATGATTACACATAACTAGACTCCCAAAGTCTGCCGGAACATATCGTAAATACATTCGTAGCGATGATAGCTTAGTGGTTAAGGCGATAGGTTCACACGCCGAAGAGCGCGGGTTCAAATCCAGCAATGAGTTTGAGCTGTCGGTGAAGGAAAACATCGTGAGGAAATCATAGCAAAGTGGTAGGGTACTTTCTAGCAACTCGTTCAAGTTAAAAATCTACCTAACGGTGTGTTCTTACTTGAGAGCCAGTTTCATCCCAGGCTAGATGTGCTTGACCACGCTATCACTTAACATCATATTGGCTGTGATCAAACATAAAAAACCGGCCAAGTGCGAGTCGGACTCGCGCACCGAGGGTTCCGTACAAACCTGTAGGTAGGTATAAAAGTAAAACTTATGGAATTTTTTTAATGGTAATTTATGCTTTTTGCAATTTTTCCTTTATCTGTGCTATAAGACGTTGCTTCGTACCAAATTTCAAGATTCTGAATTCACGGGCATACAGCATAAGCGGCTGTATCTTTTGATTGCGTTGGCTTAGAAGTTTGATTTTTTCACAGCTCCAAGGGACAGTAGACTTGAGTATTTGATATAAATTTCAGCTTGATACCTCCACGCGTTTCTGAGAAAAAGGGTCTTGACAGGCAGACAAACGGACAACAAAGTGATCCTATAAGGGTTCCGTTTTTTTCTTTTTGAGGTACGGAACCCTAAAAAAGTACCAGAAAGTACCCGACCACCATGGTAGTTTATAAAATGACGAGGTTTTCCTTCATTTTTGGCTTCCGTATATATTTCGCCTAATATTAGTAATATAATATTTAGCACGAAGACCGCAAACAGCGACAATATGCTTTTAAATTAGATACATTGTCAACGAGTGAAACAAGAGATCGTTCTTTGGTTAACCGACACCGCAAAATCACTTGAAACTTCAGTTTATTGAGCCAGGTAATCATCTATATGCAAATAAAATATTATAGGACCGCGTACTACTTCTACAAATAGTAGGTAATATCGGAGACTACGAGAAAACTTACCATTGAAATTAGAGCATACATTATTTTGTTATCATATTCTGTCGCCAAGCAGTAGTGTCAGGGGCGGATTTATATAAATGCTTTTTGGGCTCATGGATACGAAGGGGCCCCCAGACCCCATTGAAAACAAAATGCAGTGAATTTTTTATTGTAATTTATGAAACGAAACTTGTTGATGTTTTCCCTAATTATTTATTAGTGCCTGGATGACCGAGCGTTGCTCGTCTGAAAACACGGATAAAGCGACGTTTTCTAAAAATTAAACCTAAACCTAGCTAGATCGATTTATCGCCCCCGAAACCCCCTGCATACCAAATTTCATGAAAAATCGTTGGAGCCGTTTCCGAGATTCAGATTATTATATAAAGAATTGCTCGTTTAAAGGTATTAGATAAATCATAAAAAAATTTTTGGCGTTGTTAACCTGTGAAGTGGAGCGCTCTTTCTCCAGGATGTCGTATATAGAAAACAAATATAGGTCAACAATGTCAAACTATCGACTAAATCATTTATCAGTTCTTTCCGTAAATTAAATTTAACAAAGGACTTACAATGTCAGCAAATAAAGGAATTTGGTGGCGCAAGAATGCAAAAATGTTGCTTTATAATTAATGTATCAAATTAACACAACCTGTTGATTTCTTTTGCGATAATGTCTCTCAGTTGCTGTTTGTGTGTCTAATGCATACTGAATAAATAAACTATATGATTGCCCTCTTTTTTTCCCAAACCGTGTACCTAGTACAGATCGAAAACAGGTTTTTGACAATTGGTTGATTTTTTAGGCAGGCCTCTACGTAGTATTAGTCTAGGGCCAAACTTTTGGTCCGCCCTTGAGTAGTGTAAACATTACTGTGTTTCGATTTGAAGGGTACTGCAGCTAGCGAAATTACAGGGCCATTGAGACTAACCATCGAACGTTTCAAAGTAATGAGCGCCAAAGCAGCGAAGCCCTGGACTTTATTTTGTACCTAAGTTCTGTGTATCGCTGCAATGGTAGGTTCGGTTTTTTTTTTAAATAAACGTATTACTATTTCTAGCCAAAAGTCCACCATCTTGATTTTTTTAAACCACACTCTAAGAACTCTTGGGTTATTGAAACGAATCTAACGGTACCTTAATTGTCGTAATCCATTCGGCCGTTTGGAAGATATCAGACTATAAAAAAAATTACATACATACATAGGTACAAGATACACGCGAAAAACATAACCCTTCCTTGGCAGTCGGGTAAATAAAAACGATATCGATTTAACCGTTTAGAAGCTACAATACCACAGACAGAGACGTTAAGCTTCTCAATGTTTGCATTGGAGGTTAAATATTAGGCCTACAAATATGACGTGTCACTGTTAAGCCTAAAATTCACAATAATTCTTAATCACACTTTTAAACTTGAACTTACTAACTAGCCTTAGCAAGTCTAAGCTAGACTACGGCACGCCAGATACAGCCTTCACCTGCATACCTAAATAATTCACATTAATTATATTAGAGATAGACAAAGTCATGCTGCCATATATCGATAAAATGTCAATTAATTGACTAATCGATATTTAGTATTCATGACATAAAACGTCGATTATTTTTATGAATGTAAAAACCGTGACATGTAAGAATTCTAACTAATATTATAAACTAGTTAACGCCAGCGACATCGTCCGCGTTAACTTTAGAATTAGGTTCAGAGAGAAATTAAACACGTGTAAACTTGCGTTATTTTATTATTAGATAAGGATAAATACTTTATTCTATCTTTTATCCCTGAATAATGTTCCGTTAGACACATTTGTACGAAATCTCAAGTAGATACATACGTTCAATAGTTATTTTTTGATAACCCTACAGGAACCTAACATTTTTCTGATTTCTAAAGTAAAGTAATGAAATTTTGTATACATCTTGTCAGGGGTACAGAAATGGACATATGGTGTCTTGCGTCCAGAAAAAAAGTATTACTCCCGAGAGATAAAAAGAAACTACATTAACCTGAGCAAAGCAGTTGGAAAAAGCTTGTGTTTGTAAAAAGGGTAAGGTTGTAGGCACTAAACATGGATATACTAACAATACGTGACGAAAACATATGTCATTAAACTAATTGCACCATTACAAAAGCAATTAAATACTACATATATTTTTCTCTTTCTCAATTTTTCTCTTCTGAAGAAATACTAGAAAGCAGACATATCGATATGTCGATAAAATATTATTAAAACTACCCATATCTCTAAATCGGATCACAAGACAATTAAAGGCAGTTCATTAAATGAAGGTTAGGCTAATTTATCGTTTTAATTAATCACATAAACCTAATTTAAGTTATACTACATTCTATCAAAATTATTACCGGTTTTACCGGTTATTTTTTTATAGATAAAAAGTAGCCTATATTTTAATACAGGGTGTCAGCTATCTCCATACCAAACTTTATCAAAATTGGTCCAGCCGTTTGAGCGTGAAGAAGTAACAAACATACAAACACACACACACAATTTTTTTTTGTCTCTATCACTTGAATGATACGAGTGTGTTTGTTCCGTACATCCTGATTTATTTAGTTATGTTAAATAAATTTAATATATTTTTTAATTAAAGGGTTTTGGTCCTACCGTTTTGATGACAGGACTGGATTAAGGTAGTAAAGAGGGAGCGGAACGTTTTACGCTTATGTAACAAATCAGCTTTTATACCATAACGAAAGTATAATTAAAATTTATTATAGTTTAATGGTGTCGGGTTGAAACCATGCTGTCTGGTAATGAGCGACGAGATTTCTAATAATATAATTCCGAATAGGTATAATGTCTATAAACTGAGCTTCATACCATAACGAAGTTGAGGTGCGTTTGCGTTTGCGTGCGTTTTGCGTGGTGTTAGGGTATTTTCTAATACTCGGCTGGCTAGCTACCACCCTCAAGTTGAAAATCTGCCGTCAAGCATCTAACGGTGTGTTTCGGCAGCCTCACTTGAGAGCCAGTTCCATTCCAGGCTAGGTGTGCTTTACCATCTTCGACACAAACCGTCACTTAACATCAGGTGAGCTGTGGTCAAATACCTAGACTGTCAGCCATTAAAAAAAGGTGTTATTTTATACACCTTTACTACCTGTTACTTGCGTTGGGGTCATAGATGACAAAATTTTCAGCTCTTATAAAATAACGAAGGTCTGGCTATCACGACCTCTTCACTTCACTATCATCACTACATCACTACATAGTATAATATAAATATAAAATAGTATAAAACAAAGTCGCTTTCTCTGTCCCTATATCCCTATGTATGCTTAAATCTTTAAAACTACGCAACTCATTTTGATGCGGTTTTTTTTAATAGATAGAGTGATTGAAGAGGAAGGTTTATATGTATAATAACATCCATTAAATAGTGGAGAAATACTGTTATTGTTGAGGTTTATACGCGTGCGAAGCCAGAGCGGGCCGCTAGTGCTCTGTAAAGGTCGGGGCATATGGCTCATTTTGATGCGGTTTTTTTTAATAGATAGAGTGATTGAAGAGGAAGGTTTATATGTATAATAACATCCATTAAATAGTGGAGAAATACTGTTATTGTTGAGGTTTATACGCGTGCGAAGCCAGAGCGGGCCGCTAGTGCTCTGTAAAGGTCGGGGCATATGGTTTTGAAATTTGAGGTTAACGTTAATCAGCAAATTTTCCGTCTCGTTAACTACGTGATGATTTAATGTTCTATCCACAGAGTATAGGTTAATAAATATGTGACGTCATAATTGCTTTGAAATATTTGTGATTATAGTTTTCGAATTATATTACTTAGTCATTATTATATGCCATTTTGAATATCATGCCTCGGGGTAATATATGTTTAACACGAACGAGTCAAAAAGCAAATGTCTTATCTACCCTGACATTTGGTAATTTGGGGTTCCGTACCCAAAGGGTAAAACGGGACCCTATTACTAAGACTTCGCTGTCCGTCAGTCCGTATGTCTGTCCGTCTGTCACCAGGCTGTATCTCATGAACCGTGATAGTTAGACAGTAGAAATTTTCACAGATGGTGTATTTCTGTTGCCGCTATAACAACAAATACTAAAAAAACAGAATAAAATAAATAGCTCCCATTCAACAAACGTGATTTTTTTTGCTCGATATTGATAACGGCAACAGATAGACGCTTGAAATATTCACAGAATATTTAGTTATATTTATTTTTAAAGTGAATACTTTAAAAATAAATAAGTAAATTAAAATAAAACAAATATTTAAGAAGGGCTCTCTTACAACAGACATGATTTTTTGCCTTTTTTATAGATAATGGTATAATGGAACCCATCATGCGCGGGTCCGACTCGCACTTGACTGGTTTACTTTTTATAACGTATAACTAGAAGAAACCGACTCACTCGCGACTTGAAGGTATACAGATTGTATTTAATTATTTTTTCTCTCTCTTTTTTTCAATTCGACGCTAGTTGGCGTTTTGCAGAATGTTATAACATTGTGTACATTCACTAATCATTAAAGATAATTAATATTTTAAGCTTAGACACAATGTATTCGTGGGCACTTCTTTATCAGTAAGAAGCCGTGCTTCAAAGGTCAAGATCGTTGTTCATATCGGCCATGTGCAAGAGGATAACCCCTGTCATCTGTCATTCAATCTGTTATAATACTGCCATGCGCTAGAGAAGGTCAGGGCCGGACTTTGCGGCTTGATAATGAAGGCCCCGAGCGAATTTGAATTCTTTGAAAAAACAAACTTGAAACAAAACTTTGATCACCTTGTTGTTCGCAATGAAACATCAAAGTAATTACCGCTTTAATCATTCTTTAAAAAAAATGTAAACGTAATGAGACGAACGAAACGCTCTCCTAATGGTAAGAGTTACTTGGTTTACTTGGTGGTAGGTTAGCCTTAGCAGGAGGCCGTCTAGGTAGGTACCAGATATTCAGCCACCAAGTAGTAGTGTGTAAAAATTACTGTGTTACAGTTTGAAGGGTACTGTAGCTAGCGAAATTACAGGGCTGTTGTGACTAACCATCAAAAGGGTCAAAGTAATGAGCGCCAAAGCAGCAATGCCCTGGACTTTGTTTTACTATTCAAAGTTCTGTACATCGCTGCATGGGTCATGGACAGGCGCTATTTCTTACCATCAGGAAAGCGTCTCGTCCATGACCATAGCCGCGATACACAGAACTTTGAGTAACAAAAAAGTCCAGGGCATGGCTGATTTAACTTTTATTACTTTGTGGTATTAGTTGGTTAGTCTCAATAGCCCAATAATTTCGCTAGCTACAGCATTCTTCAAACCGAAACACAGAAATTACACACTACTGCTTGGCAGCAGAATATCTGGTACTGCGGTAGTACTAACCTACCTAGATGGCATCAAAATAAATAAATCAACAAATATTGAAAGACATTTCACACTGCACCATCTAACTACATATAGCTTGTTCTAAGGAAACCAGATAGATGATAGACTTATAAACTTGTTTTTTGTAAAAACATACTTTTAGAACAATAATAAACTATATTCATTACACAAATGGTTATCCTGAGTGGAAATTGTACCAACACCCTTCAACTCTTGAAGCAGAATTACTATCAAATGAAGAGGGCAGTCCAATCAGTCATTGCAATGGTACCTTTGATTACAATAGTATCTAACCTAATTAATATTCCTGTATGTAAAAAACAAACGAAGTCCGTGTCCAAAATATAGCTTGTATCCTCGAAAAAGATACCTACGGATGCTGTAGGACAGTAGATAGAAATCGAAGAACGACGCTTGAACGATACTACATTCCTGGATCAGCCTTAAGTTAATGACTTGTCTCAATGCTGGGGGTGGGCTGATTCTCATTGTGAGAAGAGTAAGGCCAAGTGCGAGTTGGCGGACTTTACACATCTACCAAGCACATAACGGTGTGCTACACGTCACTTGAGGGCCGGTTCCATTTCGGACAGGTGTTCTTTACAATCTTCAACCGCACTGTTACTTAACATCAGTTCAACTGTGGTAGAAATTTCAACTACAGACTTAAAAACTTTATTATTTATGCAACGAGGCCCTCTGGCCTTATTAGTGTATTACTTAATCCGGCCCTGTCGAGGCCTTGATGACGGGTCGTTGGATAAAGGATACAATGTACGAATTTGTAATTTACAAAATCGTTGACTTTGTATTTTATTGCAGCGCGTGTTAAAGATAAATATTATTATTGATTAATTAATTAACACTATAATTGTTATAATTAATTATTAGCTTAATTAGTAAATATAGGCTTAAGCTGCATTGTTGTAATCTGCTGTCTATACTTTGTAGTTTATCATTTGTATCTGAAAACAAGATGTTGCACACGGCTTCGCTTGCGTGAATAGATGTATATAATATATTAAAATAAGGCTCGATGGTAAAGGCGATTTAGAAACTGTGTACGCCATCTATCGAGCTTAGATGTAAACTTATTCTTTTTATCTGTAACTTTATATAAGAAGCTTTAATATTGAATTTCATGTTTCTTCCTTCAGAAGTAGGTAACAAAGGTTCCATGGAAACTTTCAACCCTTAATTCACCCTCTTAGGGGTAAAATTTATGATATACGTGTACTTTAGTCTGTCCTGTTGTCTGTGTTTGGTAATGTATCTGCTTCAAGAGTGCAGGCCGTGGATTCGATTCTCACGTAGAACAAACATTTGTGTGACAATGTTTGTTTTGTCTCTGGGTGTTCCGTATGAAATATAAGTACGTATTTATAAAAAAAAGTAAGTATAAAATTTTAAATAAGTATTCTATCAGTTGTTCCGGTTTCCATAGTACAAGCTTTGCTTTCTTTGGGGCTAGATGGCGCTGTGTAAAATGTCCTAGAATATTTCTTTTCTAACCAGAAGCAATAACATTTTTGAAAATCCTTCCTTAGTTCTATAATATAAAGGTGAAACGCAGGCCAACGTATTATTAAAAAATCAGAAAACCGACACATTATTATACTCAGTTACATTTTAAAAAAAAAACTAGATGTAATGTACCGATCGAGACGCTCTCATGGTAAAAGATAACGCGTGTCCATGACCATTGCAGTGGTACCTACTGAACTTTGAGTAGTAAAACAAAGTCCAAGGAATCGCTACTTTGGCGCGCAACACTTGGATAGTTTCGATGGTTAGAACCCTTGAACTGGAATACAGTAATGTTTACATATATATGTACCTCTATATATATATATATATACCTACATACTTATAATACATACAGAACACCCAGACACAGAACAAACAAAAAGAAAGATCCACAAAAAAAATGCCTTGCTGAGTTTCTTGCCGGAGACTTCTCAGTTGAAGTGTCATTACGAGCCGGCGGTAGATTCAAACATGTAACTTAACGTTCATAAGTGCCTTACCAGGGCCTAAACTGAAAAAATGACTTTTTGATTTTTATTTTGAAAAACATTTATCGTCACATAAATGTTTGTCCTGGATCGGAATCGAACTCATGACCTTCAAGCTCTTAAAGCAAATATACCACCATATAATTATATGTTCGTTGCCATATATATGTACATAGATTGTTGGTCTTGGTTCCTAAGTTAGACGAAGCCTTTGATATGAATTATGTTTACCAAACTTATATGGGTTGTTCTTAATCAAGTAGTTTCTTAGTTATAAGTTACGTGGAAGTTGCCTTAAGGGCTTTTAAGTTCTAGATTCTATATGCGTAGTATCGACAAGTATAAATTTACAATTAAAAAACCGATTCCATGAATAAGCTTAAACACGGCTAGGTTTTTAGTATTATGGTTTAAAAATCAAACTACTCAACCGATTTGTCATGTAATTTCTATAGAACCAATCAGAAATATCCTTTAAAATAAAAATATATAAAACACTTTATGCGTCCCTATATAATTGCCCTCGATTTTTCTGGATTCCCATCATCAGATCCTGGCTTGGTGCCAATGGGACCACCTGGGAAGTATACCCTTTTAAACAAAAAAAAAAAGATTTCTCGAATCGGTCCACGAGACTACGAGTAATCGGGGAACATACATTAAAAAAAAAAAACAGATTCCGACGATTTGAAGACCTCCTTTTTTTGAAGTTGGTTAAAAATATACAATAGAATACAACTTTATTGTACACCAACAAGTCATAAAACTTAAAACAGAGATAAAAAAATAAATAACACAACAACATCAAGACTAATTTGTGGCAGTGCAACGGCGGCCTTATCGCCTAGAGCGATTTCTTCCAGGCAACCTATGGATGGACAGAACAGATAGTATAGCTATATAATTTTATTTTGTTTTTATTTTTACATAGTTCTACATTATTATTTATCAGTTTAGGTGTTTTTTTTGTCAAAGGTGATAATATAGGATAAAGTAGGTATCTAAGATACTACAGGCATGATATAGGTTCGATGACATTATAAGATTAAAAGTAGTATAATATTGTTATTTATATTAAATTAATTATATATTTATTTATAATTTGACTGATTTTTTTATTGTAATCCGAATGAATTTATTTTTTAAGAATTATTTGAGATAGAATTTTTTTTATTGTAATTTTTTTAAATATTTATTTACTTTTACTTATTACTGATGTTATCTATTAAACTATGACTATGACCATGACTACTACTTGACTTGTATAAAGCATATTAAGCAAGTTGCTATAAATTAGAGATCGTATAACCTAAGATTCGTTTTTACCCGACTGCTTAGGAAGGGTTATATTTTTCGCGCGTATCTCGTATGTATGTACTTATGTACATTTATTTATTACCTTGAATCTTCGAAACGGCCGAATGGATCACGACAATTAAGGTATCGTTAGATTCCTCTCAATAACCCAAGTGGGCTTAGAAAAATTGTGCATTTAAAAAAAAAAAGATTTTTTTTTTTACTTTATAGGGTTATTAAATAGGGTTACGTTAATTAAAAAAAATAGCCAAACCTATCAAGTAGGGTATCTTATTAAGGCAATTAAAAGAGGATTACAAAAATATATATACATATATAAATAAGTTATGTATTTAAATTTAATTAGGGATAATAAATTTGTTAAAAATGTTTATAGTTATTTTAATCGCAATCGGGTTATAGATTTTTAAACTCTTTAGCTTGTTTAAAGTCTAGGTGCTGCTGGAATGGACACGGCAAGCATTGTCTCTTACCATAAGAAGTTTCGTTCATCCCGTTACTTAGTAAACTAAAACCTTCTTTAGATATTAGATATAACAATCAAAATTTTGTTCAGTTCATCTCATCATTAGCCATGAGACGTCCACTGCTGGAGGCCTCCTCCTGGGGGGGTTTTGCCAATACGCGCCACGCTTGGCAGGCGAGTTGGCGAGCGCAGTTTGTTCAAGCAGGTGTGATTGTTCAAGGAAGACGCTGCTGCCCATCTTCCGGATTACATCCCAGCCGACTCTTACGGCAACCACGGGTAGAAAGGGTAGGGTACTATTCTTACGCCGGCACCACCACGGCATTTTTTTAGTTATTTTAAGTTGATTAACTGTAAATTGTAAAATCATGACATATTTATCGTGTTTTGGCGGGAACACAGAAGGTGTTTTACTTGGTGGTATATCTTCTTAGCAGGCGGTAGGAACCACCGCAGTACCAGAAATTCTGCCACCAAGCAGTAGATTGTGAATATTACTGTACTCGGGTTTGAAGGGCTTTAGTATCCCAGCAGTGGGATACTTATGCCTGTTGGAAATTCTGTAGTGATAGTATATAATGAGACAAAGAAATACATTGGTTTAATTAACTCTATTGTCTTTTCTATTCCATTCAAAACTAGCCAAGGGAATTATCAATAATTAAAGATCCGCTGTAACCATACATTTGCACAATTATTTAAAAATATAAGTCACGCTATACGATATTGTAAAGTTGGCGATTTGTAGTTAGGTTAGCACATTTTGTGACCTTCGTAAAATTATGTATTAAAAAAAACGCGTGAGTGTGAGGCGGACTAGCGCACGGAGAGTTCCGTACAAATGTGTAGGGTATTTAAATAGTTCGTCGATCACGGGAACCGCGAGTATGAACTCATCGAACATTGCTCTAGCGAAATGATAAACTGGATTGAGGAGCAAACTACACTTTGCCGCTAGTGAACTGTTATCTCCATACATCAATATAGGGCTTGGTCAGTTTACCAAGCAATCTTCTTCTTGCTTTGATTCTTGCCAAATTTCATGATTCTAGGTGAACGGAAAGACCTCTATAGCTTTTGATTCCCTTGCGAGTGTCACATGCGGCACAAACGGCCGTATCTTTTGACTGCTGAATCTTTAGGGTTGTAAGTTTGAGTATTTAATATTAACTTCAAGTCGATGCGCTTAATCACTCCTGAGAAAAGGGTTCTTGATAAACAGACAGGCAAACAGACAACGAAGGGTTCAAATTCTTTTGGGGTACAGAACCCAAAAACGATTAAAATTGGGTAGAAGAACAGGTAAGCGAGAACTTTAGCTTCTGTACTACGTTCTATGTATTATTAAAAAGGAATTGCTTTTTTGTTATTTATAACGAATTTTATTTTAAAATACAATGAAGAGAAAGCTCTAAACTTAAATACTATAAATATACTTCATGAACATAAAGTATTATATTAATTTACGAGACCGATAATTATAGGGAGATTTCCCAATATATTACGTAGTTAAATGGCAATACTCAATTAATACTGGGTTTTATTTTATACATGGCCAAGAATAAATTTTAAAAAAAAACTGAGTTTTTTTTTTAATACAGTCCTGATTTACTTTTTAGTCCATTTAATCCAGTCAATTAGTTTTTATTAGTTGTGCATCAGAAAGAAGGATCCAAAACGACAAGTTCTGTCAAAATACGTACATCGTAAGCAAAAAAACAAAATTTTATAACAATTTCAAAAGAAAATAAGTAGTTTAAACACTAAAGAATATTTTTATAATTAA
Source organism: Biston stratarius (assembly GCA_950106695.1). Classification (NCBI taxonomy): domain Eukaryota; kingdom Metazoa; phylum Arthropoda; class Insecta; order Lepidoptera; family Geometridae; genus Biston; species Biston stratarius. The sequence continues at coordinate 7,762,931 of OX467115.1, forward strand.
ACTTCATTCGAAAAATGGTGTTACCTACACCAATGAACTATCTATACAATAATGGATCAATATAACATAAAAATGACTTATATTAAATGTCACTAATAAATAGTGGATTTTTAAAAAATATTGGCTACAACCTTTAAAAATGAGAGTGATTTCGCCAAAACGAGAAAAAAAAATAAGAAAAATAACTTACCGTTATCTTTTTCGGGCTTCTTCTTGACAATAACTGCTCCGTTCTTCTCCACGACCTGGCTGGTAACACCGTTCAGCTCCTTCATTCTTAATAAATAAATAAAAAAACAGAAACTCGCGAATTCGCGCGCTTTTTTACGTCACTTTGACAGGACGGCACAAGATGGCAATGACAAGTAGAGCGGACAACCTGTTCCGACGGCCAAGGTGAGTCCGTGAAAAAACTACGCTTAAATGCCGAGTTTAAAGTTCTATTATAAAAAAAAGCAAGAGGACCGGTCACTCGCTCAGTTAGCGATCAAATGCGGCTAGCATACTGAATCTTATATTTATATATAAAAAACTTTGTTTAACATATTATTGAAGAATTTAACGGCAAAAATGCGTAGCATGTATTGTTTTCTAAATTATATTTGTGATGAAAGAAATGGAAAATTGGTTTTGTCATAAATTATATTGTTGCGACACATTTTTCTAACATAAAACTAGATTGTTCCTGTCCTGGGTTATATAATAATATAATTACATACATACAACAGATAAGGTATTTTTGTTGACCTACTGCCCCGGCACGTTGTTAGGTTGATAATATTTTTAAAATGTCACGATTATAATAACCTCCTTGAGAGGGTTTTGTCCGAAATAGAATAATTTTCAAATAAAATGATGTAATTGGCTTTGGTATCAATCCATATCTACAGCTGTAAGATTTCCAATTGAAAAATATAATAAAATAATTGATATAGGAGAAATAAGAATGACTTAGTTTTTTTACATGGCATTATCGCAATAAAGTTTTTTCTTTTATAGCAACTAATTTAGTTCTGCTTCAAGCGCTAAAGGGCGGTGGGTTCGGTTCCCACCCAGGATTAACATTTGTGTGACTAATATAAATGTTTGTTCTTTAATTATTATAAGTATGTATTTATATAGAAAAAGTGTTTAAGTATTCTGTCAGCTGTCTGGTTCCCACAGTGCAAGCTTTGCTCAGTTCGGGGCTAGATGGCGCTGTGTGAAACGTCCTCCATTTTTTTTTTTTTTTTTTTATATATACAAATAATCGAGATATAAAATAAAAACGACATCGCAGGGTGCCGTTATTAAATTATATATATTTAGTGTCTTTAGACAAGATTTGGTACCATCCACGTCAAAAAATTCGCAATAGGTCGGCGGACGACCACAGCTCGGAAACAGTTTTATCATATTTGTGGTCGATAAGTATGGTTAAAGTGCGCGGGATCGAATCTTGCGATCAGTGATATATATGTATATATTTTATGTAATATTTAGAATGAGATATATATTTTTTTGATAGGCTAGGTTTTTGACCACAGCTCATCTGATGTTAAGTGACGATGTGTCGAATATGGTAAACACACCTAGCCTGGAATGGCACTGGCTCTCAAGTGAGGGTACTGGAACACAACGCTTGGCGGCAGATTTTCATCTTGAGGATGGTAGCTGGCCATCCGAGTACTAGATAGTACCCTACCAGCATGATGTTTTCCTTCATCGGCAGTTCAAGCAGTTTATTTATGGGTTTTAAGATTTCTAAAATTATTAAATAAAATAGTTTTTAATGACAATTCGTAACAAAATTAATATAAATTTTACTTTGAATCAAGTAATACTAAAAAAATTAATAAAACTATGCACAAATTGCTAGATAACATCGTCATTTAATTAAACTAGAAGGTCTCCATAGAAGGACGTCGTCTAAGTAGGTACTGCCGCAGTACAAGATATTCTGCCGCCAAGCAGTATAAACCTCCCTTGCGCATTAACTATATAACTGTTTCGGTTTGAAGGGCTAAATAAGACTCATTACTAAAATTTCTAGGTCAAAGATCATCTGTAGGTAGATGCTGTCTCTCACCAGCAAAGTATATTTCGTCTTAACATACAAACTCCTTCTTTTTTTACCAATTATAATCCATGTTCAACGTAAAGGCAAACATTTAAATTTAGTCAGGCGCTCCTAAAGGATTAATATGAAAAAATTATAAGCTTAATACTAATTATGTGAATACAGGGCTATGAGAAACGGTAGAACTAACCCGAGAGGAGGTTATTACTTATCAATGTGATCAACTTTTTCTTTTAAAATTGGCCTTGAAATAGCGAAAAATATATTTAGTTGTTTGTGAGTTTGTCCTATTATAAGTGTCCGTCATAATGATGTTTATTATTCCTTTCTCTTTTCCTATTACCTTTCCGCGCAAAATCAAATATTCAGTTTAGGCCCTGGTAAGGCACTTATGAACGTTAAGATAGGTACATTATGGAATCTACCACCGGCTCGTAATTACACTTCCACTGAGAAGACTCCGGCAAGAAACTCAGCAAGGCATTTTTTTGTGGACCTTTCTTTTCATATTAGGTTACAGTTTAGAGTTATAAATATTAATACATACATTATGCTTACTACAATTGTCACTTAGCCAGGGGGATGCAAGTGCAGAGAGAAGCTACTGCAACCATATATTCCTCTTTTCCACGTAATGAGCCACCTTATAGTAGGCTTTGTCAATTAACCTCTGCTTTATAAAATCTTTGAATTTATTATAGGACATTTTAGTTACCTCATGTGGGATTTTATTATAGAATCTAACGCAAATATCAATAGCCTAGCCTTAATATCAAAACCAAAAATTAATACCTTAATTTAATATGTTTACTTATATCTTAGATGGGAGATAGAATATGGCAATATTTTTATACTATTTTGTATAAACACACAAAAAAAAAACATCTTAAAACTGCAATCAAAATTGTCTTATATCATTTTCGACTGCGTCGCTTTAAAAACCCCGTTTAAAAACAATCGAGCCGTGTCAGATGCTTTCGGGAGACACTTTTCTGGTTTTGAATCTAGGGCTACCAACCCTGCTTCACGTGTTTATTGATTAACATTAGTTTAAATTATAATTTAAGTTTTGGCAGCCTATTTGGAAGATAATCTGGAAGGTCTAAGTTCGAATCCCACAACACGTCTTATCTAAGTCATATGTATATTACTGATGGCTCCAAACGGTGAAGGAAAACATCGGTAGATGAAATAAGTCGCAAAACCTCTGATATAGACGAAACTCCTAGATTACATTTTCTTTTAGAATAACCATTATAAGCGTACAATTTATCTTTCACGGTTTGAGTCGGGGGAATAGCTGTACACACTTCCTTTACCTCATGTAGAACCTCTTTTTAGACAACTGTGCCGTAAGGTATGTGTGCTGTAAGGTGTGTTGTAGCGATGATAACTCAGTGGTTAGCGCGGTCGGTTCGCATGCCGAAGGGCGTGGGTTTAAACCCCAATAATGAGCTTGAGCTGCCGGTGAAGGAAAACATCGTGAGGAAACCATAGCGTGGTGGTAGAGTGCTTTCTAGTACTCGGCTGGCTAGCTACCACCCTTAAGTTGAAAATCTGCCGCCAACCATGTAACGGTGTGTTCCGGCAGCCTAACTAGAGAGCCAGTTCTATTCCAGACTAGGTGTGCTTTACCATCTTCGACCACACCGTCACTTAACATCAGGTGAGTTGTGGTCAAACACCTAGCCTGTCAGCCATAAAAAAAAAACAGATTGTTGCTCCAGTGGTGCCACGGTAGAGGCTGGTGGCCATCCTTGCAGTGTTGTTGTTAATGTGCACCAAGCCTTTAATGACATAATTATCTAGGTCTATTAGTCCGCCAATGTCCCCACTGTGCTTGACCTTTCAGGTCTTATCAACTAAAAGACCGGATAGAAAGACTGGTGCTAAATAGAACACCGATGTTTGTGACGCTACTTGCACCAGCATTGTAGCCAACAGTCACTTGAGACATTCCATCTTCTCTTCTGTAGCTGCTTTGTGCTTTGTGCTTTGGGCAGTGCTCTTTGCTCAGTGATTAGCGCTGTCAGTTCACACGAAGGGCGTGGGTTCAAACCCCAACAATGAGCTTGAGTTAACGGTGAAGGAAAACATCGTAAGGAAACCATAGCATGGTGGTAGGGTACTTTCTAGTACTCGGCTGGCTGGCTACCACCCTCAAGGTGAAAATCTATCTCCAAGAATCTAACGGTGTGTTCTGGCAGCCTCACTTTTAGAGCCAGTTCCATTCCAGACTATGTTTACCATTTTCGACCACATTGTTACTTCGCTGTGAATTTGCTTAGCTGAGCAATTTATCTCTCTTTTTTTTTTTATGGCTGACACGGTATGTCTTTGTCCACAGCTCATCTGACGTTAAGTAACGATGTGATCGAAGATGGTAAACAGCCTAGCCTGGAATGGATACATATTCATGATCTATTTATGTTAAAAACTATTATGAATTAATTACTTTTGGATCGAATATCACGTTTCGTTCGTAACTCTAAAACGAGTGAACCGTATCGCAAAAAATAGCGCGGATCATACGTGATGATAATTCGTACTAATGTTTTATATTTACCGAAGATAACTGCCATATTTTCCTAATCCATTCAAAGGTCATCACGTTTTATCGGCGGGTCCTAACATGACTTGTGTTGACTGTTAGGTATCTGGTCATACCGAGTTTCAGTTATGTAAGTTCGTATGTACCTATCCATACCAACTTGAGATAAGTTTTTTTGCCAGTTGATGGTTTGTCTAATTTTTTTATAATAACAATTTATGAGAGTAACGAGACTGTCGTGACGTTATAAGATAATGTCTGCCATTAACTATAAATAAATAATAAATAGGACAATTGTAATTCATCCATTACTAGCGACGTGCCCCGGTTGCGCACTTTTTGTTTTGTTTGACTGGCTAGGTGTTTGAGCACAGCTCACGTGATGTTAAGTGACGGTGTGGTCGAAGATGGTAAAGCACACCTAGCCTGGAATCACGGGCGTAGCCAGGTTTTAGTGTCGTGGGGGGTTCAAGAAAATAAAACGACCAAAAGTGCATGGAATAATCCGTAATATATAAAAAAAACAGCAGGTTATTTGATTATAGGCATTACAGAACTAATTTTGAACCCCCCAAAGCCTCCGCCTGGCTACGCCCGTGCCTGGAATGGTACTGTCTCTCAAGCGAGGCTGCCGGAACACACCGTTAGATGCTAGGCGGCAGTTTTTCAACTTGACAGTGGTAGCTAACCAGCCGAGTACTAGGAAAGTACCCTACCACCACGCTGTGGTTTCCTCACGATGTTTTCCTTCACAAGCAGCTCAAGTACATTGTTGGGTTTGAATCCACGCCGTTCAGCTTCGATATTTAATTAATTTATTATCTTGGTTATCTACCGTTCTCGTTGCATACAAAATTATTAGTGCATTCACCTCGCAAGGTTGCAATCTAGACTTCTTTGTGCCTATCTAGCCTAGATTATGTAATAGATTTTAATTAGCAGTTTTTAAAATGTAAAAATAACGATACGAACGAAACGCTCTCCTGATGGTAAGAGACAACGTTTGTCCATGACCAATGCAGCGGTACCCAGAACTTTGAGTAACAAAACAAAGTCAAAGGTATGAAGGTCGTTTAGATACTTCGTGGTAGATCTCCTTAGCAGGAGGTCGTCTAGTTAGGTACCACCGTTGTACCAGACATTCTACCGTCAAGCAGTAGTGTGTTAATATTACTATGTTCCTCTTTGAAGGGTACTGCAGCACTGCTGCAGTACCCTTCAAAGAGAAAATTTTGCTAGCTGCTAGCAAAATTACAGAATGTTGACGCTAACCATCTGTTTCAAAGTAACGAGGGCCAAAGCTGCGATGCCCTTCACTTTGTTTTGCTGCTCAAAGTTCTGTGCATCGCTGCAATGGTCATGGATAGGCGTTATCGCTTGCCATTAGGACAGCGTCAAGTTCACCTCATTGCATTTCATAATCATCATCATCATCTCCTAGGCCTCTCATAGGCCTCCCCCATTGACTTCCATAAAGACCGGTTGGAAGCGGCTAGCATCCAGCGCGTTCCTGCGGTCTTTATGAGGTCTTCTGTCCACCTTTTTGGTGCACTTCCTACGCTGCGCTTGTCGACCCGTGGTCTCCACTCCAGAATTTGTAGCCCCATCGGCCATCACTTCTGAGTGCTATGTGCCCTGTCCACTGCCACTTCAATTTGCTAATCCGCTGGGCTATGTCGGTAACTTTAGTTCGTCTACGGATCTCCTCATTCCTGATTCGATCTCGTAGGGAAACTCCGAGCATAGCCCTCTCCATAGCTCGTTGTGCTACTCTAAGCTTACTAAGAAGGCACATAGTCACAGACCACGTTTCAGGACCATAAGTCATCACCGGTAACACACACTGGTCGAAGACTTTTGACTTGAGGCACTGAAGTAATTTAGACGAAAAAACGTTGCGCCGTTTTCCGAACGCTGCTCAGCCGAGTTTGATGATGATGATGATGATGACAGTGGCAGAATGTACAAAAACGATACCAAAAATTAAGAAAATAGTAGCTTTTTAACGAAGTCTCGTTTAACGTCTGTTGTTTGCTTAATATTTCTAAACTGCGCAACAATGGATTTCAACACGCTACCTACTAACATTTAGCGAATTACTTCTGAAATTATTGAAGTGAGTCGTAGGTATAGATTAAGTGCATGGAGCACTGTTCTCACCTTTGGACAGATCGGCCAAGTACCAGCTCGAGGCGTTGAAATCCATCGAGTAACATACTAAGAAAATCAGCAATGACGCGCTTGTCCCGAAAAGGCTCCAAAGCCTTGAACATAGAAGCCAAGTTGTTTGTCTTGCGGTTTTCTACCAGATACACTTTGAAGAGTGTTCTTCTGATCTGCATGACTTAACTCCATCGTGCCCATTCTCCTATAGGACAGCCCGTAGCTCTAAAAAGTGGCACCGCTTCATGGTTGATATTCCAAAAACTAAATGGATCGATTCCAGTTTCATCGTAAGAACCGCAAAACAATAGAATCTGCTGCCCGAGTGGGTGTTCCCTGTTAGATACATCTGGGTGCCTTCGAGTCACGAGTGAATCAGTTTCTTCTAGGCTTAATTCTAGATTCTTCTAGGCTTCTAGGATCAGGCTATAGTTATGATGATGGTGATCAAACGCAAGCCTATTTATAATTTAAAAAAAGTACATACATCATCAATTCAAGATGAAAAACAAGTTCCATTGGCGGCGTGATAAAACAAATTAGATTAGCCGAGTCTTAAAAAGGGCAACTTATTATTCTTAGATAAATAATATCGTTACTTATAACCAAAATAATAGATAATGTCGCCTAGTTAATTAGACACATTTGGCGTAGAAACGTGACCTGATTAGAAGTAGAACATAATTACACCACTGCCACCTTTGACCTCGATGAATTATGAAATCTTATTTATCTTATTCGTAGTACTTCGATCATTCAAATCATCCCTGGGTTCCAGCGAACAGGCGCGGTTGGCTGCATGATCCGTCCTACGTAGGTCGGGGTCGTACGATTGCGCGCTCCATGTCCCCTTTGGTTCGCGCTCGCCGCCACTTTAATGCGTTCCTCGCCGCAAACACTGATTTTGATTTTTTGACACTTTATTTGACAACTAGAAAAGCATCTCAGCTTATTTTTTGCTCAGTTTTTGCGCGTTGTCGACTCAATTATTATTTTATTTGTCCACAGAACAAATAATATCGGCCTTTCGGTGCGGTAGGTCAACGGAGAGACGAAATGCTTATTATTATATAACAATTGACCCTGAATATGTAACAATGAGTAATAGCTGCAAAAAGTGATTGTATAAAAACTTCAATGCCTTCAGATATCGGCCAAGCGCAGTGTTACGGGGAACGACCGTCATATGCCACCACTAATTATTATTGTGCTCTACGGTTTTCCTCAATATCCGGGAGGGAAAGTCGTCATTATAATGCGCACTACTGAATTTAAAAAATAAGAATACAAAAACTATCAAAGCAGGTACATAAGAATTCAACACAAAAAAAAATGTTCTGAGTTTTTTTTTTATAGCTGACAGGTTTGGTGTTTGACCACAACTCACCTGATGTTAAGTGACGGTGTGGTCGAAGATGGTAAAGCACACCTAGCCTGGAATGGAACTGGCTCTCGAGTGAGGCTGCCGGAACACACCGTTAGATGCTTGGCGACAGAATTTCAACTTGAGGGTGGGAGCTATAGCCAGCCGAGTACTAGAAAGTACTCTACCACCACGCTATGGTTTCCTCACGATGTTTTCCTTCACCGACAGCACAAGCTCATTGTTGGGGTTTGAACCCACGCCCTTCGGCATGCAAACCGACCACGCTAACCACTGAGCTATCATCGCTATGAAAGGATGATATTGTGTAGGTATATTTAGTTTATTTCCGCTTAACAGTCGTTTTAGTAAGTCGTTTAGTTTTATATTAAGTAAAGTTTCGGTATTTTTTTTTTTAATTGTTGCTATTTTAGCTAAATTTAATTCTTCGACACAGTTATAACTAAAACGACTTTTAAGCGGAAATAAACTAAATATATACTTTGAACACTCAAAATGAACTTCAGCAAAGTAACGCAATTAATTATCTATCTTATCTAATTAAAAAAAAATATCGACACTAAAATTTTTTTTTCTCAAGTTTTTGTTTTTGACCACAGCTCACCTGACGGTCGAAGATGGTAAAGCACATCTAGCCTGGAATGGAACTGGCTCTGAAGTGAGGGAAATTGTTGGAGCAATCGGGATGGCAAATACGTACAAGGCCAATAACCATTATTTTTTCAAAACACTTATTGGCTACTTTTCTCTACAGAATAAAAACAGAATCAAGGAAATGTAGTGTATGTAGTAGTGTCATAGTCGGTGTATGTACATAAAATACGGTTCGAATTAATAGCCTACCTACCTCTTTGAAGTCGCATAGCGAAGATGGGGAGCTCTACGGAAGTCTGTGTTCCCCTTAAATCACAGGAGTGTGTCTTCAAATTTAGAGTAAACGGATTCTTCTAGAACTTATACACAAGCGTGGTTTGTCCATTGACTTTAAGGGTAGGTAAAGAGTACATCAAACTTAGTGTTAATGTACCTCAAAATAATTTAGGTAACCTATAGAAAGGGCCGTTCACATCAGAACCCAGAAATTTAAAAAAAATACAATATCTTCTTTTATTACTTACAACAATAGATAACCCCAAGCTCCATATCTCCGCTCCAGCTATCTCGTGTTTCTGAAGTTTTTCAAGGCAAGGTTAGCATGAAATAAAACGTTTGTTTTGAAGTAATCTTTTTGCTTCATATACAAAATATATGTTGAGAATAAAGAATCAATTAAGAATACAGACATCCGAAAATAAAGAGAACAATCCATTTTTAATCCAGCGGAAACTTCGCAGGATCGATTTCAATCCAGCGGGATCCCGCAATGGTTATCTAAAGGTTTTTATGGAATTTAAATAAATATGATTTGTTCTGGTGTAATTAATTATTTATTTATAAAAAAAAAATGACAAAACCGACGTTAAAAAACTGCACCTAATTTTTGTCGTCTTCGCTTGGTTGACTACTTATAAAAAGTTGAAAAACCATAATAAGTATTAAAATTTAGTAATACTATACTTCTCTGTCTAAGTCAACTAAAAATTTTACTTCTAATATTCATCTGAGGTAATTATCACTAAATCAAACGATTATCGACAAGCCATTCCAGGCTAAGTGTGTTTTCCATATTCGACCACACTGTCATTTAACATCAGGTGAGTTGTGGTCAAATACTAAGCTGGTCAGCCATAAAAAAGTGCCGAGTCAATAGACGACTGGCTGGCGCGGCGTGGCGGAGCCCGCCATGGAAAGGACTATTCATAAAATTTGCGGGTTATTCCTAAGCTTTGCTTAAAATTAAGTTCGCATCGCGCTGCGAATTGAATTTTTGTCGGCATTATCTTCAAACTGTTACGGGATGCTGCGGTTCCTAAAATTAAGCTAGATCCCGCTGGATTGCGGGATCCCACTTTGCGCAACCCGACACTTTCGGAAACTAAAACCCGTTTACTTTGTCACGCCGTACTTCATTACTTTTCATCAGGTTGACTCGTAATGCGAAACTGCCCGATGGTCCGTCTAATTTCGATCACACCCGAAGACATTTTTTCTGATTCCTCTTTTATTATATCATGGTACAATATAAAATATGTAAAAATGTTGTTATTAAAGTATTGTAAATAAAACATCCATATTTATCCTCCAAACACCTTCTATAATAAGATATTGTTACCACATCAAGTGTCCATTATCTCGTCCGTGTTATTCCGATAACTTCCAGAGCAGGAAATGGGCACATCTAAAATTAATCGTCCAAATAGTAATAAACCTCGTCTCTGAAAAATAAAAATCAAATATACATATAACTTAAGTATATAACATTGCCGTCGTTATAACATTGGTGCCGTGGTGCCGCCGCTTATACTGCAAATTTTCGACACTCGCAAGGGAATCAAAACCTACAGGGTACGTCCCATGAACACAGGATCTTGAAATTTAGTACGAAGCAACCTCTTATAGCCCAGATAAAGGAAAAATTGCAATAAGTATAAATATAGATTAATTATTATTTAAGTAATGTGTCCAATATATTTAGATGTATTTCTTATAAGATACAACATTGTCATAATTAACACAATAATTATAAATGTCAAATATAAAATAAGTCAATATCATAAAATGTCAATAAAACAAATATAATCACACTATTAAATCAAGGAAAAACTAAACTAAAAGCGAAATCACTCACGCTCCGCACCCACACGCCCAAATGTTCCCATGAGGCTGGCCGCGTTACCTCGCTGGATGGCCAGCGAGATGTGTTGGGTTAAGTGTAAATTACCATACCTTTTACTTATATCTACTGGTTTGTACGGAACCCTCGGTGCGCGAGTCCGAATCGCACTTAGCCGGTTTTTTTTTTAAATTGTTCTGGTGACAATCAAATCCACACCCTACAGCTCCTGAAGCAGATATTCTACCAGATAAGCTAACAGGGTAGTCCATATTTTAGCTTTGGGGCCGTTCAAGTATTACGTAAGCACCAAAGGAGTCTTTACTTTGCTTATTTTTGACGACATTGGGGATGAGGCGATCTGAATAGTGATAATATCAGCAAAGTCGTATAAACTATGCTGTTTCCTTGTAATCGACACACCACGTTTTAGCGAAATGGCTGCTAAATTAACCAATATTTACTTTAGCATAGGAGAGGGAAGTAAGAGCTTTGCTTACTTTTGCTGACAAGGGGGAGGGAGGGGTTAATAACTACAAAAATTCTGGTTACGTAATACTTGAATGGTCCCTTTTCGACGAGAGGAAAGACAATTTTGTCTCCACCAGGAAGCAGTGAATGATAAGAACGAGGAAAGAAACGAACGAGATAGGATGAAGATGATGTTGATTGAACTGTGCCTTTTCGAGACAGCATGCCGTTATCCTGGGAAGAACTGAATCGCAGTACTGTGGGCACCACTATGTTCCTGGTTCCCCTTTCCTCAAGGAATGTGCCACGGTACTCTAATAGCATCTTTTCAAGATATCCCATTTCAACAAAGAACGGGGTAGAATGTAAACTAGAAATATAAACTAAGTACTTACGGAATACAAATAGGATTTCCATTAAAATTAATCATTGTCATATGGAATGGACATACGCTTTTAGGAAGCAAAGAATTTAATGAGAAATAAGGGGCCGCGTTTAACACTGTCAACATTTGAGCGAGAAGGAATACCAGTAAAAATCGCTTCATTGTTCCAGATTTTTGCACTGACTGCCACCAGTTGAGGTAAAGGCAAATTATTTATACCGATTCAATTTTCCCTATACAGAACTACATGAAATGTGGTTCTGTATGTGTTAGACGATAGGATTCAAGCCAATTTCTTAACCTTCTCCAGTCGTGGGTAAGAACCATGTGAAAAAGAATGTTTTTTTTTACAGTTGACAGGTTAAGCGTCACCTTATATCAGTTGACCACAGCTCACCTGATATTAAGTTACAGTGTGGTCGAAGATGGTAAACACACCTAGCCTGGAATGGAACTGGCTCTCAAGTGAGGCTGCCGGTACACACCCAGGTGCTTGACGACAGATTTTTTACTTGACGGTGGTAGCTAGCCTGTCGAGTACTAGAAAGTACCCTTCAACCACGTTATGGTTTTCTCTCGATATTTTCGTTCACCGACAGCTCAAGCTCGTTGTTGGGGTTTATTACCTACATAATTCATGATTAATCATTAAAAACTAATAAATAATTATATCGTTCTTATTCCTAGTGTAGTTCAGCTTCTCTGATATGGTTACACATATTCATTTAATCATAGCAATATGTTACATGCCATAGAATATAGAATACAATTTTATTATACACCAAACATGCATACATTACTTAAGTATAACATACAAAACTTACAAAAGAAACGAAATAATAACAAAACAAATACAATATAGACTAATATGTGTGTATATATATATATATATATATATATATGGCGTACAACGGCGGCCTTATCGCCAAGGGCAATTTCTTCCAGGCAACCTTTGGATGGAGAGTAATTGAAAAAAACAGCTATTAAGCTAGGGCAAATAAGTAATTAAAGAAAACGACAGATAAAATAGTAAATAAAATAATATATGTCATTAATATTAAGCTTGTTAAAATGCATATTAGTTTAATGGTTTAGATTTAATTATTCCATCATTAATACAACGTAAAATAATAATTAAGATTAGTACGCGTTAATATAGTCAAATATTAAATATTTGACTAAGTTTATATAATTTATTATAATTATATGTACCGTGATTCATCTATACTTGTTTTGATAAGCGTATCAATTCCCGTTACTTGTGTGTGTACAATAGTCTCAAATGAACTAAAATTTTAATCGTTCACTCAGCACACCCTGTCTATGTTCATTCTGCGTTGACAGCTCAAAGCTATCAATGTCAAAAGTAGAGTTAAAGTATCGAATTTAGTTTCACGGTATACCAGACTAAGCCACAACCGACGAAACTCCATCCAATGTGGAGCGAAACGGTTTCGCGTATTAACGAAAGACAGCGCCATCTAGTTTATATTTAGCAAACTCCGAAAAATTTGTTACAATTTTACTTTCTGGAGAATTTAGACACTATTGTTTCCATCACTTTACTGTACAGCTAAAGCTTAAAATCTTAAATGAAACAATATTTTATTTATTTCCATATTAATAAAGCCCACTAGTCTAAAAAAGTAATGTAGAATTTCTCTTGGGAACAAACCCCACTGGTGCAAAGGTAATGTATGCAACAACAACTTTAAAATTAAATTTGAATCGACGTACATTCGATGTTTTTAGTTCGATTCATCGCACAGACCGATGTATCGTATGACACTTATTGTATTCGATATATCGCGTTAAATCAATTTTATTTAATCCGATGTATCCATCTAAGCTTATATAGTAAATTCGCCACTACTTTGGCATCGACTTGGCATTTGGACTCGAACCATTTTTTATATAAATAATAGTAAGACGAACGAGATGCTCTTCCGATGAAAACTATTACTTATACAGGATTAATTATTTAGCTAAAATGGTTAAAAACTACGGGGCCATGTTGATATATTGTTTCAATTAAAATTCAATTTTTCATTACATCTATGTTTTCTTTAATGAATTGTAAAACATCAACTTATTGCATCCCTTAACCAAAAAACAGGAGAAAAGCGATATTATATCCACATTAAGCAAAAATTTTATTTTTATAATATAAAATATGTTGTTATGTTGATGACTCAGGCCAACAACGTCTAAAAATACTTTTATTTAACTCAGAAGTGGGATAAAATACCTTTTCACGGGTATTCAACTTTATATGACAAAACCTACGTAAGGCAATCCAACGTAGAGCGAAACGGTTGCGTGTTTTAAGGAAAGTCAGCGCCATCTAGTTTTAACATTATCAAACTCCTTTTTCTCTTTCAACACCTTTTTTTTACTTACGGAGAATATAGACAGGATTATTTCCATAATTTCATTTGAGAGCTCTCTAATTATTCTAAAATAGAAAAGCATGGTTACTTTTAGATCTGGTAAATAAACAATCATCTGTCGTGGATTGTAGGTATTTAAAAAAAAAGTAAATTGTACCTACATGTTTAAAATAAATCCTTTATTACAGGCCACACGACCCTTATTAAAAAAAACTTAACCGATTGACAGGCTTGGTGTTTGACCACAGCTCACCTGATGTTACGTGACGGTGTGGTTGAAAATGGTAACACACATAGCCTGGAATGGAACTGTCTCTCAAGTGAGGCTACCGAACAGTAATAGGTGCTTGGCGGCAGATTTTCTACTTGAGGAGCCAGCCAGCAACTAGCCAGCAGAGTACTGGGAAGTACCGTATCACCATGCTATGGTTTTCACACGATGTTTTCCTTCACCGGTAGCTCAAGCTCATTATTGGAGTTTGAATCCATGCCCTCCGGCGAGCGAACCGTCCACGTTAAGCGCCGAGCTATAATCGCTACAAAAAAAAACTTGATAATGTGATTAAAATGTATCAATTTCAATTATTCATTTCTTTATGCAGTTGCAAATAAAAACCTAAACGAATCTAGTACTTAGCCTGTATTTATGTCAATAATACACTCTATAATATGACCATGACTATTGCAGCGATACCCACAACTTTGAGTAACAAAACAAAGCTTTGGTAAAAAAAAAACAAGGTTTTCCTTATTTCTTTATTCCGATAAAAGATAAATATTCATTTTTAATTACTGGATTTAATATAATCGTAACATGCCAATTTTATGAATTAAATGTTTACAAAAGCTCGATTTATATATCATAAAAAATAAATATAATAGAAAATGGATGGGCTTCTTTTGGTCTAAATCTAGCCTAAGGTATAAAATATTTATATGATGTATATAATTATATGTAAATATATATATTTAAGGTTTCTAGAAGCATTATTAATCTTAACATGGAAAATCCTACATTAGATACTATCTATTCGTATATATACAAGCTGTTTAAAGTATATAAATTGGTGCAAGTATGCGGATAAATAAGAATGTACATATTTTCAACGTAAAAATTATTTTAGTTATACTTGCTTAGAATATAATAGAATTTCACAGTTTTTTATACGAAGTATATGAAATATGCTTAAAAGTTATATGTATTATATTGTATTTTTCCTTAAAACTGTGTTGTAACTAATAAATTATTTATATTACAACTAATTTATATCCTTGATTTAAAATGCAGCATTTAATAGAAATAAATTGAACAATTATTATACATATGACAATCAATAAAAATCTTGCTATAATTTATTTTTATATAGTTGCAGGTTTGTCTGGTTAAGATTAATTATAGGTATATAAGATATTTATCTAGGTATTTTTCTACGAGCGCCTAAGAAGAATGTCATTTAGTGGGTTGTACATATGAAACGAAAGGTTGTATAAAAATCATTTTTATAGTATAAATTAAACAGCTTATATACAGCTCATTTGAGTGTTTAATATGGCATTTATAAGGTACTGAATCTTAGGACACATTGGTTATTTTATACATTCTAGGGTCATAGCACATTATATCATTTCAACACCGCAGATCTATAACATAATTCAAGCAGCAGTAACGATGTAAATAAACCAAGTAATGTGTAAGTATACTTATTGCCTCTATTTAACACGGATAGAAAAAATAATAAAAAGACAGCTATAACGTCACATCTAATTTAAAACTTCGCAAGACATTTGTGTTCTGTTTCACACCTAGTTTTTGAGGAAACATTCATGATTAATGTATGTAGTGATTATCCTTAAATATTAATTGTGTAAATCATAATATACATACAAATTTTCCAATATGCAACGACAAAACTTAGTGCACTTAAATTGGTAATATACAGGGCCCCGTTAAATGTAACGATTAGCATGAAAATCTTTCACTCTCACTATTTTAATCTAAGGAAATATCTGCTTCATATTTGTGGTTATTTTTCCGTATATTTATATAAAAGAGCAAAATGCAAACTTAAAAGGTAAGAGTGAAAGGCCCAACAGAGCCCTAGACTCACGTTTTCAATTTGCTTTTGATCGATACGGTGTCGATTAGTGTAATGCCCTATGACCATAAATCTACACACCGACAAAACTAGATAGTTTGGGTTTTGGCTCACAGCAATATATGAACTATACTAATATAAATAGTAGAAATACTATACAAACATCTATAGTACGAATGAGTAATGCTTTAAACAGACTAAGTTATATTGTAACATCTTCGCGGATATTTCCGATAATCACTTTAGTGATTATTTTCAGAAAAAAAAATCTTGGCTCAAACTATCAAACGTGTCGTTTATCGCTCGTTTGAAATAGTTGAAATTTATTTACATGCATTAGAATTATACCAAAGAAATATTTCTTAAGCGCATATACAAGTACATACACGTACGATCGTACTCAAGTTCGGTTGGTTGGTATTTTTGGAAAAAGTTTTTTTTTTCTTATTATGTCGTCTTAATAATTACAGTTTCCCTTACACCCAGTATAGTTTAACAACCGTCCTGCTCTTTCTCTTCGCTTGAGGCCATTGTCGCGTCAGCAGCTATCTCGCTCACATTTTCACATTATTTCATAGAGAAGTGTACATTTTTAACCCCCGACGTAAAAAGAGGAGTGTTGTAAGTTTGACGTCGATGTCTGTCTGTCTGTGGCATCATAACTCTCAAACGGATGGACCGATTTCGATGCGGTTTTTTTCATTTGAAGTCAGTTTCCTCTTGGTAGTTGTTGGCTATGCATGGTTAATAACGTAGGGGGTTTTTTTTTATTTTAATTTATAATATTTTTTTTTCAAAAACCTTCCCGAGCAAAAAAAATAGTTTTCAGAATTTTGTCTGTTTGTCTGTTCGTTTATGCACGCTAATCACAGAAACGGCTTAACCGATTTGAATGCGGTTTCCACTGATGTATTATGGCAAGATTTCTGTAACATTTAGTGTTTATTTGATTACAATCGGTTCACAAACAAAAAGGTTAAGTTAAATAAACCCGCTTCAGTTGTTTTATTAGAAACATAGTTGCGCCCTTACCGGACATCCACGCGGGTCGAGTCACGGACACAGCTAGCATTGAATATAGTTATCATCATCATAATAATCCGCCTATCATAGTCCCTAGGCCTCTGCCAAGGCACGCTACTCAGCCCGCATTTGGCTTCGTTACTGCCAGGATTTAGCAGAATTTGAACTTGGATTTCAATGAAGAAGGCCATAATCCGGAAAGTCGTTTAATTACTGAATAATGTAGATATTATTATGAACCTAACCCAAACAGTCGGAATGTAGCTGTGACGTTTTATGCTTAGTTAAAATCTATTTTCGGTAAATACAATATATAGTATAACACAAAATCGTTTCATTATAATTAGTTTGATATTTCCTGTAACATACTTGATGTCATTTATTATCCTTTTCCCTACGATTGTACCTCTAACCACGAAATACCACATCATCGACGGGATAACCACATAGAATAACAAACAATAATAATTATTGTGTTAAATTTTTGTTAATAACAAACACAGAATGTTAATAAATTTTAGATGACTGGAATTCTCCTATAACGCAAAATGGTTTGCTTTATTACCCGACTGCGCAAAGAGGTCTACAATTTTAGCAGTTTATGTATTCTTATAATCTCTCTTAAAACTGTATGTTATATTTAAAAAAAAAGAGATATCTAACTACACAAGTTATGTTCTATAATTATAATAGGTTATATTTTATAACCTGAGTTCGCACCTTAAAACGGAAATTATGATTTCTAGAAACGGCGCGATTCTAAATTTTTTTTTATGATTGACAAGCTAGGTTGTTGACCACAGCTCGCCTATATTAAGCGGACGAAGGTGGTAAACACACCTAGCCTGAAATAGAACTGGCTCTCAAGTGAGGATGCCGGAACACACGTTAAGATGCTTGGCGGCAGATTTTTAACTTAAGGGTAGCTAACTAACTGAATATTAGAGAGTACCCACGCAAATGTATTATTGAAAATCTTATCCCTTGAATAATTGAGCACGAAATTTTTTGTGTTTATATTGGAGCGCTAACAACGGCATGCGCATGAAATGTCATCATAATGTCAACCATATGCCAGCAGTCATGAAAAAAAAACGGCCAAGTGCGAGTCAGACTCGCCAACCGAGGGTTCCGTATACACTAGTAGGTATGATAAACTGTTCTCATTAAGAGGAAACAAGTCGTCATTTTCTTCATACAAACGTTTTCCCCATTTTCCTTCCAGGATTTTAATACTAGAGCAATAATTTTTAGATAGGAAGTAGATACTTGCTAGTTTCATGCCCCTCTGTTTTGATTTTTTGATATATGTTTTTTTATAAGAGCTAGGAATCTTCAAAAATCTTAAAATTTACCTAGTTTCAACGCTGTGTTTCAACGTCCAAATTCCCAATCTCATAGACATAATCTTAAAAAAATGAAACGCACAGGCAAAGAACACATCCTTCTTATTTACCTGTTAAAAGAAATACTAAAATCGGTCTAAATTTGGAGGAGGAAACTGAGGAATACGAAACCTCGATTTTGCTCATTTTATTTCGGGTTAATGAGCCCGAGGTGCAGTTGTCCCTTTCGCTCAGTATGTACGCGGGTGCTGCGTGCGGCGCGACAGAAATAGCTTGGTGAAATTCCTAATTTTCAAATGTCTCAGTTGACTGCTTTCCTCTTAATGCATAAAGAACCAATTTTGTTTTGTGATCAAATTAAAAATATACAGATTTCGGATTTTTTCCTTTATGAGTACCATAAGAAAATTCTTCTTTCCAAATTTCATAGTTCTAGCTCAACGGGAAGTACCCTATAGGTTTTGATTCCCTTGTGAGTGTCGAAATATGTGATTTATTGCGATATAAGCGGCTGAACTTATTTTTACAATAACTGAGTAGTTTGATATTTTCACAGCTACAAGGGACTACAGTTCTACGAATATGGTTTTAATTTCAACTCGATATCTCCACGCGTTACCGAGATAGCCGGTCTTGAAGGTCTGTAAGGGTTCCGTTTTTTTCCTTTTGAGGTATAAAATTATTTCTGTGTTATTTGCAACTGAAATCCCTTTAAGCGTAAAGTGGTTGTGTATCGACACCCAGCATTGTATTTTGATTTATAAAACACATTTCAAGTGGTTATCCCATGGCTACATTTTACACGACACGAACTCAATTTTCTTTGTTTAAAATAATTATTTAACACATTTATTTTATACACTTATTACAGTATTAACAGTTTACTACAATATATATAACTTCATGCTGAAGTATACAATTTTTCTTGTCAATTCTCTAAAAAAGAATACATATTGTCAATTTAATACTCTTCAATGCTAAAACACTTAAGGCGGCGTTTATAAAGGATGTAGATCGCACGAACAAGCCATGATCGCATTGTATCGTTCGGACGAACTTTCATGCACTGAGCGGTCAAATCAATGCTCGCAATAGTAAATCACTATTAAAGAAAAAAAGTTTGTTTCGAACATTGTGATGCGATTGTTGTTCTTGCGAACTATGATCAAGTTGAACGCCGTCAGAATTAATAAAAAAACAAAAACACGTATTTTACACAATTTATTTCAATTTTTTTTATTTACATCGAGTTTTTAGAGGATAAACTATTTTTTGGAAAAAAAAACTGCTTTACGTGAAATTACACCTTATTTACGATTATTAATACATCACATAGTATATACGTATGGAATAATTAAATTTGTTTTTTAATTAACACTAGTATTAGTAATATACAGGTAATAACTAAGAAAAAAAAACATTTATTACAAAATATACAATATTCGATTCGGACCAAAGCAAAAACATGAATAAAAAAATATTTTCAAATGGAACGATGACCGTCCGTCAAAAAATGCTTGAATGTTTTAGATAAAACTTACGCTAAGGCGGAAATGTAAGATCGTCGTTGCGTGGACCAGCCAGAGTCGCCTATAGCTTAGTGGTTAACGAGACAGCACTTTCAGGACTCGAGTCGTTTTGATAGTTGTGTTTCGTTCAGAAATCAGCCGCCATTACTGGGTTGATCCTGAAAAAAAAATGAATATTCAGTGTACAGAAAGACATACTTAAGTAAGTTCGTGTGGTCAGCCCTAGAGTCACAGCTAATGTGCCGGCCGAAGGCTTCTGATATGGCTTGACGGAAATACGGACAACAAGGATCTCATCCGACCCACGCGTTTAAAAATCATTTATTCAGTTTAGGCCCTGGTAAGGCACTTATAAACGTTAAGTTACATGTTTGAATCTACCACCGGCTCGTAATTACACTTCAACTGAGAAGACTCCGGCAAGAAACTCAGCAAGGCATTTTTTTTGTGGATCTTTCTTTTCATATTAGGTTACAATTTACAGTTATAAATATTAATACATACATTATGCTTACTACAATTGTCACTTAGCCAGGGGGATGCAAGTGCAGAGAGAAGCTACAACAACCATATATTCCTGTCTTCCACGTAATGAGCCACCTTATAGTAGGCTTTGTTTCGGAATAAATGCCATTCGCGGTCACCTCCCCGTACCAACCGTTGCTTAAAATTGGTGACTGCGCCACAATCACTTCTTCGCACAGACAATAAAATGCTTACATAACAACAACATGAACATTTGAAATTTTTCATGGGCTGTGGTCATCTTTGAAGACAAAGGCTAAATCTAGGCTCTCGTGGATAAGGGGGCCAAGATATAGCCTTTATAGCGCTCGTAGCTCAGTGGTTAGCGCGGTCGGTTCGCACTACGAAGGGCGTGGGTTCAAATCCCAACAATGAACTTGAACTTGCCGGTGAAGAAAAACATCGTGAGAAAACCATAGCGTGTCAACAGTCAAGTTGAAAATCTGCCGCCTTACTTGAAGAGCCAGTTTCATTCCGGTCTAGATGTTCTTTATACCATCTTCGGCCACGCCGTCATTTAACTAGTTATCTTTTGACATTTATATATCTTTCATTTTGAATTTCTTTAGAGGCTTTATTTATATTTTTATTATTATTTTAAGGACTATTGTAATTGGGTTATTGTGCCGTTTTAGTCTATAACAAAATATTAACATCAGGTGAGATGTGGTAACGTAGCCTGTCAACGTGTTACCAGAAATGTAGATACATACATTAATTGCCTATAGATGAATTAAAATCAAATGAAAATAATTTTAACTCTTTAATTATATCCTCGTCTCGCTGCAGTAATCAGTTGCCGACACGTGTGTCGCCTGTACACGAGGCATCCTCGGGACGTGTTGACTCTCCGAGCGCTTGGACGAGAATGTGAAGATTAAGGAATATTTCGGATAGATATTTAAAATTCTCATCAAGATAGACAAATATTTAATTTACATTCTCGTCAATGTTGTAACCAAAACAACTTTTAAGCGGAAATACGTTAAAAATACACCTCTAGAATACTCAAAATGAAGTTCCGCAAAGTAACGCTTGAATCGATCACTTTACCTGTATTGTTGGGTCTGCGCCTTTGGTAAAAGATATCTCTTCTGTCGTCTGGTAATCTGAAATAAAGGAAAAAAGCAAGACATTAGTTACGAAGTCATTAGATACGAGACTACAGCGGCCTAATCTGCCAATCTGTAATTTGTCGTTATTAGGTTTGTATTCCACGACGCGCACCTCTGTCTTGTATATACCAGAGTTCAGAATTCGACATCAAAAAGGTAAAGGAGTTAACATCATAAAAAACCGTCTTAAAATCGTGCAATCCATAATTTGAGATAAAAGATTGTTTTACTTATTTAGAAAGAATAATATGATACACTTGAATTATTGAACTATTTTTAAGCTTTTACTTTTGCATGATAGTCATCTTAAACAAATTTAGACTGTGCCAAGTGTTTTTTCGTGCAATTATTTTCCTTAAACAGGGAACACCGCAGGGATTCAAAAAAAAATCGTGTTAACATTTTGTTATTTGTGCTCCGTTGTTCAATCTTCGAACTCGAATGTATTTCTTACTTCGTGTGCTCATTGTTGTTAACTGACATCTAGTTACCATCCACAACCTTTACTACCTTTCAGCTGCCTCACTTCAGAGCCAGTTCCATTCCAGACTAGGTGTGTTTACTATCTCCGACAACAACGTCTGTGGTCAAACCTAGCGTGTAGATTTTGAAATGCAACGACATTTGGACGGTTGAAAGCATAGCGGACGTCAATGGTAGGATTTATTGCAACATGTTCTACATCTTGTACATTATTGCAGTGGTCATATGAATGTGACGTGGACGTAACGCCACACAGAACCGAAACCGATGAAATTACGAATTTCCATTAAACGATTCCATGCTCAAAGATAAAAGGATTATTACCGAGTTGTTTATCAAATGTATTAATGAGTACCCGTTATCTCAATGCCTATTATTATTATATACATCATTATAAAAGATTTAATCTTTGACACATAATCATTTAGTATAGTTAATACCTTAATACTTACTAAAAATGCAATTGGTTACCTTTATTTCGTACCTATGTATTATAAATTATAATTTATGAATAAGCCTAATGTATAATTAATTTATTATAATTAGTGATTTACTACAAATAGCTGTTGCCTGCGGTTACGTTCTCGTGTTTGTATATTTTTTTTTATTGCAAAATTCTTATAGATAATTAATTGATTGATTCAGGCGTTACTTTGTTACTATGTCACAGTCTCGATCGAGCGCTCGAAGAGTCAACACGTCCCGAGGATGCCTCGTGTAGAGGCGACACACGTTTCGGCAACTGGTTACAGCAGCGAGAAGAGGATATGACACTATATAATACTTGTGGTTTTTGTTTTTATTTTAATTAGTTTTTGTTTTATCTTTTAAGTTTATGTTAAATTTAGTTTTAGATATTAAGTAAAGTTTTGGATAAGTTTTTTAAATTGTTGTCAAGTAAGTTAAATTTAAATTCTCATTACTGTTGTACCTGAAACGACTGTTAAGCGGAAATAAACTAAATATATACCGTAAACACTCAAATTCTTATAGGTTATGTACTTGTCGATGTACGGAAGGTTTTTAATTCTAGATCTGACAAGAGTGTGAATTAATTTAGTAGAAAGTCTTATAACAAATTATTTTAGTGTTCGAAATTTTAGAGATTTATTATTTAGTTCTTGGAGAGTTTTACGAAACGGTGTATTAAAACAGGTTTTAAATGCTTTGTTTTGGATAACTTGAATTTTATTTTATTGATTCATAAGTAGTGTTCTATACATAGGTAAGATAATGGTTTTTTTTTTTATTTAACGAGCCAGGTTATTATATCACTGGGATTCAGAAAAATGTGTTGTTTATCAGAGATATAGCTTTGTTTGGTATTGTTAGACAATTTTACTACATTATCTATGATAGGATTACTGGGCCAGTCTGTAGTCAGTGTCAAATTACCTAAGAAGGAATCTGCTAAACTTCAGCTTGTTCCTTGATTGTTTTAGTAACGGTGTTGTCAGATTTTAACAACGGTGGATTAGTGTGCTGCTTGGAACACAGGCCTTTGGCAAGTCTTTATATATCAGACGACGGATTACCTACCTACATATATACTATACAGTTTCTTGTTCCAATTCTTTATCATTGAAATTATTTATACTTTTATTAATTTGAAATTGTAGATTATCAACAGTGAATTTTAAGAACCTTCTTTCGATAAGATTAGTCGA
This sequence comes from Biston stratarius, assembly GCA_950106695.1. Classification (NCBI taxonomy): domain Eukaryota; kingdom Metazoa; phylum Arthropoda; class Insecta; order Lepidoptera; family Geometridae; genus Biston; species Biston stratarius. The sequence continues at coordinate 7,786,831 of OX467115.1, forward strand.
TAACAGGTATTTCCGACATTAGCAGTTTTGAGCTTTATGAGCTTTTTAGACGACGCCGCAATGGTTTAGATTTCGTAGATTCTGACAGTGGTATGAACGAGTCTCGAGCTTTATAAATCGCAATAGTAAGTTGTTCAAACGCATCATCTACTTCTTCAGGGGATTCGTAGATAGTGGATGAGAGAGAATTGCATCCAGCACTGAGAGATATTTCAGCGACTTAACGTCATTATACTTGTACAGTGAGTTATTAAAATCACCTTTAACTTTTGTATTATCGACAAAACATATATTTAAATATCGGCAACTGCGACGACCCATTACCTAGTACTGTCAACGTATGAATAATTATTTGTATAATACTCACATAGGCATTCTATTCTTTTTTTTATAACTACCCACAAAAATACAAATATCAATAAAAAAATACTATTACAATAAATAACACAATAATTTCTGTCTATTTTATCTCACCGTTGTGAACGGAGGAAATGGCCTTGTCTTACTGATAAACTATTAAATACACTATTATTATTATTTAATAAACTATTATTATTTATTTTATACTGGCTCTAGAAACTTCAAACATCTATACTTTTTCATAATGGACATACAGAAACAATTCTAATCTAATGTTAATCAATCAACCTGTATCTAACTTATTATTATAATCAATGAACATAACATCGATATCATCAGTGAATGGCATGGGTGTAAATATACGTACACTTTTACACGTAATCCGAAAATATCGCAAAGGTAAGGTAGATTTCCGAATCACGAGGCACCATCGCAACATGCGTATGTCCTGAGAGACCAAGATATATTATATCACACGAGCTAGTTGTACTCTACTTCGTCTCCTTAAAGAAGGCCACCGGATATGGCCGAATCTATAGTCGAGGTGCCTGACATAATTAAATGTGAGTCTGTTTCCATTATGACTTTTTCAGAGTATATTAGTATGCTATTTTTTTTTTCTATTGATCTGCGTTCCTCGTTTTCATATTTTGAATTTAAAAGTAATTAGAGGAAAGAAACGACCTAAGTAAGGTAAGGTACCCACAACGTTGAGTAACAAAACAAAGTAAGTCTAGGGCTTCGCTACTTTGGCGTTCATTAGTCACGTCAGTTTTTCGATATATTTGAAATCATTTAATCTGAGCTTGCTGTTTTCAAAGAGCGCTCAGTCGTTGCGATAGAATCGCACTGTTCTCAAGTCTACCTTCACTCATTGCTCGATTTTATCGTCACACTAATCACATGACTAATCTATTAGTGACTATAAATGAAGACTAGAGTTTTGGCGGAAACGCGGAACTAATCGTGTCGCCACTTTATATTTTTTTCCATTTTTTTTGAGTTAATGTAATGAGAATCTTCTTTTAGTACAATATAACGCATGCCCATGACTATTGCAGCGATACACGTAACTTTGTGTAGTAAAACAAAGTCCAGGACTTCGCTGCTTTGGAGCTCATTACTTTGAGTATTTAACGGAGCTGATGTCAATCGAAATATGACATAAACAAATAAGAATGTTCTTGTAAGTTCTTGAATGTTTAAAATAAAGATTATTATATTTGATTTGAAATACAATTTAACAAGATGAACCATGAATATGACATTGTTAATGACAGTGACTTCATTGCAAGACGAGAAATGTAAAAAGCATTTTTCCTTTAGTTATAAAATGAAATAAAATTAGTGACTGCTCTATTCTCAGCTAATGTTCAGTGATAGTGTGATCAAGATTGGTAGTCACACTATAATTTAGGTGCTTGACGGCAGTTTCTGGGAATGTGTGTATGAATAATCCTGAAAATATGCTCCAACAGATGTATTTTTTCAGTAAATGATCGGCCGATAAATAATTGGTACTGGATTGAAACCCTTTCTTACTGTTTGGGTAAAAATTAGATGACTTGGTTTTCAAACCATTTAAACCAATTTCCTCCCTTTCTCCTGAGTGATAATAAATAATTAATGAGATTTCGAGTTTCACCACTAGTTATTATCACCGAACTGAGACCTCGCGATTTACCGTCTTTAAAAGAACGCTACCCCTCCCCTGCACACGCTGTTTCGTTCGCAAACCTGACAAAATCATACGTCGATTTACAAGCACACCAGCCACCGGCACTAGCAGCCACCACCGCTCCATCTGGTTGCTGAGTAACGGAGTGGTAACAAGATGCATGATGTGTAAAAGCCTTTCACACAGGTAAAACAGAAATAGAAATAGAAAAAAAAAACTGCACGCTGAGGTAAAACTGTTAGTAAATTTGTGACAATTTTTAAATGCGAAATATGTAACGTCAAATCTATATTATCTACACTAATGTTTCGGCAAGGCAAGGCCAGACAATCTATAATTTAATATATCTTTGATTGTAAATTATTTTTTTATATACTATTTTTTATATATATACTTGATGTTAAGTGACGGTGTGGTAGAAAATGGTAAACACCCCTAGTCTGGAATTGGACTGGCTCTCATGTGAGACTGCCGGAACACATAGATAGATGCTTGGCGGCTGATTTTCAACTTGAGGCTGGTAGCTAGCTAGCAGAGTACTAGAAAGTACCCTACCACCACGCTATGGTTTCCTTCACCGGCAACTCAAGCTCATTGTTGGGGTTTGAACCCACGCCTTTCGGTATGCGAACCGACCGCGCTAACCACTGAGCTATCATCGCTACAATTATACAATTAATATTACCAATCAATTATTTTTGTTAATTAGGTAAATATTATTTATCAAAGCATCTATAATCAACTAATCTATCTTAAGCCTTCAAATATAATCGATTAGTACATATATATAAGAGTAGCGCAGGCACAAGCGGTGAATGTGTCAAAGGGTTGCCATCATGAAGTGGTTCCTGATTCTTGCAACCGCGGTGTTCGCGGTCACCGCCTTGCCTGCCAATCGGGAAATTGACTTAGGTAAAGATAAACTTTGTAATGAGCTGTTTCACATGTGTTTCTGTATTTTTTTTAATATATGAGTGACCGTCTATGTGTTTCACGACACCTCATTTGATTTAAAGTGATGGTGTGGTCGCATCCAGCTTGAAATGGTAACTGGTTGCTGAAACACACCGTTAGATGCTTGGCGGCAGATTTTCAACTTGATGGGTGGTAGCTTGCCAGCCGAATACTAGACAGTACCCTATCACCATGCTCTTTCTCGTTGTACGAATTTGAACTCCAACCGCGCAAACCATATTGATCTACCATCGCTGGAATCGAAAAAGCCCTAGATCGCACCTTCGGTTAACATGAAGCGAGAGGACGGTCAAATCCAACTTTATTACCATCCAACCACTTTACTGGAGTCTCGGCTTCAAAGCCTTAAGCATCGTCGTAGAGTCGCCAGCTTGTCGGTTTTCTACCGGCTACATTTCGGAGAGTGTGCACTTGAACTAGACAATTCGGTTCCCCCTGCACCACTCTACGTCATCCGTACATGGTGGATGTGTCCCATATACGCACAAAGCGTTTTGATTCCACATTTTTTATTCGCACTTCGCACAGCGAGGTTGTGGAACTCTGCCGGAGTTTATGTTCCCTGTTACGTACAATATGGGTGTTTTAAAATCTAGAAGAAATAGGTTTCTCCTAGATAATCGTGCTCCATCTTAAACTGCACTACTGCTTAACATCAGGCAGGATGTGGTCAAACGCGAAACTTTTTAGAATTAAAAACCTAAAACACACAATTAACATTTCTCAGGTAAAGAAGGAGATTTCTTCTACGTAAGCCCAAATGCCACGAATGCTCGCGTGCCTTGGGGACAGGCAGGGTATGCCACCTTGAATGGAGGCACGTGGGGAGGCGAAGGAGGCGCCGTCTGGACGGTCTGGGACCCCTGGGCGCTGAGGGACGCCATTAGAGGCAACGACCGCAGGTAATTTTATTGTACTCGTTAATAATAATTTTGATAACCATTTCATCACGTACGAACCGCTAATATAATCAGTGGTATTTGCTGCCCCAATGAGTTTTCCTCCTATAGATATAATCTGGGTGCCTTAAAGTCGCAAATAGACAGATTCTAGGCAAGCGTTCTCCATCGTAGACCGTATCTTCGCTTAATATCAGCCGAGAAGACGGTCAAAACAATCTACCCATATAACAAGCTATTTCGAAAGATTTTTCTCTCGTGAGCAACAATTAAACTCTTAGTCAAAGTATTACTTATGATAAATACTACCCATGACCACGGCAAATGGGTAGTTACCTAAAGCGTTGAGTGACAAAACATAATCCAGGTCATCGGTGCTATGGCGCTATCTTGACATTAGATGGTTATTCTGACCAACACCCCGTTGCTGCAGCAACTTAAGCTTTCGAACACAGTAATATTTACACGGACCGGCAAGCGTAGCGTAGGACGTCCACCCACAAGGTGGGCAGACGACCTCATAAAGACTGCAGGAACGCGCTGGATGCGAGCCGCTTCCAACCGGTCTTTATGGAAGTCAATGGGGGAGGCCTATGTCCAGCAGTGGACGTCCTACGGCTGAGATGATGATGAATATTTACACACTACTGCTTGGTGGTAGAATGTCCGTTACTGCGGTACTTCCCGCTAAGAAGATCTACCATTAGCCACACGTTGTCTACCATTGCATCAAGTCAGGGATGTTGATTGGTTCAATTTTGTTAGGATCATCTACGTGCGCGGGCGCATCGACTTCACGCAGTTGTTCACTGGTTCACCTGGAGTGTTCCCTGAAGTCGGCAGTTGGAAGACCATCGCTGGAGGAGATGCTAATGCCATGATCGTCGGAGGAGGACTCCGACTCCGCAATGTAATTATTTTCCCAAAATTTTTATAGGTTTTTATGATATCTTGTTTATACATATGTTAGAGGAAACAGACGATCTTTTTTAGTACCGACCATTGCAGTGGTCAAAACTTCATATGGTTTTCTCATGGATGCCATTGTCAGAACTGGATCAAATTGAAATGGGACCACACGGGAAGCACCGGCTTTCAAATAAATACCTATCATCAAAATCGGTTCATCCAGTCCAAAATTCTGGGGTAACAAACATTTTAAAAAAACTTTTATTGGTGCACCTCGTTTACTACTTATTCTCGAATCCTCCCGATACTTAGGTTGCCTGGAAGAGATCGCTTCCAACGATAAGGTCGTTAGTTAAACCAATTATTCACTTAGGCATAGGAGGGGGTACTAAGATCATTGCTTACTTCTGCTGACAAGGAGTAGGGAAGGGTTAACAGTTACTAAAATTCTGCTAAAGTAATACTTGAATGACCCCTAAAACACGAATAGAAAGAAAACTAATTGACATTTCTTTCAGGTTCAACAAGTCATCATCACAGATTTGAGGATCCACAACGCCCTATCGTACGCCCCAGGCGAACAGCCCAACGGCAACGGTGGCATCATTTCCATGGTAGCAGGAGCATACTCTTTCGTCGACAACATCGCGGTGGATAACTCTGCACAAGTCTGGATCAACCATTGCGAACTGTCTGACGATCCATGGAACGCTGCGGCCACTCCCGAAAACCAGAGACGTCACAATGGATTACTGAACATCTATAACGGAGCCAACTTTGTCTCCGTATCGAATACCATATTCAGGTAAGTTTTTTTATGTAAAAGTAATGTGATGAACGAGACGCTCTCCTGATGGTAAGAGATAACGCCTATCCATGACCATTGCAGCAATACACATAACTTTATGTAGCAAAACAAAGTTCGGGGCATCGCTACTTTGAGACTTTCGATGGTTAGCTTTAACAGCCTTGTAATTTCGCTAGCTACAGTACCCTTCAAACCGAAACACAGTAATGTTTACACACTACTGCTTGGCGGCAAAATATCTGCTACTGCGGTGGTACCTACCTAGACGACCTTAAGGTTAAGGTAACTAAAATAAACGTCATATGTCAGCGTAAATGTCAGTGGCCTGTTTACACCAATTTATTTATCGGACAGCAAAAACCAATCATAACTGTAATTTTAAAAAGGTAGCGATGACTAACTCTCTATCTGGAGATGAATTTTCTTTTGAATTTCTGACATGGGTTTTAAAAAGGAGCACTTGAAAATATAACTTTCACTTTATCAGGAACCACAACATGGTGATCCTGGTCGGAGCTGGTGACAACACGGCAGGAACTGACAGCGGAAGACTGAGGACCACATGGTACCTGAACTGGTTCCAGGGTACAGTCCAAAGGAACCCCCTAGTCAGATGGTCAGAGGTAAGATTTTTTAGTAAATACCAAAAGCAACCAATGAAATTCCATATTCTTTTACGTAGTATAAATGTTCCACACAATTGTAAGTTTTTAATGCATTTTTTTTTGGCTTTTACTAGCATTTATTTTTTCTATGGTAGAACGTATACACAGAACGCTAGCTCTAAACCAAAAGGTAGTCATTCAACTCATTATTACCAACAACTCGTACCAAGGGATCAACAAAGAAATGAAAAAACATATTCCTTACCAAAGTTATTCTACAACACACACTATGTAACGATTTTAACCTAAAACCCTTTACAATAACAGTAAACTTTAAAATTGTAAACGTAATATATTTCAGAACCACATCATGAACAACCTGTATACAGACGTCAGCAGCTACGGTATCGGTGTCTGGATCGGTGCCCAGATCTACTCAGAGCGCAACGCCTTCGTGAACTGCCGACGCGCCTGGGGCTGGGCCAGTTCCCCTGCCCCCAACCCCACAGGCAACTTCCTCGACGTAGGCAGCCAGATGACCAACAGCGGAAACGATGCCGGTATCCCCAACGCAGTCAACTGGAGACCTGCTAACTGGTACTCCTATGGAGTCATGAATGCTTGGGACGTGGACGCACACGTCAGGAGATACTCTGGCCCGCGATAATTCCGCTCCACGAATACTTTGGATGATAAAAGTTACTAATAAATAATCAAGAAGACGGTTTTGTTTTTTGATATAATCCTATATAACCTCACTCAATATTCCTACTTACCTATTATCATTACCAATATTATTGAGATATATTATCACTGGTCTAAAGAACTAGAATATATGTCAGTGGCTTATATTGTAGCAAATAGTTTGTAAATGGTTGTACATGACGTTGCGGTCATATTGCATCCGTGATCACGAGCTGAGTGAAGAATGCGGCATAAATGAGTATTATGATATCCAACCCTCAGTTAGGTCTTTTAAAAACGTAAGGTCGTCACCACGGCATACTACTACACTAGCTGGATCCACTGACCTTTCTTCTAGTTCATAATAGCTATGTGTTTAAATCGCAAGAAATTCAAAAGAGTTCGTATATAAATAGTAAACATAAAACGAATTTGCCACTAGGTTGTTGTCTATGCTGAATGATGCCGTCACTTGTATACTTCATACACATAAAATATATAGATCATCCTGATCATGTCAAAATTATATTTCTCGTAGAATCAATTATGGGTATATGACACAAAAGTGGAGACATTTTAAAATTTAGAGGCAGAACGAACTCCTATGGCTATCCCTTTCGTGGAGCCTATCCTTCGTCTCATTCCTTTTGCTTAAAAAACAGTAGTATAGACCAACAGTGTGTTTATTTAACATTTTTGAACCAATAACCGGTTTCTGTGGCGACGAGTAAGGTTTGTGTTAATATCTTACCTGCTCTTTATAAAGATGAGCATTGTTACGTACGAACTTGCAAATTTTAAAAATATAATTACATGGAATGGTCAATGTTTTATCAGGGCGAGCGAAGCGAGCCCTATCACTATTCCACAACCTGAACGTTTTTGTGGTACACTTTACTGAAAAACTATCATGCCTATAGATTTGTGCTTGAACATAGTAATTTACTTCATATCTATAGATGTGTTATCTGTCATAAAAAAAAAACATAATTTTATAACGATTAAAACAAATGTACAATAACAATTTTGTATTCATTGGACAGAATGTTATTATACTACTAACTGTACTAACGCCATCTGTTAGGAAACCAAAGAGTTAACATCGCTGCAACAGAACTAAACGTAATACTCAAATACATCGTAGTTAATGTACTTAATACTAGATGACATCACTAGAATCAGGCGTAATCAGTGTTCCCAACTTGGAGGTTTTATAATAATTTAAAAAACTGTTTAAAAAATTATTACCCGTTAGAAAATCTACGCGACCCCTCACAAAGCTCAGCTTTTTGCTAGTATTTAACGAAATACGGTTTACAACTTTCAATTTGTTCTATATTAGCTAAGATGTGAATGAGTTTTTTTGCATAGTAACTAAATTATTTGCGGCCGGGCTGCAGCCTTATAATATGACTCCATAGCTTAATCTGGAATGGGCTTTATACGCATCCGATGAATTACTTGGTCAAACAACGCGGTGAAAGCTTACCAAAGCCAACTACTCCCGGAGTGCGTAATTCCACAGCTCGACAAAAATAAGCTGATTTCTACCACATTAATTCTGCTCTACAGTTGCCCGCTCCTTTGTTCCCTATTCTACTGTATCATCTCTCTCCACTGATGACTCCACTACAATTCTGGTTAGTTCAATTCTGCCCTATCATCGTCCCCAGAGTTGTCTGTCCACATTTGATTCTTCCCAAAATTCCCTCCACTCACCGGCAATCCTTGCCAAGACAAGAAACTCGTTCACCACAGTTCACTTGTGCACTGTCTCCCCAGAGTTAAGTGCCCACATTTGCTCCCACTTACCGGTAGTCCTAGCCAAGAGAGCGTCGTTCCTCTCCCTGAGCACGGCCAGCTCCTCCCGGAGCGTGGAGCTGGGCGGCGGCGCGGCGGCCAGCAGCCGGCTCAGGGTGTGCTGGATCCCGACGGAGGCGGTCACCATCTGGCGCGCCAGCAGAGCTGCTGATGCGCTGCCTTCTGTACACGAAAATATCAATCAGTCTATCATATACCACCACTATACACTAAACGATAGCGATGATAGCTCAGTGGTTAGCGCGGTCGGTTCGCATGCCGAAGAGCGTGGGTTCAAACCTCAACAATGAGCTTGAGCTGCCGGTGAAGGAAAACATCGTGAGGAAGCCGTAGCGTGGTGGTAGGGTACGTTCTAGTGCTCGGCTGGCTAGCTACCACCCTCAAGTTGAAAATCTGCCGCCAAGCATCTAACGGTGTGTTCCGGCATCCTCACTTGAGAGCCAGTGCCATTCCAGGCTAGGTGTCCTTTACCATCTTCAACCACAACCGTCACTTAACATCAGGTGAGGTGTGGTGAAACACCTAGCCTATCAGCCATATCAGCCATTAAAAAATAACGCTAAAATGAAGCGAAAGATTTTATAGCGATGATAGAGCTCAGTGCTTAGCGCAATTGGTTCACACGCCGATGACCGTGGTTCAAAGGTTCACGCCCAAACAATGAGCTAGGAACATCGTGAGGAAACATGGTGGTAGGGTACTCTCTAGTACTTGGCTACCATACAAGTTGAAAATCTGTCGCCAAGCATCTAACATTGTGTTCTCATTTAAGAGCCAGTACCATTCCAGGCTAGGTGTGTTAAAACAACTAGCCTATCAAACCAAAAAAAAAGTGCGTCAGGATCGAAGTAAATGGAAAGAACACCAAAGGGAAAATATCGGTAATATAAGAGCAATCTGTACCCAAAACATCGTCCGCGTCGAGTGCGTCGCAGTCTCGACTGACGTCCTCCGGGACCTCGTAGCTGGAGTCCAGAAGCTCTGCCAGGGGATCCCCATCCGGTACCGGTGTCTCAACCGGCGCAGACTCCGCTGAAACGTAATTTTTTTTGTTCTAATGTTATCTTTTATGCTTGAGGCGTTTGCCGTGGTGGTGCCGGCGTAAGAATAGTACTCCACCCTCTCTACCCGTGGTTGCCGTAAGAGTCGGCTAAGGGATGTAATCCGGAAGATGGGGCAGCAGCGCCTTCCTTGAACAATCACACCTAACTGCGCTCGCCAACCCGCCTGCCAAGCGTGGCGAGTATTGGCAAAGGTTATAAAGGCATGCCAGGCTAGGTGTGTTCACGATCTTCGAAAACACCGTCACTTAAAATCAGGTGAGCTGTGGTCAAAAACCTAGCCAGTTGGGAATAAAAAAAATTAAAAAAAACATACATACATGAGTCAATTAAAATTACATTGATTTTACAGTAGTGTCCATAGTAAAAGTAGTTCATAAACATGAGTAAGTGGGTACCGTGTTTGTGCTTCCCCCGCGCGCAGGAGTCGCAACGAGCACGCGCGGCCACCGCGCCGGCCTCGTCCACGGTCAGGTACTGCCGCACCAGCGACGTCAACTGGTTCGCTGCAATATCATAAAAAGCAAAAGTAGATCTGTGTCTCTCTCTGCCTTTGCCTCTTTATTTAATGTAAAAAGTTATGAGACGAACGAGACGCCCTCCTGATGTTAAGAGATAACGCCTGTCCATGACCATTGCAGCGATACACAGAACTTTGAGTAGTAAAACAAAGTCCAGCGCATCGCTGCCTTGGCGCTCATTACTTTGAGACTAGATGGTTAGTCTCAATAGCCCAGTAAATTCGCTAGCTGAAGTACCCTTCAAACCGGAACACAGTAATGTTTACACACTACTGCTTAGCGGCAGAATATCTGGTACTGCGGTGGTACCTACCTAGACGACCTCCTGCTAAGGAAATCTACCACCAAGTAAAATATGTTCGTATTTAATGTTGTGTTTTCCTTCCGATGGCACACCCAATCCTTTTACCTCCTCAGCGAGTCCGAAACCAAAGTTGCTTGGGAGAGATCCAGACGATAAGGCCGCCAATTATTTTAACAATTGTTGAATGTTAAACTCAAGTTGAAGTCAAGTCAAGAATGTTTTATTTCAATTTTGTAATTTTGGTGAGAACAATAAAGAGTGATCTGATATACGGGCTGACTGTTTGAACATTAGCAATATTCAAAGGCATGTTAGTTAGTGGTCATATGAAACGTATAAAGAAATAAAAACGAAACAAATACAAAAAAAACTAAGAAAACCTTGGTTAAAGTTTTTCCCAAGACTCCAGAATGTATGGACAGCGCGCAGCCTTAGCGCCGAGCTAGCGCACGACATAACTACCATACGTAGACTGCGCAGTAACTATTATCTAATCTGGGACCGCGCGCGACTACCATGTCATTTTCGGTGCGCGTGATTTGAGTGTCCGTATTTTTGTGTTAGCTCAGGATAATTAGGTCAAATATTAACCACCTATTTATTTTCATTATTTGGAACGACAATCGAGTACTGAACCACCTGAATTAATATTGCTGATGTTCAAACTTTCACGGTGTATACATAAAAAAAATCTCGTGTCAAAGTGTTTGTGGTCGCACTCCTGCTCGACCGACGAAAGGAACTTTATGAACACACACAGTTGCGATAATTAAATTCACCTCAATTCGAAAGTTACCTTGAGTGCAGGCCGCGAGTAGTAGTTGGTGCATGTCGGGCTCCGTGGCGGTATCGTCTTCCTCCACGCTGTCGGAGCGAGACAACCCGTGCGCCTTGCGCAGTTCTAGCGTCACGTCTGAAACATTTAAAGCACTTATTAGAGGTTCGCACAGTTAAAGATAAATTCAAAGTGTGTGTGTGTGTGTGTGTGTTTGTGAGTGTGTGTGTGTGTGTGTATGTGAGTGTGTGTGTTTTGAAATATCAAACAGCACTAGTTTTTAATTATTTTTTTTTAATCACACTAATATTGTAATTGCGAAAGTTTGTGTTGTTACTCCTTTAAGGTCATACGGTTGGATCAATTTTGATGAAATTTAGTATGGAGCTAGCTGACTATATTAACACATACGCTACTTTTTATATCGAAACCATGTAGTATTCACGTGGAAACAGCGGGTAACATCGCGGGGTGCAGCTAGTGTAAAATAATAAGACGAACGAGACGCTCTCCTAAGATATAACGCATGTCCATGACCATTGCAATTACAAGGAACTTTGAGTAGCAAAACAAAGTCCAGGGCATCGCTGCTTTAGCGCTCATTACTTTGAGACTTTCGATGGTTAGTCTCAACAGCCTTGTAATGTCGCTGCAGTACCCTTCAAACCGGAACACGGTAATGTTTACACACTACTACTTGGCGGCAAAATATCTTGTTCTCGTACCTACCTAGACGACTTCCATCTTCCGCCAAGTAAAATATACGCTACATAAGATTGGTAGTGAGGTTGACGTTAGCTCACCGACTTGTCCGAGCGCGTCGGCCACGGCCAGGTCCGCCATCTGGCGGCGGTGCGCGGCTGGCACGTGCAGCATGTCCGCCACGATGGCAGACTTGGCACGCAGCGACCGCGAGATTATGTCGTCCAGCCGGCGGAGTCGCTCTGAAACAACAACAATAACTGGTTAACGCGCCGAAGGGTATGGGTTCAAAGCTCAATAATTAGTTTGAACTGCCTGAAGGAAAACATCGTGAGGAACCATAGCATAGTGGTAAGAAAGTTCAAGTATTACACCAAACACCAAAGGGGGGGATCTTAAAGTCAGCAATGTCATTAAAAGTCAAAAATTATACTGATTGTTAATTGTGGGTTTTATATTATATGTTCTTAAATCGTTTCGATACTTAGCTTACCTGGAAGATATCGCTTTTAACGAAAATGCCGGTAGTTAAACCAATGTTTACGTAAAACATTGTTCCGGCCGTGCATAGCACTTATAGGCGAAACAGCTTTTTTATAAGGGCATGCAGGTGCTACAATTGTCTTGATAATTTACCAAATGTCGATCTTTTAGACACTAAATCTATAAATTTCAAACGTCTTTTTAGTAAGAAATATTTTCAACCGGTTTATATTTAAGTGTGTTGTTCTAGATGTCGTGTATTTATATATTTAGTATGTTGCGTATTTTTGTGTGAATTCCGTCCCCTACCATATTCTTCTTTATTTACCTGTGAAAACTTTTAATTAAGGCCTTCCATTGTTATTTATTGTATTTGTCTGTGTTCCTAGCTGTAAGTTTTCCAACGACAATAAAAATTAATAAAAGTAAGTAAATGCCGGGGGAGTAAGAGCTACCTATCTAGTACTCGGCGAATACCACCCTTGAGTTGAAAATTAGTCGCCAAGCACCTGAATCTTGTTATATAAGGCCTCCACTTGTGGCACTACCTCATTAGCCGGATGTCAATATTTGAAGTCGGTATGAGAAATCACGTAATGCAGCGGTCCTACCTTGGCTGGTGTACACCCTGGCGGCGGTGGCGGCGTGTATCGCTGCAGGGGGCGCCACGTGCAGCGCGCCGCAGGGCTCCAATGCGGGCGCAGGTTCCAGTGAATGGGTCACTATGCGGCCCTCGGTCGGTCGTCGAGGTCTAAGTACAAACATAAAGCGTAAACCATCTTGGAATGTAAAGTAGCAAAATATTGAAACTTTTTTTTTTCGTTTTTTTTTTTGTCTTCTTTGTAGGTGCCGTGGTGGTGCCGCCGTAAGAATAGTACCCCCCCCTCTCTACCCGTGGTTGCCGTAAGAGTCGGCTAAGGGATGTAATCCGGAAGATGGGCGGCAGCGTCTTCCTTGAACAACCACACCTAACTGCGCTCGCTAACCCGCCTGCCAAGCGTGGCGAGTATTGGCGAAACCCCCCCAGGAGGAGGCCTATGTCCTTCAGTGGACGTCCTATGGCTGATGATGTGATGTGATGATATGCAGGTACTAGCTTACGCCCAAATTTAATCCGCGTTGACTGCATCGGGTTCTTAGAGAAATGAGTTAAAAAAAAGTCTTATCCGTCATAAAACTTACGCTATTTTATTACTTAGATTAACCTTTACCTTTTATCCCGGAATAATGTTACATAAGACATATAAATAGCAAATTTAAATCGGATAAGTATTATAGTTTATTGATAGTCTCACAAGAACCTAAAATTTCACCTGGATACAAAGCATCCTGTATGTTAATCCAGTTAATAAACTATCTGTGTGCCAAATTTCAACCAAATCTGTTTAGTCGTTTTTGCGTGATTGAGTAACAAACATCTAAACGTTCACATTTGATATTCCAAATTTAAATGTTCATCAAAATTGGTCCAGCTGTTTGAGCGTGAAGAAGTAACAAACATACAAACACACACACTCACAAACTTTCGTCTTTAATATAATGATTGTTAGATGATTTCCTTTTACGATTTAAGAATTATGCCATAAAAAGCTGTAACAATAATAAACTAATATAAAAATATGCCCACTTGTGCTTATCTTCCTTTTCGATTTCCTCCTTTTCCTCTCTAACTTGTTCTTTATCGATACTTGTCTCCTTGTCTTCCCTGTCGATGTTGTTCTCCCGCTCCCTCTCGGTGGAGCTGCGCTCGGCGGATGTTCTATCTCGATCGCTCTCGTCTTCCAAGGTGGAGTGAGATTTTTCAGATTTTTCCGACGCATCGGACGGGTTTCGTGATACGTTTATACCTGTTAACATTGAAATTAATTAATTATTATTATATTAAGTTTCGCTTAGGCGTAACTAGTTTGTCCTAACGTCTATAGAAAAAGTTTTAAGTCTAGGAATACCTAGTATATCCTATAATCGAGTTTAGCTGGTAACATATGTACACTGACTGCCCCGTTAGTTCATTTGGTAGTGTATCTGCTATAAAAGCTGTAGGGCGTGGGTTCGATTCCCACTCAGGACAAACATTTATGTGACAAGCATAAATTTTTGTTCTCGTGTCTGGTTGTCCTGTATGTATTTAAAGAAAAAAAAATATTGTGTTCCATTAGTTATCCGGTTCCCATAGTTCAAAGTTTGCTCAGTTTAGGACTAGACGGCGATGTGTGAAATGTTCTGGGATATTTATTGATACATACCATTTTGTCATAGCATGTACGACACGCTATATCCGGTTCTTACACAACTACTCATAAAAGGAGTGTAATGTTCTCAAGGTTTTTTTTCTTTTTTTTATGGCTGACAGGCTAGGATATTTGACCACAGCTCACCTTATGTTAAGTGACGGTGTGGTCGAAGATAGTAAACTCACCTAGCCTGGAATGGAACTGGCTCTCAAGTGAGGCTGCCGGAACACGCCGATAGATGCTTGGCGACAGATTTTCAACTTGAGGGTGGTAGCTAGCCAGCCGAGTACTAGGAAGTACCATAACACCAAGCGAGTTTTTTTTTTTTTTTATTGCAAATAGGCATGCGTTTCACCGCTATCTCGCCCAATATTAAGTGAAGATGCGGTCTACGATGGAGCACGCTTGTTGTGTGAGCAATGATTGTTTGTGTATTTATTGTCTGTAAGGCTGGTTGTAGCGAGAGTGTGCTCACCGGAGTCGTCTGCCGACCGCGTGGCTTGGTGCGAGGGTGTGATGGAGGACTTTAGATCGGTCACCTTCGCTAGCGGCGCATCTTGGATGTGCTTCACCCATCTGGAAATATATTTAAAAAAATTAGATAGCAATATAATTTCAAGTTTCTTAAATTTTTATTGCGATAAAATTTTTATTCTTAAATATTTATTGCGAACAACGTACCTAATTTTTAAACAAATATGTTTTTTTATATTTTAATAACTGGGTAAAAAATTACAATCAAATAAACCACCAATGACAAGGAAGAAAGCTCGCTCTCTTGATGGTAAGAGATAACGCCTGTCCATGACCATTGTACACAGAACTTTGAGTAGCAAAACAAAGTCCAGGGCATCGCTGCTTTGACCACTCATTACTTTGAGACACGATGGTTAATGTTCAGCTCTGATGTTAAGTGACGGAAAGATCGAAGGTAATAAACACATCTAACCTGTAATGGAACTGGCTCTCAAGTGAGACTGCCTGAACTCACCGTTAGATGCTTGGTGGTACATTTTCAACTTATGGGTGCTAGCTAACCAGCCGAATACTAGAAAGTTTTTTAGCGATGATAGCTCAGAGCGCGGTGGTAGGGTACTTTCTAGTAGTCAGCTGGCTAGCTACCAGCTAACCGTGTGTACCGGCAGCCTCACTTGAGAGCCAGTTCCATTCCAGGCTAGGTAAGATTTACCATCTTCGACCACACCGTCACTTAACATCAGGTGAGCTGTGGTTAAACACCTAGCCTGTCAGCCATAAAAAAGTACTCTATCGCCATGCTTTGATTTCCTCACGACTTTTTCCTTCACTGGCAGCTCAAGCTCATTATTGGGGTTTGAATCCACGCTTCTCGGTGTGTGAACCGACCACGCTAACCACTAAACTATCAGCGCTACAAAAATATATACAGTCTTACCACAAAAAAGTTAAACACCTGTTGAACACGTGTTTAAAAAAAGTGTTACCACAAAACTTCGTTTTACGATTGTCTAGAGTTAGATACGACTTAAACACTGTCTAAATTTAAACAACGGGCATAGCTAGTTTAACCGATGTCTAAGTTCTAATGTCAACCAAATAACTGTCAACAGAGAATTGACCATTACTACTTTTTGCTGTAAACATTGTGATCGTGGTGAAATTAGCAGTATCTTCTTCGTATTTCTTTTGAAAAATAGTTGTGAATACGATTACGAATACGATACCTATGGATATTATAGAAATCATTGATTTTATCGACGATATGGATTTAGAGGACCTTGAATTCATGGATCGCTTTCGCTTTTTCTTTATTTACTGTTTTATTATTCATATTGACTTTTTAACTTCGTGTTAAAACAAAATAATTATGATTCAAGACCGGTACAATACAAACAGCAACAGGCTTCAATCCAAATCCCAGTAGATGTCATGGCTGTCATTAGTCAGTTTTATTTTTATTTTTGAGCGATACGTTTTTCTTTCCATGAGATCAATTCACTATAGCGTTACATTACGTTTTTGTTTGAACTTAACTTAATAGCATTAATTTAATAATTAAAATAGTATTTAATTTCATTATTAACTATATTTTGACTTACATACTAACAGTTGTAATGAAATAATTGTTCAGAAAATCATGTACCTAATCTCACGCGATCTGCGTAAAATGGAAGCGAAAGAACGGAACTACCTGAACTAAAAAAAAGGTTGAACGAATGTTTTATGGTGTTGCCAAGATTTATGAGTTAGACATTGTTTAGAAAGACACTCGCTAAACACAGTTTTGTGGTAACAAAAGTTAAACATGCGTTAAACATGTGTTTATCTTTTAGACAGTGTTTAGCTAAACATTTGTTGGACCACTGTTTTATCTGTCTTTTGTAGTAAGACTGATTAAGTTTTGCGGAAAAATTAGTCATTTTCCTAATTTGGTCACCAACAAGAACGTTTATGTGTGTGTTTGCCCAGCAGTGGGGAGTTGTACGGAGACTGCGCGGTACTCACGTGGCGTACTCCTGAGCGGTGTTAGCGGAGAGCTCGTGCATCTGTATCTGGTTGATGTTCATCAAGAAGAAAGTGTTTCGGACCGCAGCGTTCGGCCGGAACAATACTTTATCCCTGTACACGAAATAGGTTTAAAATACAAGTTTGACTAGGTGCTACAAGTTATAGATATTTTATTTTATTTTACATGGAAAACGAACAGCTGCTCATTACTAAAATAAATAGGAGATAAGTGAAAACACAAAAGCCAAAAAAGTTTTCACTTGTGCTAACTAGATTAGGTTGAAGTGCCCCGAGCGCGCGCCGGCGCGGGGACAGATGTAAGAATACCATATTTTTATACACAAAGAAATATAAATTCAAAATTAAAAAAAAAAAAAAATAAAAAAAAAAAAAAAAAAATTGACGATTATTATATAAGTAGTATTAAGTAGGTATGTATGTGTGTCTTATGTATGTATATTATGTTTAAATTGTTTTATTTTTCTTTCTCTTACTAGCACACCCCTCACTCATTAGAATCCTATCCATACTGTGGTTGCCTGGAAGAGATCGCTCTTAGCGATAAGGCCGCCAGTTGTTCCACTAGTCTTAAGTGTTTTTTGCTATAGCAATTGGTGTGAACAATAAGATATATATATCGACCGTAGCAATTAACATTGTCGGATCTACATTTTTGCTATTTTCATTTCATTGCATTAAAGGTCTTAGAATATGTCTAAAAATGCCCCCGAAAATTATTAAATTCCTTAAATCAACCTAATGGTAAAACAATTAAGTTTTTTAATCGAATTTGATAATTTTCGGGGGCATTTTTAGACATATTCTAAGACCTTTAATGTAATGAAATGAAAAAAGCAAAAATGGAGATCCGACAATGTTAATTGCTACGGTCGAAATATATATTATTATTACGAGTCCTTTTTTTATTTTACTGTAACCCCATGTAATTAATTTAATATGATTTAGAAAAGAAAAAGAAAACTAATATTTTTATAAGTAATAAAATATTTTTGTTACGAAAGTAATTTTTCTTTTTTCTATTGTTTTGATAAAAATCCACCCTCAAAAGTTTAACATAACTTTATATAGCAAATGCATTCGATTCCCACCTAGGATAAACATTTTGTAGTAGAGACAAATGTACGTTAACTAGTGTTTTGTATGTATCATACTTTCTGCTTTTGTACTACCGATACATCTAGTCTTAAAGCTCAACAAGTGCGCTTACCATTTGATGAGCGGCGAGAGATGTTGCTGGCTGGTCTGCGTTATGGGTTTCAGCACGAACCTGTCTCCCTCGCGGTGGATCAGCACCAGACACTCTTGCAGCATCAACGCCTGGAGACCATTCATATATTTACTTCAGATGAGCCGGCAATAAGAGGTCAATAAAATTATAGAAGTGGCAATAAAAGTGATTGCGAATATTATTGGTCCAGCACATATAATATGCAATCGATTTTCCGTGAACGCCTAAACATTGCAATAAAGAACTCACAGTACAGCCCCTCTGCAACTGCAAAGCTTTGCTTCCTGATCTGTAGGGTGTGGGTTCGATTCTCAGTCAGGACAAACATTTTCATGCTGTACTCACAATATACATATAAGTACTATATAAGTTTTTTTTTCTCTTTCTTCTTGGCATCGCACTCTGTACATTCTGCCAGTTTCAATGTTTCTATATTTTGTGAGTAGTCTTCATTTTTCAGTCAAAGTCTAGTCTTGATCAAGTCCAGTCGGTCCCAGTCAAATCAAGTCATGCCTTAGTAAAGTAGTGGCGGCTTTACTATAAGCTTCTGGATGGAGTTTTGGAAGCAACACGAAAGTCATGTTTAACCACATTATATCATTCTCCCACACTCGCCCTTGTAATGCGGCACTTTATAAATAAAACACCACTATTTTTATGCTAAAACATTAGTTTTAGAAAAAATACAATGGGGCGACACGACGCTCACCGCGTTCCCGCCAGAATATAAGTTATGTTTCTCATATTTATAAACTTTGCTTAGTTTGGAACTAGATGGCGCTGTGTGACATATCGTCTCTCAATATTTTACATGTATTTTTGCATTTATAGGACGGGTCGCTTGTAACTGATATTTACCTAGACGTTCTTCTGGCGTTACCTTTTAATATAAATTTATGAGATGAACGAGACGCTCTCCTGATGATGAGAGATAACGCGTGTCCATGACCATTGCAGCGTTACACATAACTTTGATTAGCATAAAGTCCAAGGCACCACTGCTTTGGCGCTCGTTACTTTGAGACATTTAACAAGCCGAAACACAGTAATGTTTACACACTACTGCTTGGCGGCAAAATATCTGATACTGCGATGATGCCCAGAAAGAGATTTAATATCAAGTGATTACTTACAAGTACATGTATCTTCTTGTTGGAGTCGTTTTTGACCGTGAGGTCGCCCTCGTACCGCAGGAAGTGCTGCGTGAGGTCGAACCGCCGCAGCTCCTCCCAGTCGGGGCCCGAGGGCGCTCGGATCTCCAGCTTGCTCTGGATGCTGCGCAATCTGGAAACGAATTTATTGATAAACTCAGCGGATCTACGTCAACACGTCAACATGAAGTTTTATATGGTTTCGGCACCGTACAGACTTTATATATCTTACAATAATAATGCGTTTAATTAAGTAATTAAATTAAAATAATAATCCAGCAAAATTTTTAGTTTCTAAAAAATTATGGTTAGTTAAATAAATTTAGCTATTTGGAATAAGATACAGAGTATAACTTTTTTTTTTTTACGTTTGACAGGTTAAATAATTGACCACAGCTAGACCACCAAAAATTTTCCAGATAACGAATTGCAAGCTTTATTGGATGAAGATGGTGTAGCAATGATAGCTAAGTGGTTAGCGCGGTGGGTTCGCATGCCGAACGGCGTGGGTTCAAACCTCAACAATGAGCTTGAGCTGCCGCGTGAAGGAAAACATCGTGAGGAAACCATAACATGGCGGTAGGGTACATTCTAGTACTCGACTGGCTAGCTACAAGTTTAAAATCTGCCGCCAAGCATCTACCGGTGTGTTCCGGCAGCCTCACTCGAGAGCCAGTTCCATTGTAGGCTAGGTGTGTTTACCATCTTAGACATTTGTTAACATCAGGTGAGCTGTGGTCAAACAACTAGCGTGTCAGCCAGTAAAAAATAATGATACTCAAACTCAACAAGAACTCGCGGATCAATTGAATGTGACACAGAAAGCAGTCTCCATTCGTTTGAAAGCTGTAATAAATGTTCAGAAAGTGGGAAAATGGGTTCCACATGAACTGAATGAAAGGCAGCAAGAAAAAAAAACGATTTTATACTTCTGCACCGAGTATGAGCAAATGAACAAACCTGTGCTCATTCTCCGCGGTCCGGATAGCCGTGTCCACACTATGCAGAACTTCCTTAGCGATAGCCAGCGCTCTGTTCAGCCTCGATACATCCTCCTCAGTTTCGCAGTCTGCGTCCGTGACCGTCTTCACCACGCCTTCCAGCAGGAGCTGGTACTTCGTTAGCCTGGAATTAAAAATCATGGTGAAATCTGTTTCTCTTGCCTGTTCTCTTTTATATACAATCTTTCAAAAGTCAAAAGTCTAAAAGTTTTATTAGCATGTCAACAGTTTACATCATCAGCCATAGGATGTCGACTTCTGGACATAGGCCTCCTCCTGGGGAGGGGTTTTTCCAATACTCGCCACGCTTGGCAGGCGGGTTGGCGAGCGCAGTTAGATGTGATTGTTCAAGGAAGACGCGGCTGCCCATCTTCCGGATTACATCCCTTAGTCGACTCTTACGGCAACCACGGGTAGAGAAGGTGGGGTACAATTCTTACGCCGGCACTACCACGGCAACAGTTTAAAAGGTCTTAAATATAATTGTATGCGTCCATTGTCAACCATTATAATGTGCAAATTCATTTCTTAATAAAAATACAAAAGATAATATAATTATTTATTACATTTTTTGTCAATTTTATTAATTTAGCTATCCAGCCCGTCCGTAAACATGTATAGTAGACGACACGACATTCTATTTAGACAATGTCAAATAATGCTTATAAAACTCTTTATTGTTCCCACAAATTATAATCAGTTCATAATTCATTTATTGCATAAATATGAGTATACAGTTAAATAGATGGAAAGGGCACATTACAAAATAAGACGTCCATATTTGACCGTTCGGCATGCAAAAAAAAATACTACTCTACTACTAACTAACAATAAGAACTAGTACACTTAAAAGTGATGATTGATTATATTTACATAATAAAATTAGAATAAAAAAATGACAATCAAATCAATTATAATATATAATAAGTCAAAGTTAATTAATTAAATGTCAATAAAGATATAAAATAAAAATTTCAAACAGAAAAAGAATATGTACCTATGTGTCAAATTTAAAATTAATTATCAAATTTGTCATTTAAATACTCGCTAACTTCATAGTTGTTAACAATTACAATAAGCTGATAACTTCAAAACGGTGAAGGAAAACATCGTGAGGAAACCTACAAGTTAGTTAAAAAAAAAACTTGAAGATGTGTGAGGTCTGCCAACCCGCACTTGGCCAGCATGGTTGACTATACCCTTTTCTCAATGAGAAGAGACTCGCGGCCAGTTGTGGGCCAGTTTATAAAAACAGGGCTGACTCGGATTAACAATTAAATTCTTAATACTAGTGGAACAATTGACGGCTTTATCTCCAATAGCAATCTCTTTTAGGCAACCTCAGTATAGAAATGATTCTGCAGAAAATTAAGGTGTGATGACAAGAGGAAAAACATTTTAAACGTAATATATAAGAAATACATTACTATAAATTATTTATATTATAAAATATCAATACTTAAATAAATCTACTTGGTGGTAGATCTCCATAGCAAGAGGTCGTCCAGGACCACCGCACTACCAGACGTACATACAACTATTAAAAACATACTTAATAAAAAAATGCGAGTAAAGCACTTGACCAGTTTTTTGATCCAGTTTCGCTTAGGTGAATACCCACCCTTCGTCACAGTTAACTAGTAAATCACCTAGCTCTACTGCCACAAGAGTCATTCCTCACACGACTGGTCACCAGCTCACCTTTGCCAGACGCAAGCCAACAGATCCCTGAGTTGCAATCGTCCACAGAGGGGCAGTTGTTCCCTCGATGCCAAGAAGGAGTGCAAGTCCTTGTTCTTCCGCCTCCGCTCCCGCAGCGCCTCGAGCGCCATGCGCTGTCCCCTGCAGAACTTAGCAAGACACGGGGCGTACCCGTTCTCTCCGAGCTGGAAACAAGAACACATCAATAAAAAACATGAATAGAGTCTCTGATTACGAAAATCTAGTACCACTATATCTTTTTACTATGCAAACTGACATGATTTTGACAGATTTATGTTTGACTGGCCGATAATATGAAGACGTCGCAGTGAGCTCTGTGTGCTGGAACATTCCACACCGTACACGAGGACCCCGATGAGGAAGGGCTCCAGAGCGCACCGGCGCAATAAATAAATAAAATGTTAATCATACCGCGTTAAGCATAGCGTCCGCCACGCCTCTAATATGCACGAGCGGCGCGTCCGCGTCGGTCCGCAGCGCTCTCAGCTCGCCGTACAGCCTCACGTGGCGCTCCTTAACGGCTGGCAGGTTAGGGAACAGCGCCCGAAGGTCCTCTGGAGGCAGGAGCGTCGGCTGCGCCTCCAGCGCTCGATGGAACACGCCGCTCAGGACCTTGAGCCAGCGCACGTGCGAACCCTCCGATACTATTAGTTCTGGAATAAGATATCAACATATATGTGAGTAGTTTGTAATTCGTCAGAGAACTAAAGTCACAGACACAGATCAGCGTGTTAGCAAACTGATGAGGCAATGGGCCGGACATATCTGTCGCAGAACCGATAACCGCCGGGGTAGACGTGTTTTAGAGAGATCGCGAACAAGCAACGTAGCGTAGGACGTCCTGGGGCTTGATGGAATGACGATATACGTTGGACAGTTGGCGGTGGATAGAAGCAAAAGGCCGACGATCGGGCTGAGTGGCGTATTTTGGGAGGCTTATATCCAGCAGTGGACTTCGATAGGCTGATGATGATGAAGTTATCTGCTCTTTCGATAGCTCGGTTCGCCATAGAACTAGAAACAACGACATAGCGAAGCCGGGGCAAGTCGCTAGTTAATCAGTTGTGATTACAGTATGTTCATATCAATTTTAGATAAAAGTTATTACCGTAGTTTTCCACGTTGTTCAATTTAAAATAATTTGTTCGTCTTCATACTACATCTTAATCGAGGATGTCTTACCGTGTATGAGCTCTTGTCGCTTCCTGAGCCTGGATGAAAGCGCTAGTCCCTCGAGCAGGCGCGGCGTGATGGTATCCGCCCACTGCGCCGCCAATGGCTCCTCTTCCTCAGACCACTCGGACTGTGACGCTGCGAACATTGAATATTGTTGTATAACCTATTGTACATTTACTACGTGGTTGATTTCTTTAGCCGTACCACCCGCAGTACCAGATATTCAGCCGCCAAGCAGTAGTGTGTAAACATTCCTGTGTTCCGATTCGAAGGGTACTGCAGCTACCGAAATTACAGGGCTGTTGAGACTAACTATTGAATGTCTTAAAGTAATGAGCGCCAAAGCAGCGATGATTGGACTTTCGTTGGTTACTCAAAATTTTGGGTAACGCTGCAATGGTCGTGGATTAGCGTTTATCTCAGGAGAGCCTCGTTTCATTACCATTACATAAAATATATAGCGTGTATATATATTATGTATGTTACTTTTAAATGTCTTAGAACAGATTTGGATGTATGGGGTATCGTTAGAATATGGCAATTATAAACTTTTTGGAAAAAAGAAATTAGTCTCGTGAAAAACAACAATTCGTGCTTTTTTTCAATTTACTTAATGAAGCTTGTTTTTGTAACTACGTTTTTCTATTTCGTTTCTGGCATCACCCTTCGTGTGTTTTGCCAATGTCAATCAATTGTTTTATTATCTTATTACCTTGTTGTTCAGCAGCAACAGTGTTGCTCTCGTTGCTTCTAGAAGACAAGCTCGAGCTGCTCGAGCTGCCAGAGGGCGCGGTCGGTGCGCCGGGCTCCAAATCACTGCAACGGAACAGAACCAAGAATCAAGAATCGAACTGACTGTTACACAAAAAGGAACATAATTATTGCATAAAACCAGAATTCAAATTCAAATTATTTAATGACATATAAACGGTTAATCAATTACATTCATGTCACAAAATTATACAGAGAAAAAAAGCGTAAAATATACATAACGATAAAATAACATGTCAAACTCAAATTCAAAACTTCTAATAAAGTTGTGTTTCGTACACAATTAGCGAAATTCCTTTCAATAGGTACACTTCAGTTTAAAGATTTTTTGTCAATACGATTTGTTGAAGTCGTTCTACAGATCTATAGTTTCTCATGTAAAGCTAACCCTAGTCAAGTCGGCTGCGGTAGCGCCTCTCTGTGGAAGGCTTCACTGTTCCTTATTAATAATTATAATAAACATTTATTTCAGGTTTATTAGGACCCATATGTATTGTAGCTAAATTCAAACATTTTCTAAATAAGAAATACGACAACAAAAATAACTTACAATTTAATGTGAAGGCAAAATAATATAATAATAAAAATGTAATAATATTTAGGATTCGTCATAATAATAAAAAAACGGCCAAGTGCGAGTCGGACACGCGCACCGTGGGTTCCTCGGTTCCTTTGCTTCGTACCAAATTTCAAAATTCTAAGTTCACGGGAAGTACCCTGTAGGTTTTGATTCCCTTACGAGTGTCGAAAATTTGCAGCATAAACGGCTGTATCTTTTGATTGGCTTAGAAGTTTGTTTTTTCACAGCTCCAAGGGACAGTAGACCTGAGTATTTGATATTAATTTCAGCTTGATACCTCCACGCGTTCCTGAGAAAAAAGGGTCTTGACAGACAGACGAACAACAAAGTGATTCTATAAGGGTTCCGTTTTTTCTTTTTGAGGTACGGAACCCTACACATAATTAAAAATCTAGCAATAAAAATTATTAAGTTATTGCGTCACCCCAAACTTATTTTTATTACCAGAAGCAAGGTCTGTCAGGGACCAACTTGACAGTTCATGGGTTGCGAAATAAAAATTTGACAAGTTTCGTTGACTCATCCTAAAGAGCATGGCCACCTACGTATGTTATGAACTATAAAGGTCATCGCACAACAGGAAACCTAACTCTAAACACGGGGAAGCAGTAAATCCAAATCCGTGCGACTCGTGTCAGAATACTAGCAACACCGGCGGCACTGGATGTCGTTATAAATGGATAGACAACTATTTATTGTTCACACCAAGTTTACAGAACAGAATACACACATTTGACATTTAAATGAAGTGCAATAAACGACGGCCTTATCACTTAGAGCGGTCTTTTTCTGGCAACCCTTGTACGGTGAGGACTCGGTAAAACGACGGGGTATGCTAACTAGAGAAATAGAACTATATAAATACCTAAATTAATTATATTTTTAACGATGATAGCTCAGTGGTGAGCGCGGTCGGTTCACGCGTGGAAGGGCGTAGGTTCAAACTCTAACAATGGGCTTGAGCTGCCGGTGAAGGAAAATATCGTGAGGAAACCATAACATGGTGGTAGGGTATTTTTTAGTACTCGGCTGGCTAGCTACCACCCACAAACTTAATAATTTATCGCCAAGCACCTAACGATGTGTTCCGGCAGTCTCACTTGAGAGCCAGTTCCATTCCAGGCTAGGTGTGCTTTAGCATCTTCGACCACACCATCACTCAACATCAGGTGAGCTATGGTCAAACATCTAGATCAGCCTTTCCCAAAGTGAGCGATAACGCCCCCTTGTGGGCGCTGCAGGTCTAAAGGGCGGTAAGGGACCCAGAAAAAAAATGGGGGCGTTGTGTAGAGGCTTGGGTGGTGATTTGTAATTTCATTTAGCTAGGAGGCCTCTTAGACACCGACTGCATGAGCTCTCGACTCTCAACTACAACTTGTGAACATCAACTAATATTTGTTAAGAAGTTGCTCAAACATACCTTTAAGTAGGTGAAAAAATGGGGGCGCTCAAAAATAGTTTATTCTCAAAGTGGGCAGTAGACAAAATAAGTTTGGGAACCCCTGATCTAGATTGCCACACAGACATACTTTAGCTTTTATAATATTAGCATGATTGTAGCATTTTTGTTTTATATGTGCGGGATTACTCACATTCTACTAAGCTTTGTCTCCATGAAGAAGGCCACCGGATGTGACCGAAGCTATAGTCGAAGTTTCTGATAACATTAAACGTGAGTAATCAAAGTGAAAAAAATGTGTCAAAAACCACGTGAGTTTCCATAGTAAAATGTTACCATAGGTCTCATGACGTTTTAAAGAAAAAGTTCATCTCGATGATGATTAATAGAAGTCCGAAAGAACCGAAGGATATGAAGAAACCGAAAGAAAATGAAAATGATTACTTTATTTGGGACCATTCAAGTATTACGTAAGCAGAATTTTAGTATTTATTAACCCCTCCCTCCCCTTGTCAGCAACAGTAAGCAAAGTCCTTACTTCCCTCTCCTGTGCTTATGTAAATATTGGTTTAATTAGCAGCCATGTCGCTAAAACGAGGTGTGCCGATAACAAGGGAAATAAACAATCAGCATAATTTATATGACTTTGCTGACTTTTTCAGATTACCTCACCCCCCAATGTCATCAAAAATAAGCAAAGTAAAGACCCCCCACCCCCTTTGGTGCTTATGTAATACTTGAACGACCCCTTTCATATAATATAAAACATCACAGATTGAGTACGAAACAACCCATTAATGTAACGCTCATTCCGGCATTTCGCTCACGTTTTCATGAAAATGGTTATTTGAAAACCTGACTCTTCAGACGAAGCTACGTTATTTGAATATAAAAAGGCGGTTTTGCTTAAAATTTCATATTTTTAGATACTTTTTATGATAACAAGCAATATGTACTTATTTTAATGTTGGATAAGAAACTGGTTGACATTTATTTGTAGCGATGATAGCACAGTGGTTAGCGCGGTCGGTTCGCATGCCGACGGGCGTGGGTTCAAACCCCAACAATGAGCTTGAGCTGCCGGTGAAGGAAAAACATCGTGAGTAAACCATAGCGTGGTGGTAGGGTACTTTCTAATACTCGGCTAGCTAGCTACCATCCTCAAGTTGAAAATCTGCCGCCAAGCATCTAACAGTGTGTTCCGGCAGCCTCACTTGAGCGCCAGTTCCATTCCAGGCTAGGTGTGCTTTACCATCTTCGACCACACCGTCACTTAACATCAGGTGGCTCAGGGATATTACAAATAGGCTTGCGTTTGATCGCCACCTCGCCTGATGTTAAGTGAAGATGCGGTCTACGGTGGAGCACGCTCGCCTAAAAGAAACCGATTCACTCGCGACTTGAAGGCACCCAGATTGTTTCTATCAGGGAACACCCACTCGGGCAGCAAAATGCATTGTTTAGCGGTTCGTACAATGAAGGTAGATTTGAACCGTTTAGTTCGAGTTTTTAGAATATTGACCATGAAGCGGTGCCGCTTTTTAGAACTGGAATTAAGTCATATAGATCTGAAGCGCAATCACCAAAACAGACCTAAAATAAATAGAATATCACAACAGCTTACAGGTTTTTTTTTTGGAAATGTTACCGTAATGCAGGACGCCCTGGAACTCGATGAAGTGATAATCCAGCTAGACAATCCAGATTATGTACAGATAGTGGTATACATAATCAGGATCAGCTCTGGCCTTTATATACTGTCCCACAGCTGGGCGTGGGCTCGTTCCCATAGTGATAAGGACAAGACCATATTCCACCACACTGGCCAAGTACGAGTTGGCACACCTCACATATCACTCAGAACACTCAGACATATAGATTTCCTTCCTTCACCGTTCGAAGTTTTTTTTATAGGCTAGGTGTTTGACAACAGCTCACGTGATATTGAAAGACGGTGTGATCGTAGTTAGTAAACACATCTAGCCTGGAATAGTACTGGCTCCCATGTGAGGCTACCGGAACACACCGTTAGATGCTTGGCGACAGATTTTCAACTAGAGGGTGGTAGCTAGCCAGCCGAGTACTATAAAGCACCCTACCACCACGCCATAGTTTCCTTCATCGACAGCTCAAGCTGCTTTGAACTCACGCCCTTCGGCGTGTGAACCGACCACGCTAACTACTGAGCTATCATCGCTACATATTTTCACATTCAGCCAGTAAAAACATTTTAAGTTGTTTGACCTTGCGTTGTTAGACGCGCGAGCGAGTTGTATATACCTAATACCATATAAATACAGATTACTTTCTAGGAAAATGTTAACGAGGATCGCTGAATAGAAACTTCCCTGGATGAACACAAAGGCGTGGAACTTTTCACTGGAAACTTTTCATTTTATAATTGGATGACGGTGTTGTGGCCTCCCGCGCTTTTAGGGTTCCGTACATAAATGGTGTCCAATGGGACCATGTAACCCAAACATGTATATGTGGGATATTTGATTGATTGATTTTTATATGATTTTATTTTATTTTTTAAATTGAATGCGCTGCCTGAATGGGTTTTCCCCGTTGGATATAATCTGCGTGTCTTCAAGTCGACAGTGAATCGGTATCTTCTAGGCAAGCCTGCTCCGTCCTAGTCCGCATCATCACTTAACATCAGGCGAGATGGCGGTCAAACGTAAGCCTATTGCTTATAAAAATATAAATATAGATTTTACTAGGTGGTAGATCTCCTGATTCATCATGATGCATCAACCGCCAAGTAGTAAAGTGTAAATATTACAATATTCCAGTTTGAAAGGTTCTGCAGCGACATTGCAGTGCTGTTGAGACTAACCATCGAAAATGTCAAATTAATGATGCGGCAAAGCAGCGATATCTGTGCATCGCTACAATGGTCATGGGCATGCGTTATGTCCTACCATCAGGAGAGCGGCTCGTTCGTCTCTTACATTTAAAGAAAAATGCAGGTGTCAAAATAGTCCTATTTATCATTATTTGACACTTATGGTACATCGTAATTATTACCGTCATTACCTATATGTTTTTATTATAACATAGGGGTAAAGTATTACTAATGTACTATGTCGTATAGCGCTATCTCTGCATACCGGACTATAGATAATTTTAGTTTTATCTCCCAGTTGAACTTTGTATCCTTTTTGGATATTGTTTTTTCTCGTATGCGAATGAACTTTAAATGTATTATAGTAATAAGGAATCAAATTGAAGAAGGCAGTTTGGTAGATTTGACGTTATTTTGTGATTTTATACAAAGAGGATAATTATAAAAGCAGTTTAAATTTTTCAGCGAAACCCTTCGAAATTGAGATCAATATACAAGCCATTATCTAAAATCAATACCAAAGAATAGTCTTATCTCTATTATTACAGAAGGGACTAATTATTATTGCCTATGCTTGGTCATGTGTTTCCAAATATTTTTGCTATAGGAAAGTTAACTATCGATGGGACAATTACCTATATCAATATTTAAAATTAATAGTTTAATTTTATGTTTTAATATTTGACGTTTTGATTATATAGAAATATAGACAGTTTATAGTCGAAAACAGTTTTTCAGTAATTAATTATATTATTAATAAATTTATATAATACTGTTCAAATAGTAGAGTAAATATTCGCTTTTTTTGTTTGGAACAATGTTAACATTGTGTTTTTTTTTTTAAATGAAATTATTGTTATTATTATTTAAACGTTTATTTTGAGAAATTTCTTGTAATGAAATTGTAACTTTTCACAAATTTAGGTATTTAGTTCGCTATAATCTCTAGAACCTCGAAATATAATCGAAACGCTTTAGTTTCGGACAAGCGCAAAGAGTACTACAATGGATTATACCTAAGCATAAAATGTTACCGCGTACTACAACTATAAGTTTCAATTGATTAAAAACAATTACAAATACATATATAGAAATATTCACAGCATACTAACATATACCTTTCAGACAGGGTTCTTCTTGCCAACATCGCAACTGTTGGCGGCTGTCGACCAGCAGGCAGAGAGATGTTGCGCGACACGCGAGGGGCGGGGGTCGCCATTTTGGATTTTTTTAGATTAGGCACTTTAGTATAATAAAACGGTTGTCACTGTCACATCTATACACATTCACATCTTTGGGTGTTTTAACAACATTTTTAGAATAAGCACTAAAGTTCACAAATGAATGTCACTTCTGCACTTTCACATCTTTGGAATTGTACTTTCTGATTAATATAATTCAAAAATTATTAAGATATTTTAAAGTTTTTTAATAAGTTAAATTTCACTCAGTGGCAAATATGAATGGCTAAATATTTGGCCGTCCGCATGTTTGAATAGCATGTCAAGCTTTGCTTAGTTTGAGGCTAGATGGCGCTGTATGAAAAGTCCTATAATATTAATTTGTTTATTTAATCAATAGTATAAAAAGTAACTACCCGCGTCTGTCTGTTTTTCCGCTTACTGAATCCACGCGACTGATTTTGATACGGTGTTCACTGTCATTAGATTTTTTTAAATTATATATACAACTAGCGGCCTGCCCCGGCTTCGCACGGGTGCAATGTGGATACTAACCATAGTACATTATTTTATTATTTTTATTGTGAAATATTCGTAAGATTTAGCCAGCGTTTTCAATGTAAGCGCACAAAAACATGTTTTTTTTTACGTCATTTTTTTTTTTTGTTGTTTATACATACTTATAATACATACAGAACACCCAGACACAGAACAAACATTTGTCCTTGGCGGGAATCGAACCCACGCCCTACAGCTCATGCAGACATACTCCCAATGAGCTAACAGGGCTGTCTATTTACATTACATTATAACATTATTACATTACAAATCTATTGGTGTTCATACACCACAATAATATACATGTATTTATACATATAAACCTTCCTCTTGAATCACTCTGTCTATTAATGGAAACCGCAAATCCGTTCTGTAGTTTAAAAGATCTACGCGTACAGACGATGGCGGGAAGCGACTTTGTTTTATACCATGTAGAGACTAGCGACCCGCCCCGGCTTCGCACGGCTGCAATGTAGATACTAATGTGATGCATATGCATGTATTATACACATAGGCCTTCCTCTTAAATCACTCTTTCTATTGATGGAAATCGCATTAAAATACGTTGCGTAGTTTAAAAGATCTAAGCGTACAGACGGCGGGAAGCGACTTTGTTTTATACTATGTAGAGATACACCCTAATTAAACTTTAATAAGAAGAAGTATAAAAAGAGAAATTCATTTTTTTGCAATCAAGTCACCAAAAATTATAAATTGCATTATTATTTAAAAGCACCTGGCATTGCACTGGCTGCACACAACCTGGAAGTCCTTATAAAATGACGTGTTAAGCAGTTATGTTGAAAAGAACCACATAATAGCTGTATTACCATTTTAGTGCAACAAGATAGCTCTTTAATGGCATGGTAATGTTAGACTTAGGTTTCCGCGTGCAGTCCTTGCTGGGCTATATTTGGAATCCGGCCATTGTTACTACTGGATGTTGATTATAAAACTAACGACCCACCCTGGCTTCCCACATGTGCAATTTTTTTAAATGTATTTATAATGAAAAGCTCTCCTCATGGTGAAGCATGTCTATGATTATAGCCGCGATACACAGAATTTTGAGTAGCAAAATAAAGTTCAGGGTATCGCTGCTTTGGCGCTCATTACTTTGAGACTTCTGATAGTTAGTCTCAACAGCACTTTAATTCGCTAGCTGCAGTACCCTTCAATCCGGAACACAGTAATGTTTACACACTACTGCTTGACGGCATAATAAGTGGTACTGCGGTGGTACCTAGACTTAAAAAGATTATCAATTGCAAATAAATAAATCTTTATCTTTATTTTTATCACTAATTAGTATAAAAATCGATTAGTCCTTCATATGGTTTTAATGTAAGGTTTTTACTATAATTTAAGTCTTTTTTTTTTAATGTTTCTATGTCCATACGAAGCCGGAGCGGGTCGCTCATCCAAAACAAATGTTCACAACAATGTCATAAAACGAAAACGAAAGATGTTCACCTCTTTAACAAGTAAAGATTTCCGGAAAAATTGTAAATTGAATAAAAAATGTCAACACTTTTTATCTAGATATTTTGCCTATTTTAAAAAATCATGACTCGAATTGAATACACGATCGAAAACTCGAAACTCGACTAGATCCCACTCCGTGAACCGGACGAGTGAGCTTTCAAGCGAACGCGACGCAACTGCCAAGAAAATATACACACATGCTACGTGCAGTACTACGCGGCGATAACTACTATAGTGTCAAGACTGCTTGGTACTAGACGATTTTAGAGTTCTGTACCCCTAGTATCCAACGAAACCCATGTATCAACAAATATTGCGAGGAAACCTACATGACCTATATAAAAAAAAGTTCTCGAAGAGAAGAGAAGAGAAGAAGAAGACGCGACCCGCGCCCAGCAGCGGGGCAATTTATAAAAACATGGCTGATTAGGAGAATAATAATCTTTACCTCCTTACCAATATTATAAACGCGAAAGTTTGTAAGAATGTATGGATGTGTGGATGTATTGTATGTTTTCACGCAAAAACTACTGAATGGATTTTGATGAAATTTTACAATAATATAGCTTCAGAATAACACATAGGCTATAAAGTATAAAGATACAGTGTGAATTATCCAAAATATAACGATAAGTGTCAAGTAAGTAGGAAAAAAATCTGCCATCTGCGAGCTATTCTGGCGTGCGCCGCAAAAACCGTTGAAGTTACACGTATATAAATATACAACAATAGAATATAAATATACAAATACAATAGAAATGTTTATCTTAAATAGTCCTACAAAAAAGTCCGCGACAGCATATATATATCCTTTATGTGTAAGCCATTATCGCCAAAATAGTGAACCATAAATACAATAAAAACTGATAATTAATTTCTAACGCACATTTGGTAGTAACAAATTGATCCTTATGTCAAAATAAATACTTTTATCGCATTTTGGTATTTAAAGTAGATAAACTTTGTCTTTATATGCCCTGGAATCCCACTAATATTATAAATGTGAAAGTTTGGATGGATGGATGGATGGATGGATGGATGGATGGATGGATGGATGGATGGATGGATGGATGGATGGATGGATGGATGGATGGATGTTTGTTACTCAATCACGCCAGAACGGCTGAACGGATCTGGATGAAATTTTGCATGTAGATACTTTAGGCCCTGGAATAAAACATAGGATACTCTTCATCATCATCATCGATCACCACGCGGGTAAAACCGCGGGGCGCAGCTAGTAAAACATAGGATACTTTTCATTATCATCATCATCCATCACCACGCGGGCAAAACCGCGGGGCGCAGCTAGTAATTAATATACTCGAATATAGGCAAAACTCCTTTTTTTTAAAAGTGAAAGTAATGAGACAAACGGTACGCTCTCTTGATGGTAAGAGATAACGCCTGTCCATGACCATAGTAATGAATAGCAAAACAAAGTCCAGGGCATCGCTGCTTTGGCGCTCATTACTTTGAGACATTAGATGGTAAGTTTCAGCAGCCCTGTAATTTCGCTAGCTGCAGTACCCTTCAAACCGGAACACAGTAATGTTTACACACTACTGCTTAGCGGGCGAATATCTAGTACTGTGTTGGTACATTGACGACCTCCTGCTAAGGAGATCTACCATCAAGTAATAATTTAAAAAAATTACTTGGTATTTCTAAGATCGCTATGGACGGGTGACCGCTTACATGAATAGTTTTATTTATCTGCCAATAAATCAAAGTAATATTTTACAAACTAGCGTTTACAAGAACCGGAAGGCGTTTATCTGAAGGAAAACTAAATAAAATTAGACATTTGGCATCTCGCGATCACATCAACATTCCCGACATACTGAACACAGATTTATGTATGTATATACTTTCCTCGAACATTATAATATATTCGCTCGTTACTATCGTAGTTTTATTTAAGGCACTAGCGACCCGCCCCGGATTCGCACGGATGCAATGTAGATATTAATGTGGTGTATATGCATGTATCATACATATGAACCTTCCTCTTGAATCACTCTGTCTATTGATGGAAACCGCATTAAAATCCGTTGCGTAGTTTAAAATATCTAAGCGTACAGACGGCGGGAAGCGACTTTGTTTTATACTATGTAGAGATAAAGTAATTGACAGGAATTTTGAAACAAATGTGGATTTTTTAAAGCGTTTTTTTTAAAACGTTTTTTTTTTAAATGTAACAGTAATGAGACGAACGAGATGCTCTCCTGATGTTAAGAGATAACGCATGTCCATGACCATTGCAGCGATACACAGAACTTTGAGTAGTAAAACAAAGTCCAGAGCATCGCTGCCTTGGCGCTCATTACTTTGAGACTAGATGGTTAGTCTCAACAGCCCTGTAATTTCGCTATCTGCAGTACCCTTCCAACCGGAACACAGTAATGTTTACACTCTACTGATTAGCGGCAGAATATCTGGTACTGCGGTGGTACCTACCTAGACGGCCTCCTGCTAAGGAAATCTACCACCAAATAAAACGTAGACTTAACGTTCGACCACCAAGCCGTCTGACGGTAAGCAATGATGGTGTCGAAGATGAAGCACGCGGAATGCCCTGTTTGCTTTGCTTATTTTGGGGCTAGATGGCGCTGTGTGAAACGTCCTACAATAATTATTATTGATATTACTTAGATGATATTTTTATGGGCGATAGGTTGTGATCGAAAATTGTAAATACACCTAGCCTTGAATGGGAACTGGCTATCAAGTGAGACTGCCGAAACAGATGCTTGGTGGTAGATTTTCAACTTTAGGATGGTAGTTAGCCAGCTGAGTAATAGTTCAGAACCCTACCACCATTATATACTTTCGTCACGATGTTTTCCTTCACATCACATCATCACATCATCAGCCACAGGACGTCCACTGCTGGACATAGGCCTCCTGGGGGTGGTTCTGCCAATACTAGCCACGCTTGGCAGGCGGGTTGGCGAGCGCAGTTAGGTGTGATTGTTCAAGGAAGACGCTGCTGCCCATCTTCCGGATGACATCCCTTAGCCGACTCTTACGGCAACCACGGGTAGAGAGGGTGGGGTACTATTCTTACGCCGGCACCACCACGGCGTTTTCCTTCACTCAAACTTATTGTTGGGATTTGAACCCACATCTTTCGACGTGAATTGAGCTATAATCTATACAAACATGATAATGTAGAGAAGTCGAAATAGTATAATCCAGAAAAAAAAAACAAGAGAATTGATGATATATCACATTCTACGCACATAAGATCTATTTCAGTACCAAAATAAACGTCGTAGCACGTAAAGTGTCCCATATTGACTTTCCCTTGGAAAACACTATTGAGGCCGGGTTATATGGGTGTTCTAAGGTGGGGCGCCGCACTTGGCCACACCCTCGCGCCTGACGTCAGCGCCTTAACGCGCCTGCCATAGGGGTGCCTAGCTTTACTAAATTTTAAGTTTTTGACTTTACAAAAGTTAAAAATTACTGCCCTGTTAGGTCTCCTTCATGAGCTGTAAGACGCGGGTTCCATTACCATACAGGTCAAAAGTTTATGCGACGAATAAATACATATTATTTTTCAAAACTACAATATTTTATTGATAACACGAAAGTTACAAGTCATATTTGAATACAAGTCCAACAATAACATTAAAATAGAAATTAAATATCTCTTTATTTAAATACAAAATCCCATATAAATTGAGACAGTAAAGACAATCAGAAAACCAAAAACTTTAAATTGTCAAAATTCTCCTTATTTTTAAATAAGTTTGACAATAAGTTAAGAAAAAACTGCTCACGTCATGGACATATTTATTACGGTTGACAGGCTAAGTGTTTGACCACAGCTCATCTGATGTTAAGTGACCGTGTGGTGTCGCCGCTTAACAGTATGTTTCGACAGCCTAACTTGAGAGCCAGTGCCATTCCAGACTAAATGTGTTTACCATCTTCACTTAACATCAAATGAGCTGGGGGTAAACAACTAGCCTATCACCCATAGTAAATATGTCCATGACTTGAGCAGTTTTTTCTTAACTTATTATCAAACTCGTATAGTACAACCCCTGTAAGCAATCTAAACTGATTATACAGTGGGATCGTCTGGTTATTTTCCACCTGCCAAGGTCGTCCTGCACAGGTCGAGGCAATTAGGGTTCTAACCAGGTCGACGTGGGAAAAGGAGCATTACTTCTTTTTACTTCTCCTTCCTTCTTGGATAGGATTATGACGTAGTACATTTAACCTAAAATTAATTAAATATTATGTTGTAGGTAACGGAAAACTGTACTACCTATATAATTATAACGTCTTTAGGAAAACGCTACGAATTTTTGTTTAATGGTTGACAGGCTAAGTGTTTGACCACAGCTTATCTGATGTTAAGTGACGGTGTGGTCGAAGATGGAAAACACACCTAGCCTGGAATGGAATTGGCTCTCAAGTGAGGCTGCCGAAACACACCGTTAGGTGCTTGGCGGCATATGCTCAACTTGAGGGTGGTAGCTAGCCAGCCGAGTACTAGAAAGTACCCTACCATCACGCTATGGTTTCCTAACGATGTTTTCTATCACCGGCAGCTCAAGCTCTTTGTTGGGGTTTGAACCCACACACTTCGGCGTGCGAACCGACCGCACTAACCACTAACCTATCAGCGCTAAATTACCATTCAATAACATTCTTAAACTAGTACTAACTTTTATTTTTGTTTTTATTGTAAATTAGTTCAAAATTTTTACTTACGACCTACACTTTTAAAGACACAATACACTTAAAAAGACTTGACAGCGACTTACTTTTGCATTATGCGGCCATACTTTTAAATGTCGCTTAAATTGAATCTATGCTTAAAGTAGACCATTTTCGCATATAACATTTCAAATCTCCGAGAAGTTGAAACGAGTATTTTATAAGAATGGAATATTTTTAAACGTCCTCAATCATCTTATACAAACACTAGAAATTACGCTTGGAGCTGTGACGCTAAGTATACGGTCAAGTATATAGGGTTGCGCGGAACGGTAGTACAAAGTCGAAAGGTACTTGTACTTATAATTACTACTTTTGCAATGAGACTTCCCCTAGAATTAAGAAAAATAAATTGATCTACGAATGTTGTTAACAACACTTTTCCATGGATATCGTAGTGATAAGCACAATCACCTTTTACGAAATAGTACTTGCCGTTAATACCTGTCTATCGCATCTTTAAATAAAACTATTCGTAATGTTAAGAACCATAATAAAATAAATATCATAGAACATTTCACACAGCGTGAATCTAGCCCAACATCTAGCCCAAAACAAACTATGGGAACAAAAATAACGACTTTTGTAAATACATGCTTATTACTCACAAGTATAATAAGAAATAAGAAGAAATAAGAGTCGGCTAAGGGATGTAATCCGGAAGATGGGCAGCAGCGTCTTCCTTGAACAATCACACCTAACTGCGCTCGCCAACCCGCCTGCCAAGCGTGGCGAGTACTGGCAAAACCCCCCCAAGAGGAGGTCTATGTCCAGCAGTGGACGTCCTATGGCTGATGATGTATGATTTGATACTCACAGAAAAAATACTTATCATCACATAAATGTTTGTACACACGCGCAACGGCTCTTGAAGCAGACATTATTTTGGAGTTAAAAGGGCAGTTGAAAATGATGGCCTTCTTTCGGCTGGGTACGAATCCGCGTAACCCCGTACAGCGGTGCCTCGGTGTGACACGGTGGTTGCATAACAGTAGGCTATTACCGTCATTACTGCGAGCATTAGCATTGTGAGGCTTCGCGAGCTCGTCTTACGGTTCATTTAAAACTAGACTTGCCAGGTTTCTTTTGAATCAAAGCACGACTATAAGAAATTTCACACACAAAATACGCGTCCGCTATAAGAAAAACCGGCAAAGTGCGAGTCGGACTCGCGCACCGAGGGTTCCGTACAAACCTGTAGGTAAAAGTTTTGGTATTTTTTTTTTAATGGTAATTTATGCTTTTAGCAATTTTTCTTTTATCTGTGCTATAAGACGTTGCTTCGTACCAAATTTCAAGATTCTAAGTTCCACGGGAAGTACCCTGTAGGTTTGATTCCCTTGCTAGTGTCGAAAATTTGCAGTATAAACGGCTGTATCTTTTGATTGCGTTGGCTTAGAAGTTTGATTTTTTCACAGCTCTAAGGGACAGTAGACCTGAGTATTCGATATGAATTTCAGCTTGATACCTCCACGCGTCCCTGAGAAA
This sequence comes from Biston stratarius, assembly GCA_950106695.1. Classification (NCBI taxonomy): domain Eukaryota; kingdom Metazoa; phylum Arthropoda; class Insecta; order Lepidoptera; family Geometridae; genus Biston; species Biston stratarius. Next base: position 7,825,486 of record OX467115.1, read on the forward strand.
AAGGGTCTTGACAGACAGACAGACAGACGGACAACAAAGTGATCCTATAATTTTCCCAGTAAGGGAAAATGATACAATGTCAAGAAAAATGTATTTTCGTATTGCTTCCAAAACTCTGTCAGAGGTTCTAGTAACGTTGCCTACTTGACTAGGGGATGACCGGTCTCGATACCGACTTACTTCGTGAGACTTGACTGTGACAACACTTATTTTTACACTTGAAAATATTGAAATGCTTGACAAATGCACTTTTTACTTAGTGGTAGATCTCCTTAGCAGGAGTTCCTCTTGGTAGGTACCACCGCAGTACCAGCTATTCTGCTACCTAGCAGTAGTGTATAAACATAACTGTGTTCCAGTTCGAAGTTCGCAACTAGCGAAATAAAAGGGCTGTTGAAACTAACCATTGAAAGTCTCAAAGTAATGAGCGCCAAAGCAATGATACCCTGGACTTTGTTTTACTACTCAAACTTCTATGTGTGTACTGCAATGGTCATCAACAGGAGTTATGACTTACCATCAGGAGAGCGTCTCCTTAGTATCATTACTTTTACAATATTAAAAAAAAAACACAATGTGAGATACCAAAAACTAAGAAAAAAAATAGACAGTCAAGGAGACTGCCACCAGAAGTGAATTAAAATACGTCACATTAGCATGTCGGTGACGCGAACCCATTAGGCCCTACAAGAAAATCGCTCAACGCGGCTAAAGAAGTTTTCACTTCAAAAAGGAATCCTTCTTAGGTAGCAGATTGAGGTAAACAATGGCATTAAAGCTCACCAATTAATTATCACTCGGGTTAGTGTTCCGGCAGTAGGCGAGTGCGTGTGAGAACTGGAAAATGTCGGGCAAACCCACAAAGCTATCAGTAATGTTTTGACAAAGATGTGGTACTCGAATTCGCGTAAACAGATCTTATGAAAACAAATTGGTTATTTTTGGTGTTTCTAGGAAGTGAATCGAGAAAACTATGAGAGCAAAATGTATTTACACTACGAATTGGAACGATTTAGAATTAAAAAAAAAAACTCAAACGCAAAATATATGGTAGCAATAATTTACACACTACTACTGCACTTCCTGCGGTACGAGGCGACCTCGCGGTCAAGAATGACTCTAGCAAAAAGATAAATGTGGTTGTAAGTACTCTCGCACAGCATTACTTGATGGTAGAACTCATTCTAAGTAGGTACCACCGTAGTACCAGACATTTCACCGCCAAGTAATAAGTGTAAGATTACTGCGTTCCGGTTTGAAGGGTGCTGCAGCTAGCGACGTACAGGGCTGTTGAGACTAACAATCGAAAGTCACAAAGTAATGAGCGTCAAAGCAGCGATGCCCTAGATTTTATTTTGCTACTCAAAATGCTATGTATTGCTGCAATGTTCAGGTCATCGTTATCTCTTACCATCAGGAAAACGTCTTGTGCGTCTTATTACTTTTACATTAAAAAAAGTATCTTACTTAGTATTGTGTTTACTTTTGTATCGCCTTTATTAGCTTTCCGCTTCATCTTTCAGCTGTTAATGAATGATAAAATAAAACATCTTTGTGGACTTGCAAATAGAATGTTCAACTCCTAATATGGACAAAATCGATAAAAATTAGTCGATAGACAACTGAAAATTTTATTCAATAACTCTTGTCGTTGGAGAAGCTGCCAAAGGAATCTATCATTTAACGTTGCTAAGATTTATTCGTCAAAAAGTATAGCATGATTTCTATTCCGAAAGCCTGTAATATTTTCCGTGTAAACTAAATAAGATCGACCTAGAAATAAATCTTTCTCGGGTCAACGATGTTATGGCGGTTAAACTAGTTTCCCTCTATGAGTGACAGCTGTCAAACATTGCCGCCATTTTTAATTGATTCAACTCGTCATACCACAAACTCCTCTGCAGGGTTGCTAAATCAGAATACTAAAAAAACCTTATAATACTACATGGACGAGAATTCTTATGTAGCTGCGTGTTTTGTGACGGGTGGGCGTTTTGGGGGACTGTCTTATGTAATTTCGACGTTCGAAAAGTGCTGATTCTCAGCCTAGTTTGAATAAATTAATTTGATAATGTTTTTTTTTTTTTTTTTAAGTAAAAGAATCCCTTGTCACGTTGCTTTAGTAGCTAAGAGAAATCGCGTTGGCAAGTCATAGATTAAACTAGAAGATGTCCAAAATTTATTTGGACCTCTATACTGTGGATATTGATGCCGGTTATTTTCAAATTACCGAACCGAAGAAGTTGAAAATTTTATTGAAAAATTTTTAGAGTGTTGCCTTTCTAACAAAAACTTCATTTTGACTTTCATCCTTCCATTCACGGGAACAATACCGATTTTTTTATACGGATAAGTCCGCGTATGACCTCCGTCTCGCCTGATGGTAGTCGATGATGTTGTCGAAGATGAAGCCGGTAGCTTGTTCCATTCCTTGGCCGTACGGATGAGAAAAGTAGAACCAATACACACAACCGTACACTATGTATATGCCGGTAGTAGTAGGGTGGTAGTAGGCCGTCTTAATTTCGGGATAAAATGTTTATAAGAACCTACCTCATAGTATGTACTATATATATAATCATACCAAGTTTAGGTCAAATCCCTTCAGTAGTCCATGACCAATTAGATTTAGATGAATACAATGTACTACTAAAATTAATTTTGATAATACTAAGTAGTCTGATGTTATTTTAAACTCTATTTGTATTTTGCATGTCTAGTGAAGGCTGATTAAAGAGATGAATACTTTTTTATTTCCGAACTGACCTGCACCTACGTTTATGCAAATAAAACATTTGAATTTAGTTTTGGCGTGATGCTCTTTCAAGATATAGACAGACAAACAGACAACAAAAATTATTAAATTAAATTTTTTGCTTCGGTATCGCCAGTAGACTGCCTTCCAATAAAAAAATATCTTCAATGTACAGAATTTAACCTCATTCAGTTTTATCACTGGCCAGTGTCTTTTACATAAAAACTTTTTTTCGTTAACTTTCTGCGTGGCTTTGCTATTAGCGTCAAATAATTTATTTTATCTGTGAACATAAAGCAGCAAATAACGCCATCTATGATGAATAGTAGCAAATTCTCATGTGAGACTCGACACGGATGTCTTTCCTTTATACGGCCAAGAGATGTCACTGTTTTGTGGTAACACTTTTCAAAATACAACTTTGTGTGATAATGTTGAAAACCAAACCAATGTTTTACGGACATGTTTTATGATGTTTCTAGCAGAAGAAACATTCAGACGAAACAGTAGAAAGCGTTTACGATTGCGATAAGATTTAGACCTAATATAGCAGTAACAATATTCTGCGATTTAGATGTAGCATAACGTTACAACGAGTTTTTTTAAAGTCGTTGTAATACATTCACTGATGGAGGGGTTTTCCCCCATACGCTCTAATAAAAAAATGATCTAGAATCTAGATGACAAAATAGCATTAGTTCAATTTTTTAGCACCTCGTAACACATGGCCTTCAAAATTTTGGCCACAAAATTTAGTAGTGGCTCGTTCATCGCTGCAGATAGTTGTGTTGTATAAATTCTGTTTAGGCATTCTGATTTATACGTTCGCATTCTTACGAGTGTATTTTTGGCGAACAAATGAATTTTACGTTATTTTGAATGCTGACATCCATGTGTGGGTGAACCAGTTTTACGTAACTGTCCAAAAATTATAGTTGTATTATTTTCCTTACTTTTTTTGAAAAGAAATGAGACGAACGAATCTTTCTCCTGATGGTAAGAGATAACTTATGCCAATGATCATTGCAGTAATACAAAGAACTTTGTGTAGCAAAACTAAGTCCAGGGCATCGCTGCTTTAGCGCTCATTACTTTGAGACTTTCGATGGTTAGTCTCAACAGCCCTGTAATTTCGCTGCAGTACCTTTCGAATCGGAACACAGTAATGTTTTATAAACTACTGCTTGGCGGCAGGATAACTGTTACTGCAGTGATACCAAACAAGACGGCCGATGAAGGAAAACATAGCGTGATCGTAGGGTACTTTATGGTACTCGACTGGCTAACTACCACCTTCAAGTTGAAAATCTGCCGCCAAGTACCTAACGGTGTGTTCCGGAAACCACAGTTGAGAGCCAATTCCACCAAACCGTCACTTAACATCAGGTGAGCTGTGGTCAAACACCTAGAATTTCAACAATAAGGGTGACCTGTCTTCACACATTTTCAAGAACACAGGCATGCGTCTTCACAATGTTTGCCTTCGTCGTTTAAAGCTAGCGATAATACAACTTTAAAAAAAGGCAAACTGTGCGCGCCGTGGGATTTGAACCCAAAACCTCCAGATTGGCAGTCAGACGGTCGCTCAACTAAACTGTCTAGGTTCACATAGGTTATTATCACAATCATACTAATCATCATCAGCCGTAAGATTTGAGCAGGTGAAAAGTAAACTCGGATAATACAATGGCAAGTGATGTGGTATTGGCGCCTTTTTAACCCCCGCCCATCATCATCAGCCGTATGACGTCCACTGCTGGACATAGGCCTCCCCCATTGACTTCCATAAAGACCGGTTGGAAGCGGCTCGCATCCAGCGCGTTTCTGCGGTCTTTATTAGGTTGTCATACTAATAAATTATAATTGAAATTTGTAACACTTTCTGCATACCGAAATACAGAAGTCAAGATTAATACATAGACTACTTTTTATCCCGAAAAATGCGGGCAAATCCACAGGACATGACTCGCCTTCCTATATTTATTTTGCCGTATCTAAACTATTGGAATACTTAAAAAAAAATGAAATGGTACCTTCAAACCAGTAACAGAATTCCGTTTGATCTATTGCCAATCAAAGCTTGGCGGTTCAATGTAAAAACTGCCGTAAAAATATGACGATCTATCCTTGCTTCCAGAAATAGATCGACGTTCTAAGTTTGCGGAACCACGGACGATGTTTCCCTACGTGATATGATGATTAGAACTTAAAAGGGTATTGTTTTTTTTAAATGTAACAGTAATGAGACAAACGAGACGCTCTCCTGATGGTAAGAGATAACGCCTGTCCATTGCAGCGATACGCAGAACTTTGAGTAGATAAACAAAGTCCAGGACATCGCTGCCTTGGCGCTCATTACTTTGAAACATTAGATGTTCAGTCTCAACAGCCCAGTGATTTCGCTAGCTACCCTTCAAACCGAAGCACAGTATGTTATAATACTACTGCTTGGCGGCAAAATATCTGGTATTGCGGTGATACCCTAGAGTCTAGGGTCTCCTTAGCAGGAAGTCGTCTAGGGCCTAGACGACTTCCTGCTAAGGAGATCCATCACCAAGTAATTCGAGTGAGAAATTTTAATTCTAGTTATTTTTACTAACAAGCTTTTTATTATTGTATGTATATGAAGTTTGGATGACAATACTAAAATTTGGTATAATGGAGCTGATCTGATGATGGAACCAGTAGGTGGATAGTGGAACTCATAAGTGGCTACTATTAAACCTTATATTTGGCTTTTATGATTCGTTTTGATGAATCCAAAATATTACAACACTTGTACTTTTTAAAGCGTGTTTTTTTTAAATCTCTAATTTATTGACATTAATATTTATTATTTAAAAAAAAACACGGACAAGTGCGAATCTGACTCGCCCACCGAGGGTTTCGTACAAACTAGAAGATATGATAAATTCTTGTTCTAATTTTTTTTTAAAGGCTTACTTTTGACCGCCGCGCCGTCTCATCTGATGTTTGACTTTTATTTTATTTATTTTGATGAATAATAAGTGATGATGACGTCTAAGATGAAGCACGCTTACTTAGAGGATACCGATTCACTCTCAACTTGAAGACACCCAGATTATATCCAATGTGGAACACCCACTTACGCAGCGCATTCTTCTGTATAGCAGTCCGCACAATGAACGTGGAATAAAATCGTTTCGTTCGAGTTTTTGGAATGTCGACCATGAAACGAAGTCGCTTTTTTAAGCTTCTAGCTGACCGATAGAAAAAAGAGACGGGGAAATCAGACCATTCATGCCTTGCATAAAGACCCTTTTTTGTGATTAAATTAAAAAAGTACAGATTTCGGATGTTTTCCTTTATATGTAGGTATGTATAAGACAATGCTTCTTACCAAGTGTCATAGTTCTAGCTCAACTAGAAGTACTCCATAGGATTTAATTCCCTTGCGCGTGTCGAAAAATGCGATTTTTAGCAATATAAACGGCTGTAACTTTTTAACGATAACTGAGAAGTTTGATTTTTTTACAGCTGCAAGGAACAAATCTACGTATATGGTTTTAATTTCAATTTGATACTTCCACGCGTTCCCGAGATAGAAAGTCTTGAGAGACGGAAAGACGAACAAGTGATCCTATAAAGGTTCATTTTTTTCCTTTTGAGGTACGGAACCCTAAAATCTGACAGGTACAAGTATAGTACATTTTGTTGTTTTGTTTCATTGCCCACCGCGGCCTGATCAAAGTACATAACGTACTACGTCTGAAAATTGTCCGTGAAAACGCTTCCTAATATAATATGAATACTCCAATCTGTTTCCTAAATATTGGCCAGGTGGCGTATTTATTGAAGCATTTCAAAGATTAATAAAAAAATAGACAGGTGTTTATTTTTCGTGTCGAAATTCGTCGAGGAAAGCTTTCTGAATAAATATGCAAAGATGAAGATGAATTATCTAACTTTATTTATTACAGACAGTGAGAGGGCAACTATCTTTCCGGGCAAAAAACATAACTTAGCAATAGAATTGCCCTTTTTCAGACATCTATAATTATGTTTGCCCGTATTTTACGCAACTATTTTTGCAGAAATAATTACAGCTACATCGTTTTTAAAGCTTAAGTCTCACTACCAAACCGTCAGGAACTCTTAAAAAGTATCACTGTTTTGTTGTTCCGCAAAATAGAACAAAATTATTTAATTCCACTTTCATCATACGAACTGCTATGCAGTGGAATTAGCTGCCCGATTGGGATAGTTCTATTCTGGATGCCTTCAAGTCGCAAGTGAATCGGTTTCTTCTAGGCAAGCGTACCGTATTATCGCTTAAAATCAGACGAGATGGCGGTCAAAGACAATCATATTCAGTAAAAAAAAAAAAACAGTCTGTCCCTTTTATCCCATCAGCTCTGTTGGCTTGGAGATCTCGAAATGATGAAGGAAGATTATGTGTTCAAAAGAGCGTATCCCGGACTATGGGAAGGCAAAAGGCCTGTCGGCCGTCCCAAGTACAGATGGAAGGATGAAGTGGCTAAGAATCTTCAAGAGCTGGAAGTCAATACTTGACACGAAGTTGTAGAAGTAAAAATATATAGTAACTAAATTTTATTTGTCATTTTATTATATTGGCAATGTTTTTATATTGACAATACTCTTATATTGACATATTTTATATAGACATACTGTTTCTTTTTTTCATTGACATCACATCACATTTGATTTTGATTTTGATTTTGACATCATCAGCCATAGTACGTCCACTGCTGGACGTAGGCCTCCTCCTGGGGGGGTTTTGCCAATACTCGCCACGCTTGGCAGGCGGGTTGTTGAGCGCAATTAGGTGTGATTGTTCAAGGAAGACGCTGCTGCCCATCTTCCATATTACATCCCTTAGCCAACTCTTACGGCAACCACGGGTAGAGAGGATGGGGTACTATTCTTACGGCACCGCCACGGCCAATTTTCAATGACATGTAATCAATATTTTCGCAATTATTTTATGACATATTTGAAATTATATTACAAAAATTGACTTGTATCTTTGGTGATATCAATAAAATATTTGTATTTATTGAAATTCGAAAAAGATGACGGTGTCGCAGAACAAGACGCATTCTGAGTCTCTGTGCCAGCAGCGTTAGTTAGTTATTAGCCTTCAAAACAAAACATATGTCAAGAGAAGTGTCAAGAGTGGAACCGAAACAAAGCATTACATGTATCATTGAGACTATAGTAACTAATAATCTGAAATCCATAGCAGCGGAGTCAATTAGCCGCACTTGCGTCAGCGGTCACCACTCGCACTTTGCTGATAAACATATCTCGTGATGGACAGGAACGGAAAAATACTTATAATAGCCGTGATAGCTCATTTCGTATATTTTTTATTTGTATCAGTGTATACTTCAAGAGTTGGGCGTGGTTTCGATTCCCACCCAGATACAAGCATTTATGTGACGAGCATAAATATTGATATTGTGTTCTTTATCGTGTGTATGTATTAACCCATTAACTGCTGAAGAGTGTTTTGTAATAAAGTAATATGCCCTTTGAAGTAAAAAAAAAATGTTTTTTTTTAAATGTCGTATGAGGCAAGAGTTTTAACGAACCCAAATGCCTATGCCCGTTATCATACGCACGGTGGCAACATTTTTGTGTGGTGGTAGGGTACTCTCTTGTACTCGGCTGGCTAGCTACCACCCTCAAGTTGAAAATGTGCCGCCAAGCATCTAACGGTGTGTTCCGGCAGCCTTACTTGAGAGCCAGTTCCATTCCAGGCTAGGTGTGCTTTACCATCTTCGACCACATCGTCACTTAACATCAGGTGATCTGTGGTCAAACACCTAGTCTGTCAGCGATAAAAAAAAAAAACATTGCGCTATTTCGAGTCGACATTCCTTACGCTCGCACGGGGGCATCATCGTACAAATAAGGGTTTAACCAAAGGGATTAGGTAGCGTTTTAAATGAAAGCTTCCATGTGGCTTGACTTTTTCCGACACTTCCAACAACATATATTTCAACCAATTTACACAAAACCTTGACAAATTATATACCTAAACCTTCCTCATGAATCACTCTATATATCGGTGAAACTCGCATGATAATCCAGTGGTTTTTAAGTTTATCGCGAACAGACAGACAGACGCGGCGGTCGACTTTGTTTTATAACATGTAGTGAAGTCACGTATTGCTCGAAATCAAAGCTAATAAATAAGAATCGTTTACAACTGTACATGTAAACACACACACGGGCGCACGATGTTTATAACAACACACGCAGACTTAGTTACATCATAATGTAGACGACGCAACTCCGTTAATAAATAAATTAGAGTGAAATGTATGAATTACTATGATGAAAGGTAGACGTGCTCTGGAGTAGAGACCGCGAATCGGCAAAAAATCAAAATCAAAAAGTCATTTATTCAGTTTAGGCCCTGGTAAGGCACTTATGAACGTTAAGTTACATGTTTGAATCTTCCACCGGCTCGTAATTACACTTCAACTGAGAAGACTCCGGCAAGAAACTCAGCAAGGAATTTTTTTGTGGATATTTCTTTTCATATTAGGTTACAGTTTAGTAAATATTAATACATACATTATGCTTACTACAATTGTCATTTAGCCAGGGGGATGCAAGTGCAGAGAGAAGCTACAACAACCATTAATTCCTGTCTTCCACATAATGAGCCACCTTATAGTAGGCGTTGTCAATTAACCTCTGCTTTATAAAATCTTTGAATTTATTATAGGACATTTTAGTTACCTCAAGTGGGATTTAATTATAGAATCTAACGCAATTCCCGAGAAAAGACTTATTAGCTTTAGATAACCTGAATCTAGGTGTCACAATTTTATCTTTATTTCTTGTATTTAAGTTATGGCGGCTACTATTAATTTCAAATGAATTTAAATTTTTCCGGACAAACATAGTGTAGGACGCCCTGAGACTCGATGGAGTGACGATATACGTAGGACAGCTGGCGGTGAATGGAAGCGAAAAGCCGAAGATCGGGCTGAGTGGCGTGTCTTGGGAGAGGCCTATGTCCAGCAGTGGACTTCGATAGGCTGATGATGATGATGATGTATGTATTACTAGCGACCCGCCCCGGTTTTGCACATGTGCAATATAGATACTAATGTGGTACATTTGCATGTTTTATACATATAAATCTTCCTCTTGAATCACTCTGTCTATTGACGGAAACCGCATTAAAATCCGTTGGGTAGTTTAAAAGATCTAAGCGTACAGACGGCGGGAAGCGACTTTGTTATATAAAGATATAGAAGCAATCTGTCCAAGCCTATTACGGATATATCAAACTTTCCAGTACAAAAAAATCGGGGTGCGTTTGTACCGACTGCATGTGAATACGTGTATATTTTTGAACACTAAAAAATCCATCAGATTTTCATGTTTCAAGTCCTCATTTAACGCCGCAAATTATTTGATCCTTTAGCTTTTATACTAAGGTTGCGTAGAACAGATTGCTCTTAGCGATAAGGCCGCCAATTGTTCCGCTAGTGTTAAGTTTATATTGTTAATTTTTTTTTCTAATTGGACTGAACAATAAAGAGTTTATTATTATTATGTTATAATATGTCAATTGTTGGTGTTATTAAGTTGTATTCTATTTTAAAATCAATCATCATTACTCATAGCTTTCCTCATCCTACTTCCGGTGTATAAGTCGTTTTTTCAGTACGCAATATATTTTGGTCATTTTTATTTAAAGGTAATGAGACGAACGAGACGCTCTTCTGATGGTAAGAGATAACACCAGTCCATGACCATCGCAGCGATACAGATACCTGTAATTTCGTTAGCTGCAGTACCCTTCAAACTGAAGCGCAGTAATGTTTGCACACTACTACTTGGCGGCAGAATATCTGGTACTTGGTATCTACCTAGACGACCTCCTAAGGAAATCTACCACCAATTGTAAAGTTCTACGCAAAAAACAACAAAAACGCCGACTGTCTATCAGTACAACTCTACTATTCGGTACAACGGCCAACATGCAGCATCTATCTTGCTCGTCTGTGATGACAATAATACTGGCAGGGTAACCCCACGCCTCAGCTCCCGTACTAGCGGAAAACTACAGAATGTACTGAATGCAGACCTGTGGTATTTTTGGGAAGGTCAAAGATATACAGGCGTAGCCGGTTTACATCTTTGTATAAATAAATCTTCCCATATTCATATGTTCTTTTACCAGTAACAGCGGCAAGCTTTAATTACGACATTGATGAATTAATAAAATTATATTAGGACGTCCACCCACAAGGTCGACAGACGACCTAATGAAGACCGCAGGAACGCGCTGGATGCGAGCCGCTTCCAGCCGGTCTTTATAGAAATCAATGGGGGAGGACTATGTCCAGCAGTGGACGTCATACGGCTGATGATGATGATGATATTAAAATTGATTATTATTATTATTGATTTAGTAGATATATAGATATAGTATTTAGATTTTTTTTGTCAAATTATAATAAATTGTTATTTTGTATATTTATACAAATGTTTTATGTACCTATGCGAAAAGTGACTTTTAAATGTACCTATTCATTAATAAAATACTTTGACTTTGACTTGGCAAGCAGGCGGTTTGACTATGAAACTTTATCAATAACGTCGATGCATTGCCAACCCGGAGAGATGATTAATTATAGAAATGATAAACACGCCTCTGTTTGCGTCTTGTCCGTGACCATTGCAGCGGTACTGAGAACTCTGACTGACAAACAAATTTCAAGGCAACCGCAGCGTTTGAAGTTTGAGACATTCGGTGGTTAGCCTACTCGTTAATAGTTTAAACTTAAATATAGTAAATACTACTTGGCAGTAGAATAATTGGTACTGCAGTAATACCTGCTAAGACGGCCTCTTACTAAGAGGATCACCTAGTGAAATAAACAGATATCCTAAGACATTTCACACATTTTTTTAAATAGTTGACAAGCTAGGTGCTTGACGACAGCTCAAACCTCAACAATGAGCTTGAGTTGCTTGAGGTGAAAGAAAACATCGTCAGGAAACCATAGCATGGTTGTAAGGTATTTTCTGGTACTCTGCTGGCTAGCTACCACCCTCAAGCTGTCAATCTGCCGCCAAGCACCTAACGGTGTGTTCCGGCAGCCTCACTTGAGAGCCAGTTCCATTCCAGGCTATATGTGCTTTACCATATCCGAACACACCGTCACTTAACTTCAGGTGAGCTGTAGTCTAACATAAATATATATATATATATATAATAAAGAACACCCAGACACAGAATAAATAATAATTCTCGTCACACAAATGTTTTGTCCTAAATGTGAATCGAACCCACGCCCTACAGCTCTTGAAGTAAATACACTATCAAATGAGCTAACAGGATAACTTGTCAATAGAACACAAATCGTTCACTGACGAAGATATTATAGTAGGTCGTGAACTCACAGTTTTGGGTGAGCACCTAGTCACAAGTGAATTCGATATAAGCATTGCAAGGAGGGTACAAAAATGACAAGCCCATATCATATTATCAAAATCAAAAAGTCATTTATTCAGTTTAGGCCCTGGTAAGGCACTTATGAACGTTAAGTTACATGTTTGAATCTACCACCGGCTCGTAATTACACTTCAACTGAGAAGACTCCGGCAAGAAACTCAGCAAGGAATTTTTTTTTTGTGGATCTTTCTTTTCATATTAAGTTACAGTTTACAGTTATAAATATTAATACATTATGCTTACTACAATTGTCACTTAGCCAGGGGGATGCAAGTGCAGAGAGAAGCTACTACAACTATATATTCCTGTCTTCCACGTAATGAGCCACCTTATAGTAGGCTTTGTCAATTGACCTCTGCTTCATAATCTGCTTTATTATATCAACTCCACAACAACTTTGGTGCAATTTGGCACGTTGCCAACGCTAGATTGACCCGACGCACACAAACCTCGCCCGTAACGCAGTTAAAATTGCATTTAACTGCACTTACATGCGTTTCCGAGTGATATTATTGTTATTTTCAGTATTTCAGGTAAGATTCATAAACAGAGATGTTTACTGCATCCACTCAGTGGTAGATTGACATTTCCAATTTTGTAGCGATGATAGCTCAATGGTTAGCGCGGTCGGTTCGCATGCCGAAGGGCGTGGGTTCAAACCCCAACAATGAGCTTGAGCTACCGGTGAAGGAAAACATCGTGAGGAAAAAATAGCGTGGTGGTAGGGTACTTTCTAGTACTCGTCTGGCTAGCTACCACCCTCAAGTTAAAAATCTGTCGCCAAGCATCTAACGGTGTGTTCCGGCAGCCTCACTTGAGAGCCAGTTCTATTCCAGGCTAGGTGTGCTTTACCATCTTCGACCACACCGTCACTTAACATCAGGTGAGTTGTGGTCAAACACCTAGCCTGTCAGCCATAAAAAAAATCGTTGCAATGGGCATGGTCAGGTATTATCTTTTACCATCAGGAGAGTCTTCTTATTACGTTTTTTTTTCACACAGCGCCATCTGCCTTTAAACTCAGCAAAGCTTGTGCTATGGAAGTCAGATAACTGAAAGAATACTTAAAGACTTTTTTTTTGTAAATACATACTTATAATATATACAGAACACCCAGACATAGAACAAACATTTATGATTATACCACAAAATGCTTGTCCCACCCAAAATCGAACCCACGCCCTACGGCTCTTGAAGCAGACATACTACCAATGAGCCAACAGGGCAGTCATTTACATACATGTAAAAAAGAGTTAATGAAAAGAGAATAAAGAGAAAGAAAAAAAAAGTAAAAAAAAAATCATACAGAGTTATTCATTCATTCATTCATGTATTTCAAAAAATTACCCATTGTTGGGGTTTGAACCCATGACCGTTGCGTGTGAACCGACCGCGCTAACCACTGAGCTATAATCGCAAAACCTTAAGCTTACAACCCTGTGCAGAATATAATTCGTGCCGAAGTAGTTTCATTATGATTTTATTGGCCAGTTTAAATACAACTCAGAGGCCATAAATCTATATCCGAAGTAGTTATTTTCCCCCCACGTATGTATACTACCTAATTACAGTTTTATTACATTTCGGCTAAAACAAGGAACGACTGACGTCACATTTCTAAAAAAAAAAAACATTTTTCCCTATAAAAATATGTTTAATAAGTATTAAGATGTATTTCAAAACTTTACCAGCAATAAAAAATAAAACGATATCCTAGGATATTTAACACAGTGCCGTCGAGCGCCAAACTAAGCAAAGCTTGTACTATGCAAACCAGATAGCTGATAGAATACTTCTACACTTTTTTTGTAATTACATACATACTTATAATACATACAAAACACCCACCCAGACACAGAACAAACATTTATGCTCGTCACACAAATGTTTACCCAAAGAGGGAATCGAACCCACGCCCTACAGCACTTGAAGCAGACACACTAACAAATGAGCTAACAAAACAGTCAATTAAGATTCAGTAGAGATATAACAGTCATTTTGCTACTCAAATTTCTGAGTAACGCTGCAATGGTCATGGACAAGCGTGTCTCTTACCGTCAGAAGAAGCATATTTTACTTGGTGGTAGATGCCCTTAGCAGGAGGTCGTCAAGGTAGGTACCACCGCAGTACTAGATATCTCCCGCCAAGCAGTAGTGTGTGTGTGTGTGTGTGTGTGTGTGTGTGTGTGTGTGTGTGTGTGTGTGTGTGTGTGTGTGCATTGCTATGTTCCGATTTGGAGAATACTGCAGCTAGCTAAATTACAGGGCCGTTGAGACTAACCATAGAAAGTCTCAAAGAAATGAGCGCCAAAGCAGCGACACCCTGGACTTTGTTTAGCTACAAAAAAATCCTTGTATCGCTGCAATGGTCATGGACAGACGTTTTCTCTTACCATCAGGAGAGCGGTCTCCTTACTTTTGCATAAAAATAAAAATATCTTCCTCATATCTTAGTACTTATGTTGCAAAGATTCAAGTAGGATAATTTAGATTGAGATTTGTCGTATATTTAATCAACTAGCTACGCCCCGCGCTGTTCCCACGTCAACGCTAAATTTGTTCGGGATAAAATAGCGTATGTGTTAATCGAGGGTATCAACTACCACTATAGCAAATTTCATCAAAATTGGTCCAGCCATTTGAGCGTGAAGAAGTAACAAACACACTCACAAAAATAAATTTGTGTTTGACTCTCATCTCGACTGATGTCCCATATAGTCTAGATGTGGAGTACGGTTGTTAAAAAAAAAAAAAAAAAACAGAATCATTCGCAAAGTATGTGTCGCGTGGTTACAGTCCGGAGCGAACAACTAGCCGAATAGCTCGTCAGAAATATCTTCAGATATGTGTCGACAACAATATATGAATAACTATTAATGTCATGCAATGATCTACGAGATTATGTTTACAGGAAGCCAACAATAGAAAAAGAAAATTAAAAGCGATAATCGTGTTCATTCTAAGGAATCGAACTGCCGGTTCTTTGTTTCTCTAATCTGGATCCTTTCAAGGTCAGAGTAAATAGGTTAACATCTTCTAAAAATGCTTCATCTTCGACCACATCGTTGCTCACCGAAAGGCAAGATAGTGGTCAATCGTAGTCTCATCGACAAAGAATCTCCGTGACAGAAATAAAAAGGTGGAAAAAAAAATACTCCTTTAATCCTTTATGTCCAAAAGTTGTCTGGAAGAGATCGCTCTTAGCGATAAGCTCGCCCGTCACACTTATTATTTATTTAAGCTTGTTTTTCTGCAGTATGTAGTCTCTAATGTGGACAGTAAAGAATTAATGAACAATATTATACTGGTGTATTTTTATTAATGTTTGCTTTACATTAACACTGGCTAAATAAACAACTTTAATGAAGCCAATAAAAAAAAAAAAAAACTTGCATTATCCAGCCTCGTTTATCAAACAGACATTTTGGATGGACTTTTAACCTCATTGGCTACGAAGTGTCGCAAAAAATTACGAAGTTTTTACTACAGAAGAAGAAACAGAAGTTTTTCTTTTCAATGTTAAAAAGTAGGTACGTTATTTCACTTACGAGTCATTGGATACCTAAACTTATGAGAAATAACTCTTTTATATTTTACACAGAACAAAAATTAACATTAAAAATAACACGACACTAAAAGGAAAAACCTTGAATTTGTCATAAGCCGCATGTAATTATTTGTAACAAACGTTATCTTCATTATTAAAAACTTTTAAGCTTGGACAACTTTCCAATCGATGAAAATAATGTTTAAAAAATCTACCAAGTTTTTGTAATTATCTACCGTTTTAATATTATTCGTTTCGAAACAAATACATTATATTTACACAACATTTATGTACATAGTATTTTACCATAAGTATGTACTCGAATAACTAATTGTAGTCGTAAAAAATGTACTCGATTCTAAATTTTTAAAAAAACCGTAGATAAATCCCAATCAATAAGGTAAACAACTACCAAAATAAATCATATTCACTTAAAAAAATCACGTAGTTTAATTTTTTTAGTATTTTGCACTAAAAGTTCGCGAAACCCGCACTGCGTCTCCGAGCGCGACGTTTTTCACACTGAAAACGAAATCTGAAAAACCCAACTGCAATCCTACCGACCAGTATAACTAGACACCCTGAAAACACAAATAAATGCCACAACAGGGGTCACATTACACCGGATATAAAAACGCAAGGGAAAATAAACATTATATCAAACCGTATAGCGACGATTTTTCAATGTGTTTGTTCTACATCCACTTTTAAATAGCACGGGAATACAAACCTTTATGCTACGCAAATATGGACTCAATTCGTTTGTACCAGTCCAATGTTTAGACAATAAGAATATTAGTGAAAACAAATCGCTAGCATAAATACTAATTACGAAATCGAATGTTTTGCAATCAAAAACAAAACATGTATCCATGCTACGGTTATACCAATTTCAGCTCTAACAATCGCTAGCTAAAGTTAAAATTCTATTTAAAAAATGTTTGTAGTTAGGACTTTTTATAGTCTGCGTGGTGGATTTAGTACGGTCCTAGGCGGAAATGGGAATATGAAGAATATTTCGATGGTATTTCGTCTGTGGATCGGGGCGACGTATTTCAGAGGGAATGCAAGGAATCTAGACTTTATTGCTGTTGTATTTGTGTTAAGTATTCAGTTGTTTTTTATTCTTTTTGAAAGTCACTCTCAGAATAGGAAAGATGCATTTACGAATTTCTAAAACATAAATATATATAAAAGATTTTCTGTTTTTTTTTTTCTAAAACAATTTATTATTACTTATTACTATTAGTCTTATTTAGTTACTTAGCAATCGTATTTTTTATCTTTCATTTTGGTCTTCCTTTAATAAACAATAAGTTATTCATCCATCATCATTAGAATTTAACTCATTTTCACATAATGTAAATAATCAAGAAAATAATTTTAATTATGTATTACTGAAAAAAAAAAATGTTTCTATAAAATGAAAAAAATAATATCACAGATTATTTTATTATTGGATATATTACAATTGAAAAAAGAGCCATCTATTGGAAGTGAACGTAATGTCTCTACTCGTTGGTTGGACAATTACGCGCTACAAACTGCATCCGCTAGAGGGCTCTCTAATAAAATAGATATGGGACGCACATTGAATTTATTTCTTTTAGAATTAACTTTGGATAATAAAACGCATTTTATAACTAGTTATTATACTATACCAAGTGCCTATTTAAAATATTGAAATCTAAGAAGACAATAATGAAAAGCGATTCGCAGCGAATCGAATTCCCCAGAGGAAATGGCTCATAATCGAATAAAGAAGCCATGAATGGTTCCCACGAGGCCAATTCTCTCCACGCAGACCGAAAAAGGCATTAGAAAGTTTCACTGTGCGATTTATTTTAATAGGTTGGACTATATTGTTTATTCATAACTATTTAAGTAGGATATGACTTGGTGTGTCGTGGCGCCACTGTCTCAAACAGCACGTTCAACATTCAACATTCAACATTCAACATTCTCTATGCCAATATCGATTTTAAAAAAAAGCGACGAGATTTATTACGCTTCCTTTTTACAATATTTTATTTAACTTGCAATGTTTGTATGGTTATGATCTAATCTTGCAAGCCGAATTAGAATCACTTCCTGTAGTTAAAATGATCCATATGATATTTTTAGTATTTAAAAGTAATGTCATTTTCAAAAACGTTAGCTTTTCAAAAATGACGTAAGTTTCATAAACAAAAAAAAACACTCATGAAACAACCATTCTATTATAAGAAAACATTTTTTCTAGAGGATTTGCAAGTTACGTATAGGTACGTACTTTATTTTTTTGCTACAAATAGGCTTTCGTTCGACCGCCATCTCCACGCCACTCATCTGATGTTAAGCGAAGGTGCGGTCTAAGGTAGAGCACGCTCGCCTAGAAGTCACTCGCGACTTGAAGGCATACATCATCAACCATAGGACGTCCATTGCTGGACATAGGCCTCCTCTCCTCGCCACGCTTGGCAGGCGGGTTGGCGAGCGCAGTTAGGTGTGATTGTTCAAGGAAGACGCTGCTGCCCATCTTCCAGATTACATCCCTTAGCCGACCACGGGTAAAGAGGGTGGAGTACTATTCTTACGCCGTCACCACCACGGCACAATTGGAATATTGACTATGTATATTATGTATGTACTTCCGAGCAACAATACGGTCGAGCGGTAGATTCTATTTACATCCTTATACTTAGGGAATAGAGTACGGGAGGAGCGAACGTGGGTTTTTTTAAAGGGAACCTGCTTTTTTTTTAAATAATTAATGTGAATGGTACTCACTGGTTGTTGTGCGCGGTAAGTCGGTTGGGGTCGCTCGCGTTGCGATGCTTCCCACGGCGCGGTAACTCGCGCTCGCGTTCGCGGTCGCGACAGCTCTCCGCGCGGTTCACGCCGCGCCCGCCAGATGGCACGCGCCACCTGAAAACGGCACATCACTTACAACAAAGTTTCTAAAACGTATTATTGCTTGCGGATCGCTGTTAAGAACAAAACAAGATTTTATAAAAGTAAAAAATATTTAAGTTTACAAAGATCACGGGCCCTGGTGTCTGTGAAGCTGATATACATGTATATATATTATAGAAAAGAAAGTTATAGCTCCACGCAGTGGCGTAGAAAGGTATTTGTTCGGGCCTTGAAAGCTTTGTAGCGATGATAGCTTAGTGGTTAGAGCGGTCGGTTCGCATGCCGAAGGGCGTGGGTTCAAACCCCAATAATAAGCTTGAGCTGCGGGTGAAGGAAAACATCGTAAGGAAACGTAGCGTGGTGGTAGGAAACTTTCTAGTACTCGGCTCAAAAAAAAAAAAGAAAGCTACTACTTTCAATGCCTGAACAGATTTGGATGTACGAGGTATCTTTAGAAACATTATATCAACCCGAGTGAAAGGTTTTTTTTTAATAATACTTTTATTATTATGCATTCGAATATGTTTTTAAGCTTGTTTAATTACAAATAGGCTTGCGTTTGGCCGCCAAATCACCTGATGGTAGCTGAAGACCACTCTTGCATAGAAGGCACCCAGATTGTATCTATCAGGGAACACCCACTCGGGCAGCAAATTCCATTGTTCAAAGGTTCGTACGATGAAGGTAGAATGGAACCATTAAGTTCGAGTTTTTGAAATAAAATAAGAGATAATAATAGAGGTTTTGTTAATTAATATGATGGGTGGGTTTGTTGTATTATCGCAAATAGAGTCGATTCCCCGAGCAATTTTTCTTTAGTTCAATCTTAATAACCGACATTCAGCGTTCAGACGAATGCTGTATTTCGTATGTTATACGGGCTGACAGTTTGAACATTAGCAATATTCAAAGACATGTTAGTTAGTGGTCATATGAAACGTATAAGGAAATAAAATCAAAACAAATAAAAATAAAAACTAAGAAAACCTCGGTTAAAGATTTTACCAAGACTCCAGAATGTATGGACAGCGCGCAGCCTTACGAACCGAGCTAGCGCAAGACATAACTACAACGTACTAGACTTCGCAGACTAGACTACGTAGTAACTGTTATCTAATCTGAGACCGTGATTTGAGTGTCCATATTTTTATGTTTGCTCAGGATAATTAGGTCAAAATTTAACCACCTATTTTTTTAAATTATTTGGAACGACAATCGAGTACTGAACCCCCTGTATCAATATTGCTGATGTTCTTCACGGTGTAAATCTTTATCGAATCAGTTAAGTTACTTTGATAAATACTTTTTTCACTTGATTTAATTAAAAGACGCTTAAAAATATTAAAATACTTGACACTGTCAGAATACAAAAGGAGCCATGCCGAAAACGAATAAAAAAAATCATTTTTTTCGTTTTACTGGAATCCAAGATGAAATTTTGTACAAAAAAATCGCGCCACCATCGCATGCCTTCTTGAAAACTGTCTAATACGATTACGGAGCTACGTTCATCATAAACGACTGAAAAATTTATGAACATAAAATAAGTTTCCATTTCTGTCCGCCACGGTCATTTTCCCACATATATTTTTGTTCTTTTTATCTATGCTTCACAGTTCACAAAAAAATATTACTTCAACATGCGCCATCTAGCGGCGAGTAGAAGTACGACATTTCAACAAAACAAATTTACTCTAAAAACCTCATTAAAATTACATCTAAAGTGTACTACTAATACTACTAAAAAAAAATCTCAGTTATCATAATAATGTTTG
Organism: Biston stratarius; assembly: GCA_950106695.1. Taxonomy (NCBI): domain Eukaryota; kingdom Metazoa; phylum Arthropoda; class Insecta; order Lepidoptera; family Geometridae; genus Biston; species Biston stratarius. The sequence goes on from OX467115.1 coordinate 7,845,927, forward strand.
TGCTTACGTGCTATCTTTGTCAGGTTCTTTGGTGGCAGCGTCGCTTGTGTCGACATCTGCGTCGGGCGCCGTCGGCTCGTCATTCGAACCTTCCCGCTTCGATTCTCCTGGAAATTAACACAATTTACATTAATTACTTGTCACGCAGTGCAGTTGCTTAGCACGCACCCACTCCGTGGGCAAGCACACGGAAACGTGACAAAATACAAGTCTTAATTTTCTTGAATGAAAATACTTTTATGACTACTCGTGTGCTCAGCCGAGCATGTGCTAAGATATTTTAATTTATAACTATTGTACCCTATCTAGTTATTCAAGTTTTTTTTTTCTATTCTATTCTAATCATCAAAATTAATCCAATGTAAATGGACAGTATAAAATGTACACCTGTAAACCAAAGCTTAGGTCTTAATGTTTTTTGAACAGCAACGCCATCTATCATCTAGTAGTGAAATGACAATTTCAGAAGTTTTTATTATACAACATGTAAAATAGCTTTGACGGGAACGCGGAAGGATCTTGTTTCCGTATTGTATTATTTTCCTAAACAAGTGTTTTTCGAGTGTTTACGCGTAAAAATTGTGGTGTTTTATTTATAAAGTGCCGAATTATAAGTAAATATGAGTGTGGGAAAGTGATATAATGTGGTGAAACATGAATTTTCGTGTTGCTTTCAAAAACACCTTTGAAAAATGTACTAAAGTCGCCACTACTTTACTAAAGCATGACCAGACTTGACGTCGACTTTCTTTGTGTGATTTTAATTGTGACTGACTTATTTTAGTAGATTTATCTTAATATACTTGACAAATGCGTGAAGTGCGATGCCAAAAACAAAAAAGACAACTATACAAAATGGAAAATCAAGTTCAGTCGTTATTATTGTAATTATTAATGTCACTATAGTTTTCTGATTAACACTCTTGTAAGTTAAGTACTATTGCTTAGTAGAGTAATTGCTTAAATGATATTTTGCGAAAGTGACGATTTACGTCAAAGTCCTTTTCGCCAGTTATCCGACATAAGTATATCGTCACTCCGTCAAGTCGCAGGATGTCATGCTGCGTTTGAAGATTATCTGTCCCCACTGTAGAACACGTAAAGAGAACAACCACAAGTAAAGAATATTTAAATTTAACCTAATCTTTATTTAATGTCAAGTTAAGTCGAGAAATAACACAATTGTAATGTAAGTGTATAATAATCACTAATCGGTGAAGTGTGACAGATCCAATGTATAGTTCAATGCCATGTCGATAACACCATATCTGGGAGGAACAAGCTGACACTTATATCTAACAAACGGAATAAACTAATAACACAAAAAAACTTTATAATACTTTCGTAATACTTAAAACAATATTGTTAGAATTATAGCAATTTTATTTCGCGTGACAAATTAAAAAAAAAGTACATATTATATTTGCAGAAGACCTTAAAAGAAGCAAGTATAGTACTCTGGACAGTGGGTACATCTTTGAGCCTTTTAAGGTTAAAACTTCGGGACTGTAGGAACCCGGAGGAAAAAAAATTCTAAGATAGGTACTTATGTCAATACCAGCGTGACAGTTTTTGGTATTTTTCGTCCTAAATTGGTATATTTAAGGCTCAGCAGAATGATAATAGTAATATTAGTATACTGCTAAATTTTAGTAAAATATTGGTACCTACTATTTTGGTATTTTCACTGAAAAATAACAAAGTCAAGCTGATACCCTGTCCTAGTATGATGAGCGAATGAAATTGAATGAATGTTTGTCACAGTTTCACTCAAAGTATTCAGGACAAGTATTCATTCATTCTCCCCATAGAGGAGTACGGTAAAAATGGGGATTCCCCCGTATTGGGGGATCATCAATACGAGGGAATCCGTATTATATAATCACACATATACGTATATATATAATACCCCGTATTGGGGATTCCGTATAAGGGATCCGTATTTCATTTGTAATTTGTGATCTGTACATTTTTTTTTTTCATTTGTAATAAATTAAGTAATAACGGTTACACTGTTGAAATACAATATTTTTGATTCAAATGTGTGTTTTATACAAAATGTTTCTCTTTATATTTACAATTAAATAAATAATGTAATAATTGTAACCGATTCATGCTATATTTATGGTAGGAAGTCCGTAATAGGAAACTGAAATATCTAGAATGGCGATTATGGAGGTTGAATGCAATCACAGTTTTTTATATGTATATGGGTAAAAGGAAATGTGACACATAGATGATATACGGTTATGTCTTACAGAATTTTATAAAAATTATAAAGTATACGTACGTACGTACGTTATCGATAATATTTTACACAGTTATATAGTTTGAGCTTAGGGTTATGGAGTAGATTTTTTAAAATTGTAAATGGATACTTTCTGATGAAGATTATGATGAAGAAAATAAAAATATATGTAGTAATTGACCCCCCACCCCCTCCAATCACTCACCCTCCCTCCACCTATGCTTACGTAAGCATTGATACTAATTGTACCCGTTTTTCCCTCTGGTGCTAACTTCTTACTTAAACGGCCTCCATTATAAAATTATGTGACACGGTTTATACTTTCGTAACTCGCAACGAATATTCCCCAGCCTTCCAAGACAGTCGGGTAAACATTAAGATGCAACGCTATAAAGCACAACAGAGGTCAATAACCGATCAAGGTGATGGGTCTAAGCCCGCATCGGCAAATATTTCAAAACTGTCCTTACATATTTTGAACCCCGTTTCTTATGAGTTAGAGACTAGGTTCGCCAAGCAAGCATTGACAAAAAAAATATTGAAAACTATCGACGCAAATTTGAACTGTATATTTCAAGAGTTTAATGTCATACTTGGTTGATGGAGTACTTATTTTTTTGCAATACCCGATTTAGAATTTAAGCTTCCATTGAAAATTGCATTGGTTCTTAGGATGGATGATATCATGTCAGATGGTAAAAACGCTGAGTATACAGCCCTGGTGTCACAGTTTTGGTCTCACTGCCTTTGACATTCTGCTGGTGGAAATAGGGCAAGCTACCCACCCTCTTAAGGTCATATTCAAAATTTTACATAGGTACATATGCCATTAAATTTCATCTCTGGACATACCTCATATAGTATAGGTATATAAGACAAGTGTGAGTCGGACTCGCGCACGAAGGGTTCCGTACAATTATCTATAAAAACGGCTGTTGTATGGGAGCTCCCTTAAATATTAATTTTATTCTATTTTTTAGTATTTGTTGTTATAGCGGCAACAGAAATACATCATCTGTGAAAATGTCAACTGTAAATCACGTTTTATGAGATACAGCCTGACGAACAGCGGAGTCTTAGTAATAGGGTTTTACCCTTTGGGTACGGAATCCTAAAAAAGTACGTTGACCAATTGTCAATATTTTTTCCGATGTTTATAAAAAAGTTTGCAATGATCATCGTTAAAATAATCCGCGACCCCCAACCCTCCTTTCAGCTTAAAAAATATATTTATTTATGTAAAAAGTAATAAGACGAACAAGACGCTCTCCTGATGGTAAGAGATAACGCCCTTGAGTAGCAAAACAAAGTCCAGGGCATCGCTGCTTTGGTGCTCATTACTTTGAGACTTTTGATGGTTAGTATCAACAGCCCAGTAATTTCGCTGCAGTACCCTTCAAACCGGAACACAGTAATGTTTACACACTACTGCTTGGCGGCATTATATCTTGTACTGCGGTGGTACCTAAACGGACCTCCTGCTAAGGATGTCTACCACCAACCTACTCTAGCTAATATAACCCTGTATAATTAAGGATATTATAAAAAATACGCCTTCAATTATTTTTTTATAACCCTTTTGCAAAATGGACATTTTGGACATGAACTAAAATTTCAAACTCTAAAATAACAACTTGGTCACGAAAACCCATAAAACGAAACATTTCCTTATCGGAGTGCTCTGTGTGTAAACGCTAGAATGACCGCATGTGACCGAACTGTAGGTGATGTCATGTTATATTACAATACGTTTTTCTAGCGTCCGAACGCGAATCTTTTAATGCAATTCGGTACGTAAAGAAAAAAAATATACTTTACTAATCCAAAACCAGTTTGAAATTAATACATTCCCGTACATTATTTTTACGTTTAAATCTCTTTAAACCAAGATAAAGAAGAAATAAACCCCATCGGTTTATTTTAATGTAATATATAAAATAATCTTGACTTTCAATTGACCTCTAATGGCGTCACATAGTAGGCTGTACTTTCAGTGCCTAAAAAAGCAAAACAAAACAAAATCTGTCAAGGTCAAGCCAGTGGCAGCCATAATGACCTCATCCATAACAGTACGTCGCTTTATTGATGCAAATATTTGTTTTTTTTTATTATTGCTGACAGGTTAGATGTTTGACCACAACTCACCTGATATTAAGTGACGGTGTGGTCGAAGATGGTAAAGCACACCTAGCCTGGAATGGAAGTGGCTCTCAAGTGAGGCTGCCGGAACACACCGTTAGATGCTTGGCGGCAGATTTTCAACTTGAGGGTGGTAGCTAGCCAGCCGAGTACTAGAAAGTACCCTACCACCACGCTATGGTTTCCTCACGATGTTTTCCTTCACCGGCAGCTCAAGCTCATTGTTGGGGTTTGAACCCACGCCCTTGGGCATGAACCAACCGCGCTAACCACTGAGCTATCATTGCTACAAATACGAAATACGCATTTTACTTTTAACGTTACATGGACTGATATCGCTCTCGAGGCTATGATATAAGATTTGTTTACTTCATGTCAAGTGTCAAAGTCAGTCAAATGTGTCAAAATAGCTATGTAAACATTTTTGTTTTACATGGCAAGGGCATACAAATATTCAGCCTACTTTATGACGAATTAATAATCAACTACCGCATAGAAAGCCAAAATATTCAAATTAGTTAAATAAAATAAAGTTTACCTACTTTCAGTAAAAAATAAAAAATAAATACAGAAAAAAACTTTACATACAGAATTGTCACTATATTATAAAACGAAAAAAGAAAAAAAAGGAATATCCGAGCTGTCACTGTCAACGATTCATTCTCAGCTCGGTGTTTTTAAATATAAACTTAAAAGTGCAGATTATGATTCTTTTTTTATACGATCTCTACCAAAAAAGCTGATAGGTTGCTTGATGGTAACTTGTGGTAATAGTACAGGGGTCATTAATGGACAACTTTGGCCATCGAGGAAAAAAAAACAGCTGTTTTTATTGAAAAATTACATTTACTGTTTGACCAATGTCTGTGTGTCTTTACCACTTAAATCGAGTATTATTTAAGCATAGAAATCTAAGACCCGATCTTCGGCTTTTCGCTACCACGATTCCCAATTGAGAATCTGGGATTCCACACATTTAGAAGTACTTTCGCATAATCGTAATAACTCGATTTAAAAGAGATATAAAAAAAAATAGATTGGATTGACAATGATGAATATTAAATTAAAATCGGCAGGACATGTTGCCAGCCAGAGTGATAGCAGGTGGAATGTAGCGTTGCCGAAGAGCTGGTCGTTAGTTTGACACAATAAAATGAACTTGTCAAGGTTGGCGCATGACCGGAAGGAGTGGCGTACAAGGAAAGAGGTATAAGCTCAGCTGTTGGCTATTACAAGCTGGGACTATAATGATGAAGAAGTAGGAGAAAAAATCTTAAAAAATAACTGATCCCCTTGACCAATATAACTGATCACTGTTCACTCAACAGAATGCATCAGACAATAGAAAATAGACTAAAATAGTCTTGTCAACTAAGATCTCAAATCTAAGGATATTCCAAACAGAACATTAGTTGGACTGAACCATAGATAACATAATTTATTGGTAGAAACAATTTCCCAGTATAGCCCGGGTTAGGTTAGTGAGGTAGTTTATCCTTGGTTGTAATAACGTCGTTCATTCAAAGGTGATCTGTGATTGGCGGGCAACATTTTATTTTAATTACAAAGAGAAAATGGTAGTCAACGTATATTTATTTGTTCAATGTTCGACATAGGCCTTTTTCAATACCGCTCAGACAGAAAGGGAGCATGTGAAGGAAATGCCACTTGCGTAAAACTTGTCCAGATTCTGTTGCTTCAAGCACCGGGTTTTAGCTAAACAGAGCAATCCGCATAAGTCTCACCAATTCCAACAATATCACTACAACATATCGCGCTTTAATTTGAATTGCCAACGCATCGACAACATACCTAATATTGCAAGTGTCCATAGGCGACCGTGAGGTTACCATAAAGCGAACCATATGCCTTTTAGTAAAACTTTCTATTAAATATAATAATTTAAAAATAAAAACTAATGTAGTTTTGACACATTTTTATATTACTTATGCGAGATTACTCACGTTTCAATATATCCGCTACACCAATTATAGTAAAACAAAAAAAAAAAAAAAAACAGAAGAATATATAGAAATTAACACTGACAAATTAAAATCTGACTAATTTTTGGCATCTGTCAAAATATCCATTATATATTTCGCATCGTTCTTTACCAGGGGTAATTTATGTCAAATAACACACACGAGACACAGAGCATTAAATTTTTTAACGTTCCCGCTAGAATTCGTAATGGGAACGTTAATAACATATACTGAAAAGGAAGAGGTATCGGTGCCATTGAGAGTGTTCCATTTGACCTGTCCTCACGACCTAAGTCAATGGGCGCCGGGAATCGTACCGACGACACGTTATTTCTGGCGTGTGAGTCAACGGATCAACCTGTGTTTTTATATAGACTTCCGCTAGCCAGCTCTGAATGACAATTAGGATATTATGGATGGGTCTGAAGAAAGCTAGTGATATAATCTGATTTAATATTCATAACAACGTAAGAATTAAAACACGAAAAGAAAACTGTACTCAGACGCGAAATATATAAAATTATATGTACAAGATGCCGTTAGGTATTGCCGTGGTGGTGCCGGCGTAAGAATAGTACCCCACCCTCTCTACCCGTGGTTGCCGTAAGAGTCGGCTAAGGGATGTAATCCGGAAGATGGGCAGCAGCGTCTCCCTTGAACAATCACATCTAACTGTGCTCGCCAACCCGCCTGCCAAGCGTGGCGAGTATTGGCAAAACCCCCCCAGGAGGAGGCCTATGTCCAGCAGTGGACGTCCTATGGCTGGTGATGATGATGAAGTGTAAGTAATAACTTAACCAAGCTTCATCATAATCGGATTAACGGTACGGAAGCGCATAAAATACGAACAAACTAACATTAATTTTTATATATTAAGATAAATTGTGTATGAGACACGAGGGAAGATATACCTAACTTTAGCACATTAACAAGAAAAACACAAGTAAAAATTATATAATCCAGCTTTTTTACATAGTCGGGTAAATATAATCAAAGAAGAGACATTAATAGACCACACTTGAAATGCCGGCCTATTGACCGACAGCGGAAAGATAAAAAGACAGACATTCATGCACTCACGCTCACTGGAATGCAGTTCTTGAATGAAGTTGAATGGGGACCCTTGTTTTGCAATGGACAAGCTTGTTTGCTCTGTAAGTCTACTAGAAGCGAAGCATCGCCCTTTAATACGGAACACTGTATGTTTGAACATTTTAGAATCAAAAACAAAAAACATTTATTCGAGACAATACAGACAGGCAATTAAAAGTATACAAAACATGTTATGCCAAGGATAGACAGTAGTTTACAACAATTAAAACTGATCTCGTTATAGCTGTCTTTTGCAAGGGACTGCCTCCTTGTCTCCTGGAGAATGTAAAATAAAATGTGGTCGGATCGCAGACAGAAGTGAGAACTTTGATAGCAGGCAGGGCGTGGTCAAACGCAAAACTATTTAGTATTAAAAAAAATCGGTAACACGAAGATTAATAAGTATTGTCCCTTTAAAAACGCTCAACGCGGCTAAAGAAATTTTCACTTCAATATCCTTTCAACTTTACGAGTGTATAAATAGGTTTTTGGTAACTCTCTAGGAAATCTCCTTTCCTCCTTCCAGATTACCCGGTCTTTGGATTGGTCTGGTTTTCATTACACAATAAAAACTAGCATTCATAGAGCAACGCTCGCTCGCCAAGGCACTTGGAGTAATGAGACGAACGAGACGCTCTTTTGATGATAAGAGATAACACATGTCCATGACCAAAAATAAACCACGAAACTAGCAATGTATGACTTCCATCAAAATACATAAGACTCGAAATCATTTATTTCTATTGTATATATTAGATTAATTGCATAGTAACCTCAAATCAGGCGATCCTCAGTACCGACTTCTGATTGTTTAGTCTCGCTTCTGCGAAAACTTCAATGGTTTGTTTCTATTCAAACAAACAGTTTCCCACGATTTCGTTTACAAGTAACTAGTCGCAAGGCTGGCTCCTGTTAGTTGTTTGACTGTTGTACAATTGAACGCTACCGTTCATGACACCTTGTGTTGTCGGTCCCGGCCGAATGTCAACAGTAACCAGCAAGCCATTCCAGAAGGTCGGACGGGATAATTAATTTCGATGTTTCTCTTTATAGTGTTCCAATGATAGATTCTTACGTTTTCTAGGTATATGTATAACTTGTAAATTTTACGATAACAGTTACAATATTTTTCTTTATCAATATGGCCTGACGTGTTTTCTTAGATAACAACATTTTTTTCTTTATTAAGAATTTTTAATTATTTTTTTATGGTTGACAGGCTAGGAGTTTGAACACAGCTCACTTGGTGTTAAGTGAAAAAAATGATGTGGTCATCTAGCCTGGAATGGAACTGTCTCTCAAGTGAGGGTAGTAACTAGCCATCTGTGAGCTAGGATGTACCCTACCACTATGCTATGATTTCCTTCACCGGTAGCTCACACTCATTGTTGGGGGTTGAAGCCACGCCCTTCAGCGAAATAGCGAAAGCTCTGTGGTTAATGGAGTCGGTTCACACGCCAAAGGTCGTGGGTTCAAACCCCAACGAAGAGCTTGAGCTGCCAGTGAAGGAAAACATCGCGAAGAAACCATAGCATGGTGGTAGGATACTCTGGGGTACCCTCAAGTTGAAAATTTGCCGCCAAGCACTTAACGTTGTTTCGACAACTTCACTTAAGAGCCAGTTCCATTCCAGGCCAGGTGTGCTTTGCCAATTACGACCACACCGTCACGTAAGCCGTGGTCCAAGACCTAGCTAGTCAATTATTAAACAAAATGCTGCACAAACACAAATAATTAAAAAATGGTATATAAAATAATAACTGCGTAATTGAGCCACGATACTACGCCACACGGCATGGAATGTCACGTTGCCATGTATTTCAGAGTTTTAGAATAACATAAAACGTTCAGTTTATAACACTTTAACGAGCCGTGTCGAATGTTTACGGGACACGTGGTTGTGATGGAAACAGAACTGAGGTATGCGGGGATTGGTAAACCGATAGGTACGCGGAAACTTCGCCAACTGCGGAGCCAGCAGCTTGGCTGGAGATAGGACCTCGACGGAGGCAGTATCCCTGCCTGTTAGAAGTTGAGACAGCCTAATTGGGAGATAATTTACTTGGTGGTAAATATCCTTAGCAGGAGGTCGTCTAGGTAGGCACCACCACAGTACCAGATATTCTGCCAGCAAGCAGTATGTCTAAACATTACTGTGTTCCGGTTTGAAGGGTACTGCAGCTAGCGTAATTACAGGGCTGTTGAGACTAACCATCGATATCGATGCCCTGGAATTTGTTTTGATGCACAAAGTTGTTTGTATCACTGCAATGGTCATGGACATGTGTTGTGCAGAGCACTAAACAGTGGAATGCGCTGCCTGTGTGGGTGTTCCCCGATAGACACAATCTGGGTGTCTTCAAGTCGAAAGTGAATCGGTATCTTCTGGGCGAGCGTGCTCCATCTTAGACGTCATTACTTAACATCAGGTGAGATAATAGTCAAATGCCAGCCTAATTAAAAAAACAGCATCTGGGATCCAACCGACGAATCTTTGCATGCAATTGTATTGCCGTGCGGATGGCGGGTCCACTGCGTTGTAAGGACAGAAACCTGTATAGTGCCTAGGACATGGGACCCAGGTTGTGCAAGTTTGGATCCGAGACCATCTCCACATGTACGCACCTCTGTGTTTTCTAAGTATGTGTGAATCACCGCTGACTTCAAACGGCGAAGGAAAACATCGTCAGTGCAATATACATGTCTGAGAATTCTAAATGTCCACAAAGATATGCAAAGTCTGCCAAAACCTGTACTTGGCCATTTGGTTTCCAAACAATTCTGTTATAAATCTTTTTGATTATAAACAAAACGTATTTTAAAGTTTATTAGAATTTTTGGTAGTCATAAAATGGTGATTTATAGCGATGATAGCTCAGTGGTTAGTGCGGTCGGTTCATACGCCGCGTGGTTTCAATTCCCAGTTTTGAGCTTGAGCTGCTAGTTAAGGAAAACATCGTGAGGAATACATAGCATGGTAGTAGGATACTGTCGTAATATGTAGGAGTGTGTAGTACTCTGCTAAATAGCTACCACACATTATAAGCCATAGGTCGTCCACTGTTGGACATAGTCCTCCTCCTGGGGGGGTTTTGCCAATACTCGCCACGCTTGGCAGGCGGGTTGGCGAGCGCAGTTAAGTGTGATTGTTCAAGGAAGACGCAGCTGCCCATCTTCCGGATTACATCTCTTATCCGACTCTTACGGCAACCACGGGTAGAGAGGGTGGGGTACTATTCTTACGCCGGCGCCACCACGGCAAATAGCTACCACGCTAAGTTAAAAATCTACCGCCAAGCATCTAATGGTGGGTTCTGGCAACCTCATTTAATACCCAGTTCTATTCCAGACTATGTGTTTATCATCTCTTGACCAAACCTTCACTTAACATCAGGTGAGCTGTCGTCAAACACCCAGCCAGTAAACCATAAAAAAAAAGTCAAGAGATGGTACCGAATCTCGGATGTTTTTGCATTTGACCGGGTTCTTTCGGCTTACCACTGCTTCAAATGCCAACTTCCTCCGGAGTTGGGTAAATAAAAGCTTGTATGTTGTAGTAGTATCAGAGGCGTCAGTTTTATTGAGGCTGTTGGGAATAAATCTAGCTACTGTACTGTTCGACATTGGGCGCCTAAACGCCAGCTCTGTATACATGCTAGGTACATTTCCTAACAAGTCCAAGGTCGAACGTCGTTGCATTGAACCAGAATCCAAATCGACACAAACAATGGAGACATAAAGACGGACAGACTAATAAATCTGGAACAAAGACTCCGATGGCAGATAAGGCCGCCCAGTCTGGGTTTAAACACAGATCAAAATCAGGTATTTGAACCCATTGAGAATGTATCCAACATTTACTTATTTTTACTTTTTATTGAAATCTTTCAAAGTACTGAATATATTTTTAGTTATAGTACTTATATTTTTATGTTTTTGCTAGATTGTCAGAATTGAGTTTTCACAAGTATGAAAGTGTGTTGGATGGTTTATTTATCTTTCGTGGATTAGCATGTTTTCGCCGTGAAAATAACTAAAAATAATGACAATTATTCCATAATAATAAAAGAAGATGTAATGTTTCGGCAGCCTAGTTGGGAGACCGTCTGCTTCTAATCTGAAGGTCCTGGGTTCGAATCCCATGGCAACCTACATACTGAGGAAACTTACATGTCTAAGAGTTCTTAAAAAAAAAAATTGCAGATGTGTGAATTCTGTCAACCCGCACTTAGCCATCGTGGTGGTTTTAACCCTTATCACAATCAGAAGAGACCCACGCTCAGCAGATGGACAATAAATGAAAAACAGGGCTAATTCGGAACTGACGGTTCCTCGAGATATCGTCACGTATTGGGCACAAACAGTGTCATGTAATTAATTATTTTGTAAAGCCAAACTACTGAGTAAAATTTAATCTGACATCAAAATTAATATCTCAATTTAATTTGACATTAAAATAGATGCCATTCTACTTTGAGAAACGTAAAAATTCGCCTAAGGACTGTATACATGTATAACCGAAGTTAAGATTTAAGCGGTATCATTTGTTTTCTAAGAAATTCCTTAATAAATACTAGGCCAGTTGTAAAAGTTAAAGTAAATAAACAAATCACAGTTCGTGCTGAATATTTTCGGTAACCTATATTTATCTATGTGCCGAACATGCAAATGTCTGTCGCAGGAGATAACCGACATGAACGGTGACTAAAATAAAATTTATCAATACCAAATTGCCATTTCAGACTTTTTAGATAATTATGTATATCATCCTTAATCGTCTAGTTTTGGTTTATATACTATCATTGACTGCACACGAACACTAAAGATTAAGTGTATTATGATCAATGCTAGTCAACCATACATAATAAACAAATAAATCATAAAAATAAAACAATTTTAAAAAAATCGGTGTCATACAGAGCAATCTAACTCTCACGCCCACTAGTCAAAAACAGCGGTTAAAATATACAAAAAAAAAAGAAATCTTACCTCTAGATCCGCTGAAAAGCCATGAATTCTGCTTAGAGACATCTGCATTCTTCTTTTTGACTATCGGAGTCTGTTCCACTATGCTGGTTTGTCTACTTCGTCCCATAGAGGGAGTCTTCTTCTTAGCTTTCTTCAATGTCCCGCTATGCGACTTCCTCAGCGTATTCACTTTCAGGGACTGACTTTTCCCTCTAGCTTTACTTTTGCTTCTAGAAGTTTGTCGACTCAACCTTCTTCGGTGTTCTGACAACTGCTTAGGAACAGGAGCTTCATCTTCTGTGTCCGTCTCAACTGGAGGTTTGACTTTCTCCTCCATTTGTATTGAAGAATATCTTTGTTCTCCTTCTAAAAATAGCTTCGTATAGTTCAACACCTCATCGATAGTCAGAACTTTGCAGACATCTTCTGGGACAACTTCAACTGGCTTGCAAGAAGTTGGGGTCTTTTTTCTTCTTAAAAAGTTAAAAGAACTGACTGAAGACCCTTTACTAGTCTTCCTAGATTTAGGCGCATCAGTATTGCTGCTTTTTCGACTACTGCTATTGCTTTTATCTTCTTTTCTGCTGTTTTTTCTGATTTGATCCAGAAGAGTAGTCGATCCATGAATAGAATCTCTATCCTCTTCACTCCAAAGACTTTCTCTAGACTTCTTTTTTTCTGAGTTCTTTTCTAATTCTTTCTTTCGAGGTTCGAACCAATCATCGCCTAAGCTTTTGACCATTTCTAGAGGATTTGATAGAGACATGGCTTTTCTGTGTCCTTTTTTGAACTTGTTTTCTGCTTCTTCGTCTGTTATGGCCAGTTTTAAGGACTCTTTGCTGATGGTGGGAGTTCTGCCAAGTCTTGGGAATGCATCGTCACTCGCGGATATCGCATCGCTATGTCCATCAGCTGATTCATATAACGACTCATCGCTTTCGTCTCTCCTCTCTATTGGAAGTGTTTCGATTTGAGATATTGCATTTGAATTTAATACGGAGTTCATTGCCATTTTCTTTTACGTTTGAGCGTATGTTAAATAACTGTTACTTTCGATGATGTAAGAATTAATCATAACTGTTATTTTTTACATAACAGCTAATATTTTATCTGGATAGCATTTGTTAGCCGGTTTGGAGAAATAAATCTACCAAATTTTATAAACAGAATGATAGAACCAGGAAAAAACTTAAATTTTATTGCGAGTGACAAACTGCGCTTGAAGCACTTAATGACAGTTTTTATTCGCAAATTTGCTTAGAATATAAAGATAATCAAGTACAATTTCTTGTAATCTAAATGTAATTGTCATCAATCAATGATGACAATGGTCAGATAAAAAATTGATTGATTTAGTAACGACATTATTATGAGTCAGACCAGAACGACAGTAGAGATGTATCTAATAACATCAATAATAATAATCGGTGCAAAATGTTTCACATAATTTCTGTACAATAAATACTCACATCAGGAATGCAAAAACAGACATAATGTCAAGAAATCTCACATAAAGTCAAATAATTAAATTTAAAACTTTTGATGTGATACCTATATAAATGCGGTCTATGTATTGTTTTTTTATTGAGTAGAAACTCTCGCTCCACCAGCCACATTTTCATTGCGCGCGATTTTTTTTCTATTTTTCACAGAAAAGTCACATTTGTCCAAGTAAGTCAAACTTTCTCATTAAGCGCTTACGAGTGTTCAAATATGGCCAGTATTATATGTAAATGAACAACTTGACACTGGTATCAGGCGAAAGTGTTAAGGTTCATTCAAATTGACGCTGCGTTGTCGTTGCAACTACGGAGAATTATCGGTTTGTCTATAACAAAAGCCGTAAATTTACAAGCAGAAAATAAATCCGACTTAGCTGCCCTGTTAGCTCATTTAGAAGAACATCTACTTCAAGAACTTTAGGGAGTAGGTTTAAATCCCATCAGGTCAATCATTTACGTTACATTTGTTCTGTGTTTAGGTGTGCGGTAGTTATTTACAAAAAAAAAGTATCCAGTTGTCATAGTACAAGCTTTGCTTAGTTTGGGGTTGGATTATTCAGTTAAGTATTTTTATTTATTCAATTAATTTGTAATTTTTATGTACCTATTCGTATGTGAACGACACCAATTTGATATATGACTTTTTGCTCTATAGCGCAGTTTTTTTTACAGGCTAGGCTAAGCTTGTGACAGGCTGGGTGTTTGACCACAGCTCCGCTGATGTTAAGTTACGGTGTGGTCGAAGATGGTAAAGTACACCTAGCCTGGAATAGAACTGGCTAAAAAGGTGACGTAAATATTAAATAAATACGCGAGATAAAGATAAACAGATTATTCCATTACGGATCTTGTTCCAATGATTAGCTAGCTAGCTTTTTTTTATATTAGAAGAACGTAAAGGCGAAATTTTTTTTTGGGCAAAATTATAGTGCAGTTTTTTTTTTAATTAAACCAGTTACTATTCGATTCTATTAGTAACTATCTCATGGCAAACAGGTGACTATGGTACGACGATTTTCAAGCCTGGAGTCGTTATCACTACATAGTATAAAACAAAGTCGCTTTCTCTGTCCCTATATCCCTATGTATGCTTAAATCTTTAAAACTACGCAACGGATTTTGATGCGGTTTTTTTTAATAGATAGAGTGATTAAAGAGGAAGGTTTATACGTATAATACATGCATATGCACCACATTACCACCACGCGGGGGCGGGTCGCTAGTAATTAATATATTAAATATCACACCGACGGCGGATAAAACCGGACCGGCGATATTAAATATCACGTGTACTTGAATAGGCCCTACGACCACTTGCGCAGTCAGTATGGTTTTTGTATATTCTTTTGTTTCCGTTTTTGTAACTATAGGTATTTAAATGAATTTAATTGGTGTCTCTTCGGTGCCAAAAAACGATGTGGAATGTTTGAAACGTACAAAAAACATGTGCGTACAACTAAGAAACATACTTTCGAAAATTGTGTTCAAAAACATTACGTTGTGTTAAATTAAACTTTTTAATGTTTTCAAATTTCTTGCATTTTTTTTAAAATACCTATTTAATTCTAATATTATTAATGTGCAAGTACATATGTTTTTATGCTGTAGCGTGTGAGAGCGAAATATTAAAAAAAAAATGAAGGTTTGCTTTAAAATGGTAAATACACCCAGCCTAGAATGGGAACTGGCTCTCAAGTGGAGCTGCCGGAACACGCTATCAGGTACATCACGGTAAGTCTAGTATGGCATAATCAATTTAAAGACGCATAAATCAATAACACCATTCAATATTTCTAAAAACAGTCAAAAGCATTGCCATGTTTCTCTAAAAGAACTGTGGGAAACTATCCCGTTCAAATATTGAACGTTAACTGCGATGTAACTATAACGGTAAGCTATTTATTACGTTAATAAAAAGCTATATAAAATAGCTTTCTTATCTATGGTGTGTAACTCGAGATAAGCGGTTAAAAGTTATGTAATGTTTGTTTTTTTTAAAAGGAACACGAGATTAATGTATTTATCTTTGATAACTGCTAATTCTGAGGCGGTTAATACGGTCAGATGGTAATTGTTTTAAAAAAACAACGCCTAACAGTTAATCCGTGGTTTTATCTCACGACCACAATTTATTTTTCCGAAATAAAACGTGTGGTGTGGTGCTAGGGTGGGTTGTAGGGATGATAGCTTTGTGGTTAGATTGTTCGGTGCGCACGTTGAAGAGCGTAAGTTCAAACCCCAACAATGAGCTTGAGCTGCCGGTGAAGGAAAACATGTAACGATGTGTTCCGGCAGCCTCACTTGAGAGCCAGTACGATTCCAGGCTAGGCGTAATTTATCATCTTCGACCACACCATCACTTAACAACAGGTGAGCTGTAGTCAAACACCTAGACTGTCAACCATTAAAAAAAGATTAAAGTTAGGTTTGTAAATTTCCTAAGCAGGAGGTAGTCCAGGTACCAGATATTCTGCCTCCAGGCAGTAGTGTGAAACTAGTGAAATTACAGGGTTGTTAAGACTAGCCATCGTAAGTCTCAAAGCAAAGATGGACTTAATTTTTTTACTCAAAGCTCTGTGTATCGCTGCAATGGTCATGGACAGGCGTTATCTCTTACTATCTTAAATCTTGGACCACACTATTACTTAACATCAGGTGAGACGTGGTCAAGCACATAGCATACCAACCAATAAAAAAAAGATAATCGATGTAACTGTATGTATGGGCTATAGTTACTTCACCATATGGGTTCTTCTCATGAATCGCGATGGGTCTGAGTCACGCAAGTACAAACGGAGGGGCTCTTTCATTCAAGTTTTAGATATAAAAACCTGTTGTATTTTGGTAGACATGTTGATGATATTATAGATTAGTTCCGCTTACGCGGTATCGTAACCTACCTAGACGACCTCCACACCGAGCCTAGCGAACCAGGGATTGATTTGATTTTTCATAATTTGTTATAACTAGCCAAAAGCTGAGCTTTGTGAGGACTCACGTAGTTTTTCTAAGGGGTAATAATTATTAAGACAGTTTTTTTTTTTTAAATTGAATTTCGTTCTGTTGCAGTGATGTTAACTATTTGGTTTTCTAACAGATGGCGTTAGTAGTACAATAACATTCTATCCAATGAATACAAAATAGTTAATGTTCATTTTTTAATGGTTATAAAATTATTATTTTTTGACAGATAACACATCTAGATATGAAGTTAAATTACTATGTTAAAGCACAAATCTATAGGCGTAATAGTTTTTCAGTAAAGTGTACTACAAAAATGCTCAGGTTGTGGAATAGTGACAGGGCTCGCTTCGCTCGTCCTGATTATATTTAATCTAAATATAATTAAGTGAGTATTAAGTTACACTTTTTTTAAAATATAGAACTTTAAAAAGTTGTGTTTATTTTCAATGTTGACCTGCTAAACTGACGTATACACACCCATGTCCCGTATTGAGTTCAAAAAAAATGGTCAGTTTAAATGAGTCATCTCTTAGTCGCAAGAGAATATCTATGATACAGCTTTCGCTGCTCTATTTCCATTGAGGGCAAAAAAGTTTGAGGTGTCAGCCTCAATTTTTTATCAGTGGTAACGGTGACCATTTATCAGACGATGGTGTACTTATAGGTTACACCGGTGTTCGATTTTGTGACGGACATGTTCTAGTGTGTTCTATATATGTCATTGTTAAAAAAAAATGCTACGCTCTTAGTGATAAGGCTGCCAATTGTTAAACTAGTTTTATGTTTAAATTTCGGTATTGTATTAGATATAGTGATATATAGTTAATTGTGAACAATAAAGAGTTTACTAATTTTCCTTTACAAATGTTACGTTATGAGACGTTTTTGACGTGTTTAAATTAGCTTCCAAAGTGCGAGGCGATTCAGAAAACTGATGATGTTAGAGTATTGACAATTTAGAGATTCAGTTACATATCTATCATCTACGTCCGAATTTAATTTAATTTATTAATTAAAACGGCTAAAAGCCAGTTACATTAATTAATAATTCATATTTAAATGTAGGTATTTATGAAAACATTATGTGTTTCTTTCGTTAGCACACCCGGTCGTTTTACAGTCCTATACGTACAAAGGTTGCCTGGAAGAGATCATTTGAAGCGATAAGGTCGCCGATTGTTGTACTTCATATAAGTGTTTGTATTATTTCTGTTTCTGTAATCATTTGAATCAATCAATCAATCAGTCATCGATCAAGGCATTTGTTACGTTGAGTGAGGACTTTAAACACGGAAATCCAAAGGACTTCTTAGTGTTCAATAAAGTACACGTGTTCACGCACACACGGTCGGCACGACACTAGCACCCCGATTTTTAATTATTTTTGTGAATTGGCGAAGTGATTCTATTAATAAGTTAATAAGTCTGTAGTAGACACTCCTTGTTTTACATTTGTGTTCTGTATTTATGTAAATTTTTATTATATTTTCAATTACTAGTGTTTTAGACCTTTCTGTTTGTTTATTTCTTTTATGTTTTTTTATTTATTGTAGTGCCCGATTTCAACTATTTATATTTGACATTTTTCTAACACTAATTAGTGGAATAAATTCATGTTTTTTTTCTTCTTTTAAACTGGATTTTTTAATTTTACCGCATATGGGTTAGACCCCAAAAAAAAAATACTATTATTTTTCAAACGTACGGTATAGGTACGTTACTATACTACTTACGTAACTACTTTTACTTCTTACGTAACTACTTTTTAAAATATTAATTTTACAAGTAAACATTAGCGCTTGTTTCATCATCATGATCATCATCATCCCACTTTAGTCCACTGTTCGACATAGACCTCTCCTAAGGCAGGCCACCTAGCCTAATTTTCGTTTTTTTTTTTAAGTCACTGCTTACTGTCTTACGTATCTATTAAGTCACTCCGCAGAGTCTCAGAGTGTTTTATATGCCGACACGCGGTCTCCACTCTAGAACACGTTATCGGTCAAAATAATATATTTTTTTAAATCCAAAACTAATTTATTTCCAATTAGTTGAATGCACACTAGAGTCCAAATATACAATATTATCGTATACAAACATGCAAATAGCGTTTAGTAACGGAATAAGGGTGGTGCCTTGACCTACATACATACTATTCTATTTGGCGGTTGTTCACCTCTGGCCTAATTAATTTTATAACTAAGCAAAAACGGAAACGGAACTAGATTTATTTTCTATTCTTTACTTAGGTGTGTTTTTATTTAACGCGTACAAAAAACTTTTTTATTATTATTCTAAATAATAAATCATAGACTGTACACTAAGATAATCTGATGATGTAGCGATGATAGCTTTGAGGGCCTAGACAAAGTAACATTCGATTAGCGATAGAGCTAATAGAAAGTTTGAACATAAGCTGTCGATATGAAACGCGGTTTAGATTTTTCTATTGGCATTATCGTATGTTACTTTGTATATGCCTTTAGGGGTTAACGCAGTCTTATCACACGCCTGAAATCCAGTTCCAATCCCAACATTGGTGAAGGAAAATCATCGTGAAGGAACCATAGCATAATGTAGGGTACTCTTTTTTTTTTACGTCTGACAGGCTAAGTGTTTGACCACAGTTCACCTGATGTTAAGTGACGGTGTGGTCGAAAATGGTAAATCACACCTAGCCTGAAATGGAACTGGCTCTCAAGTGAGGCTGCCGGAACACACCGTTAGATGCTTGGCGGCAGATTTTCAACTTGAGGGTGGTAGCTAGCCAACCGAGTACTAGAAAGTACCCTACCACCACGCTATGGTTTCCTCACGATGTTTTCCTTTACCGGCAGCTCAAGCTTATTATTGGCGTTTGAACCCACGCCTTTCGGCATGCGAACCTACCGCGCTAACCACTGAACCATCATCGCTACAAACTCTATCCAGTACTCGGCTGGATAGCTACCACTCTTAAGTTGAAAATCTGCCGCCAAACACCTAACGGTGTGTTCCGGCAGCCTCACTTAAACGACATTCCAGGTGTTTATTATCATAGACCACCACCACTTAACATCAGCTGAGCTGTGGTCAATCAACTAGCTTGTAACCAATAAACAAAATCCTCTGTAAGGTTTAATTCAAGTATTTCTTTGTATGTGTTTTAATTATGTTTAACACTGTCCTGATAGTAGGAGCTTAACCTGTCCATGATTACAGCCATACACAGAACTTTGAGTAACAAAACAAAGTCCAGGGCATCGCTGCTTTAGCGCTCATTACTTTGAGACATTCGATGGTTAGTCTTGACAGCCCTGTAATTTCGCTAGCTGCAGTACCCTTCAAACCGGAACACAGTAATGGTTACATACTACTGCTTGGAAGAAGGAATTACTCGATCATCTATTAATTCATTTTTTTTTTCATTTCAGATAATATTTTATTGTAGAACTGTGTTACCTACATTTAGGTCTATAATCCTGTACGCTTTAGAACATAATAATGTTATTACACTATTGCTTGGCGGCAGAATGTCCTGTGATGGTATCTACCTAGACGACCTCTTGCTAAGGAGATCTACCACCAAGTCTCAAGGTCCTGTAATTTCACTATCAGTCGATACGGAACCCTTCAAACCGGAACACAGTAATGTTTACGCACGACGGTTGGCAGCAAAAGCGGTGTTACCTACTTATACTACTTTCTAAGGAGATCTACCGATCTACTACCTGGCAATCATAAATATTTAGACGATTTGAAAGTAATATTTAATTTATTATCGTTCATATTACGTAGTACGTATTAACGTTAGTATTATAATTAATATCATGTTTTATTTTTCAACTAAGTTTTTTTGTTGGTTAACATAATGTTAACATTATTTAGCATTATTATTATAATGTTAACATTATTTAGCATATTATTTGGAGTTATTTATAAACTATGAGATGATATCATGTAATATATTTATCCGTTATCTTCTATTTTGCACAAGGATTGTGTAATTGGCATACAACGTGGCAGTTTTTTCCTTTTTGGGAACTATTCCCATTGAATTGTATTTGATTGGTATATATATATATACATAGATAATTTTGTTGTAGAATTTATGCATTAGTTATAAATGAAGTCGGTAAAGTCGTTCACAAGTTATGGCATGACCAAGGGAAACAGGGATTCGTATTTATACATCTCAGATTGACATTTTAAGTTTCGTTTTTTTTTGACGTTTAATATTTTTATTTTACCTTTCAAATTTTATATTTAGATTTTTATTTTTCTATTTTATGAATAATATATAAATTTAAATATGGATTTATCTAAATTAAATGATTTACTATTATTTACATTCCAAATTTTATCCGTTGCTTCGATAACATACGAGATATTGTTTCATAATATCTTTAGCACCAATTACCAAAGACGCGTCAAAAAATGACAGCCCTGTTGGCTCATTAGTAGTACGTCTGCTTTAAGAGCTGTAAGGCGTGGGTTCGATTCCCACCCAGGACAAACGTTTTATAATATAAACAAATGTTTGTTCTGTATTTATTTACAAAAATTAAAGTATTGTGACGATGTGTGTAGTCCAACGATATTAAAAAAATAGAAGCAAGAAATTTCAATGCTTACATTTGAATTACATAATTACACTCTACTGTTGTTTGAAAAAATATATATTATGTCATTTATATTGAAAGCTCGAAGAAAATGGCAATGAACTTCAACTAATTATTCTGAAAAAAAAAATATATATATATAGGTATACAAACCTAGAGAAACTTTCATATCAAGTATATCGGAGTATCTCCGTCGCTCTTTATCGCTCTCAGTTGAAGTTTCTCTCTCGCTCGACTCCCGTGTGGGTTTCAACAGACTAGGTTTCTTTTTCCTCAATTTTCCAACTACTCCATTTTCAGTTTTCTCTATAGTCTTCTCCGATACGGGTTTCGGATCTCTCTTGAACCACATCATCTGGACTACCATTTAAATAACACTTAGCACAAAATTAAACGGTTTTGTTTCTCGAATAGCTACTTTTCACATCACTTTAGTTAGCACTTAACAACACACGTTATATGCTAAAATTATTAGCATTAACACTGTTATTGTTATTATCCGTTTTCGCTGTCATCACTGGGATATTTCACTTGGATACATGTCAATATATATATTTGGCTCTTGAATCTGAAAACAATATAGGTATATGTGATGTGCAGATCTTGGCAAAGCAATGTAATACCTACTTATATATACATAGATTGTCGCCCAAGTCCATACATATATTCATTCTAAAAATATACATTAATATATATATATTATTTTATGACTAATAATAAAACGGGTGCCGTGTTTTAGATAATGGTATATGAATGACTACGAAAAAGATAAAACTTTGTTTTTCTTAAATAAGCTGATAAAATTACATGGACATTAAAACACGATTAATATCAGCCATCCATGTAAGTAGGTACACTAGTTTAAAAAAAAACCTTACAGGCATTAATCGGAAAGGATACTTAATTGAAGTTAAAGTAAAACTTCGTTAAAAACTGCTACTTAACGAGAGAATGTCTGGTAATGACGTCCTGCTAAGATCTACCACCAAGTAAAAGTTAGTCGATTGATTAGCTACCAACCTTAGAGTTAATCAATAAATATCTGGCACTGAACACTTATCAGTGATTTCTAATTTCCTTGAGAGCCAGTTTCAATTGCAAGCTAGGTTCCTTTACCATCTCCGACCAGTCACTTGATACCAAATGAGCAGTGGTAAATCAATTATATTTAATGGTTGATGATAGCTCAGTGGTTAGCGCGGTCGGCTCGCATGCCGAAGGGCGTGGGTTTAAACCCCAACAATGAGCTTGAGCTGTCGGTGAAGGAAAGCATCGTGACGAAACCATAGCGTGGTGTTAGAGTACTTTCTAGAACTCGGCTTGCTAGCTACCACCCTCAAGTTGAAAATCTGCCGCCAAGCATCTAACGGTGTGTTCCGGCAGCCTCACGTGAGAGCCAGTTCCATTCCAGGCTAGGTGTGCTTTACCATCTTCGACCACACCGTCACTTAACATCAGGTGAGTTGTGGTCAAAACCAAGCCTGTCAGCTTTAAAAAAAAAAGCTTGTCGACCATAAAAAAATCAGTGTTATATTTATTTTCTGCTTCTAGTATTCCACCGCTGAGCAAAAGCTTCTCTTTCCTCCCGCCAGACTGCCAGGTCTGTGGTCTGTGGATTGGTGGTCTAGTGACTGTCGTGACGATGCAGTTCATCACACCACCTTCGTCTGTGTCGACCCTCGCTTAAAGTTTGGCGTCCAAACTGTGGTGTTGAGTTTTTATATTTTATTGCCAATATAATAATATAATAATACAATTCCACATAAACGATTCGCATAATGTGTTTATCTAACTAGTCACTCAATGCGCGAACGCACCGGAAACGGATGCTTCCTATACGCAGAATAGACGGTAGTCGGTCTCGTGTAGGACGCCCGGTGTAAATTATACACTAATAGCGTAATAACATGGTAATAAATATAAATCAAAGGAACGTGTTGTTTCCTTGAACAGGTTAATTTTATTTTCTTTAAAGGGAGGTTGTAAATTTTTTGTGCCGTGGCGGTGCCGGCGTAAGAATAGTACCCCACTTTCTCTACCCGTGGTTGCCGTAAGAGTCGGCTAAGGGATGTAATCCGGAAGATGGGCAGCAGCGTCTTCCTTGAACAATCACACCTAACTGCGCTCGCCAACCCGCCTACCAAGCGTGGCGAGTATTGACAAAAACCCCCCCAGGAGAAGGCCTATGTCCGGGACTTCCTATGGCTGATGATATGTACTTTTTTTTAATGTTGTTACCACAGAACTAATATATTTGAAACGATGTATAGTATAACTTCAGGGAGAGGCGGTCGGGACGCAGAACAGTCGGGATGGTCGGGATCCGAGGTCGGGGAATTATTACAATTTACTATTTAATTATGTTTATTGACATATATTTTTGTAGGCAGGCAGGATGCTAAACAATTGAAAATTGCGCATGAATAGTATAATTTACCTCTATTTAACGATTGTTGTCAACTTTACAAAAAGTTTATATTCTTTATATTGTATTAGCCATACATTAGTCTGATGTGAACAATAACGAGTTTATCTATATATCTTGCCCGCACTATAAACGCATTGCCGTACTCCACACAGAAATGAAAAAACCCCCAGACAGGGAGGAGGGGTGAATGACCCTGTGCACTTCCGGGTAAAAAGAGGGTGGGCGGCATACAGAAAAATAAAATACAGATTGATAACTTGTGACTTTGGTGTTATCAATAAAATATTGTATTGTAACGATACCTAATCCATACATAGTACTTAACGTTTCCAACGCGTTTTTGTTTTAGTATTTTTGGACGTTAAAACTATCGCTAATTTTGAAATAGAAATTGCAATTCAACGAAATAATACAGTTGGTTGACATACTGCCAGTAACGATCTAGGATTTATTACGTTACTAAAAGTTCTGAGTAGTTACTTTACCTATATTTAAAGGCCCATGTATGTTAATAAATGTTATCTGTTGTCGTTCATCTCATTACTTGTTTTTCACAATTTGTCGGCAGTTATCCATCTGTTGCTTACTGGTTTGATAGGGGGATGTTTCGTGTTTGAAATTTAATTTACTGCAGACTTCGACGCACCCGTGTTTTGTTTTTTTTTTGTATATTTTTATACTTCGATGATACGTTAGAGATGATATCCAACTATGATTTGCACTCTTTTATACATAAAAAAATATGTTAGGGACTCAGCAAAGAATAGTGTAAATCAAGTTTTTGATCATCGAAATTCAAAACAAAATCAAATTATTGCTATTTTTATATTTTACAGGCTAGGTGTTTGACCATAGCCCATCTGAAGTTAAGTGATCAAAGATGGTAAAAACACTCGGCCTGTAATGGAACTGACTGCCAAATGAGGCTGCTGGAACACATAGGTGTTTGGCAGCAGATTTTCAACTTGAGGGTGGTAGCTAGCCAGCCGAGTACTATAAAGTACCCTACCACCACGCTATGGTTTCCTCACGATGTTTTCCTTCACCGGCAGCTCAAGCTCAATGCTTTGAAAATTGCGATGGTTAGTTCACTTTTTGGCGGCAGACTATCTAGTAACTATCTAGTACTGACTTAGACGACATCCTGCTAAAAATCTACGGTAACTATAAGACATTATAAGGCCCTTAAACGTTTCACAAACCGATCGTACAGCCGCCAAACACGTCCTCGACATAAATAGTCCGCCCGCCACGTGGTGCCGGTAATGTGACAGGAAGTGTATCCGCAACTATATCGGGCACACAAGGGCCCCCACTCTCAGGATGCACTCGCTAGCATTTTTAAATTAATAATAATTAACCTTGCGTTTGACTGTCATCTCAGCTGATGGTAAGCGAAGACACGGCCTACGGTGGAGCAAGTATGAAGCCTAGAAGGAATCGACTTTTTTTATGTTTGACAGAATAGGTGTTTGACCGCTGCTCATCTGATATTAAGAGACGGTGTGGTCAAAGTCAAAAGTTTTATTTGCATGACAATAATGTAAAAAGGACTTTTGACTTTAGACTTTCTCAAAGATGTTCAACAAACAAACCTTGCCTAGAATAGAAGTGCTCAAGGAGGCTGTGGTTTCCTTCACCGGCAAGCTCAAGCTCATCGTCGGGCGTTTGACCCACGCCTTTCGGCGTGTGAACCAACCACGCTAACTATCGCTACACTGTTTTTAAAACCCGTGTGGTATCGCTGGTTGTTATCAAATCCAGAGTAAACAGTTCCTTCTAGGTGAGCGTGCACCATCCTAAACCACATCGTTGCTTAACACCTGGCATGATGTCATCAAACGCGCCTCGCGATTTAATCTCATTGTGAGAAAAGTAAGGTCATCAATATTTACTAATTATACTTTTTATCCTGGAAAAATGTTAGACGGCTGCCATATTAACTCATTTGGTATTTGCTTCAAGAACTGTAGGGCGTGGGTTCGATTCCCACCAGGACAAACATTTATGTGACGATAAATGTTTGTCTGTGTCTGGGTGTTCTGTATGTCCATATTTATAAATACAAATGTTATAACAAATAATATATATAGACATTCTATCAGTTACTTGGTTCCCTTTGTACAAGCTTCGCTTAGTTTGTGGCTAGATGGCGCTGTGTGGAATGTCCTAGCATATTTATTTATTACAAGTTGGGCCTGCGGTGTCACTGGCTGTTCCCACGTGAACTCTACACTTTTTTGAGATAAAAAACCTATGTGTTAATCCAGGGTGTTAGCTACCTCCATACCAAATGTCATCAAAATTGGTCCAGCCGTTTGAGCATGAACAAGAACACACTCACAAACTTAACGCGGTTCATCATTCCAGATCAAAAAACCAATCACCGAAGAACGCGTTTATTTTTAAAATACCAATTACATCATACTTATATACGGAGTGAATTATCGCCACTGGATATGGGACGATATCCAGAACTGATGTTCTTAGAAACAATACTTAAAAACTACATTTTGTCACGTACGACATTCGGTCGGAAAACAAATCAACTATAGTCGGCTTCGACACTGGTTGATCTTACACAGCATGTCATGTTTTTTTTTTTATATCTAAGAAAGAATGCAATTGCTTTCAACCTAATTTATGGGAGTTTTCCTTCCAACTGCAATAATATTATTATTTTTTAATGTAAAAGTTATGAGACGAACGAGACGCTCTCCTGATGGTAAAAGGTAACGCCTGTCCATAACCATGGCAGCGATACATAGAACTAAGTCGAATACTAAAAAGTACCCTACCACCACGCTATGGTTGCCTCGCGATGTTTTGCCTTCACCGGCAGCTCAAGCTCATTGTTGGGGTTTGAACCCACGCCCTTCGGCATGCGAACCGACCGCGCTAACCACTGAGCTATCATCGCTACAAAATCTTTTAAACTACGCAACGGATTTTAATGCGATTTGTATCAATAGACAGTGTGACTCAATAGGAAGATTTAAATGTAAAACACATGGGCATGCACCACATTAGTATCTACATTTCACCCGTGCGAAACCGGGGCGGGTCGCTAGTTTATAATTATAAGAAAATTTCCGAATGAGACGGCGGGTAATCTCAAAAGCCATGCTCCAATAGCTCCGATGTTCATCACTTTTGATACATTGAGGCCGAATCCGAAACCACCGACCCGGATTCTGACAATCGAATTTAGGGCGCACCGGGATTAGTTTACGTGTTAACGTCACTAAATATACTATACACCAATGAAGATTTAAAACGGTACAGTATTTTTTAATAATAATCATAATAGTAGTTGGAAATTAAGGAAAAAATTGCTATTAAAACACTCTTTTCTTTATAACGTACTAGCGACCCCTCCCGGCAAAACAAAAAAGTCCGCGGAACTATATGTCCAAATATTACAATAGGGACGGGCCGCTAGTCGCCGCGAAAAAGGTCTGCGGAACTATATGTCCTTTTTCGCGGCGACTAGCGGCCCGTCCCGGCTACGCACGGGTAAACATTTATTTATATCAAACATTTTGTGATAAGAGATGAGTAATGCTATCTCTGCTAATTTCATTAAAATGGAGTAATAATAGCAAAAAAGTCCGCGGAACTATATGTCCAAATATTACAATAGTTGGACATATAGTTCCGCGGACCTTTTTCGCGGCGACTAGCGGCCCGTCCCGGCTACGCACGGGTAAACATTTATTTATATCAAACATTTTGTGATAAGAGATGAGTAATGCTATCTCTGCTAATTTCATTAAAATGGAGTAATAATAGCAAAAAAGTCCGCGGAACTATATGTCCAAATATTACAATAGTTGGACATATAGTTCCGCGGACCTTTTTCGCGGCGACTAGCGGCCCGTCCCGGCTACGCACGGGTAAACATTTATTTATATCAAACATTTTGTGATAAGAGATGAGTAATGCTATCTCTGCTAATTTCATTAAAATGGAGTAATAATAGCAAAAAAGTCCGCGGAACTATATGCCCAACTAAAAGACATAGACAGTATAAACACTTTTTTGTCTTGTCAAAGGTGTGAACAAAACTTCATACATGAACGAAGTTGTCCTTGACTTTTTTATTACCAGCCTCTGTACTCTTGAGCTTCATATTGCCTTTTAAGCACTTACGTAAAACTTATCCGACTGCGAACCTTATTGTATAAGTATAGTATATATGGTCGCGTAGCTATTTCCTGTGCGCCTAACAGGCAATTGCAATAAGTAAGTAGCTCTGAGTACGGGGGATTTAATCGCGCACGAAACACTATAAACTAGGTTTGTTTATAATTTGTGCGCGATTATGTCTTGATGGTAAACGTAACTAAAGCATATACATACTAACTAGCTGCACCCTACAGCTGTACGCTGAAACAGCAGACATGGTTATAACTAAATATAAGCCACACTATTATTGTAACAATAGCGATAGCGTAGAAATAAATAGCGAATAGTTTTGTAGCGATGATAGCTCAGTGGTTAGCGCGGTCCGTTCACACGGCTAAGAGCGTGGGTTCAAACCTCAACAATCAGCTTGACCTGCCCGTGAAGGAAAACATCGTGAGGAGACCATAGCATGGTAGTAGGGTATTTTCTAGTACTCGGCTGGCTAGCTACCACCCTCAAGTTAAAAATATCCCGCCAAGCATCTAACGGTGTGTTCCAGCAGATGGTCAAACACCTAGCTGGTCAACAAAAAGGTCGGCACAGAACTCACACTAAGCAACGCTTGTATCGTACGTTTCTGTATTCCTACAAGGAAACAACACGCAGTAATTATAATATCCTTGACACTGGATGAATTCACAAACATTTTAAAATTAAAATCAGTATTATAAAAAATTGTCATATATGTTTATAGTTATTTTTATTTGCATTTAATCATACATGACATCATCAATCATTCATCTTTGACATGTAATCTCATTCGGCAGAAGTTCTGAAGGCCTAGTCCAAGTAATATTCGATTAGCTATAACGCTAATAGGAAAGTCCACAATTATACGTGCCTGGCATAAGCTGTCGATATGTCACGTGGGCAGCTTGTGTCTTTCTCGCACATTTTTAAACTTTTCTATTAGCCATATCGAATGTTACTTTGTCTAGGCCATCTGCTTTCTGAGCTGTAGGGCGTGGGTTCGATTGTCATCCAGGATAAACATTATGTATATTATGTATGACCTGGGTGACAATCGAACCCACGCTCTACAGCTATTATGAAGCATATTCAACGTCAAGTCGGAGAGGTCGGTATACATGCTGGGGCCCGCGGTCTACAACCCGCTTCCATTCTGGATGCACCGCACCATTGGGTGCTTTAGAAGCATTCTAAACATTTTGGTTTCAAGAGACCTTGTTTTATGACTTTGACGATTATTTAAAAATAAGAGATTATTGAACTACTAGAAGTTTTTTATTTATTTACATTGAATCGTACAGACACATATATTACATTTGACATTTTATTATATTGACATCCCTATGTTTTCATTTTGTAATTTTTAATTATGATTGGAAAAATTACTTGTAACTTTGATGTTATCGATAAAATATTTGTATTTGATGTTTGTTCTATGTTCTGTACATATGTATTATAATTGTTGGTATTCTATCAAATATCCAGTTCCCATATTACATGTAGATTGGAAATTGCGCTGTGTGAAATGGTCTTTTTTTTTCTCGGGTGACGTAAAATGATGATGCGGTCTACAGTGGAGCAAGCTCGCCGAGAACAAACCGATTTACACTTGAAATCAAGTTGCTACCAGTCTGACCTAGATATAGAAAACGGAATCAAAATATAATACCTCCTATATCTGTTAGTCATTCAACACTTGTCAACCTACCTATAGATGGTGAACCAGATAAGTAAACAGATTTGCCCTTATAAACGTTTTAAACAAATATAATTAAGCAAAACTATAAAGGTCTGTTATACATTTATTATAATTAACATAATAAATGAGTCTTTCAAAGTTAATAAAATATTTACTTTAGTGTTACTTTGGCCTTATTATGTATATTTATAGCTATGATAGCTCAGTGGTTAGCGTGGTCGGTTCACACGCCTGTGGGTGTGGGTTCAAAGCCCAACAATCAGTCTGAGCTGCTGGTGAAGGAAAACGCCGTGCGGAAACCATACCACTGTATCGTGTTTTTCATTCTTGGCTGCCAGGAAGAGATCGCTCTTAGCGATAAGGCCGTCACTTGTGGTACTAGCTCATAGGATTCTTTTGTTTTCTATAGTTTTTTTCTATTTTTGGTGTGCACAATTAATAGTTTCTATCTATCATTGTGGTACTTTAACCATGTAACGGTGTGTTCCAGCAGCCTCACTTGAGAGCCAGTTCCATTCCAGGTAAGGTATGTTTACATCTTCGACCACTTAACAACAAGTGAGATCTACTAAAACACCTGGCCTGTCAACTTTAAAAAAATGACATAGCTTCCGGTGTAAGCATATATAATTTCTAGCTATAAAGAAGTAAACATTGCTTTATACCTAAAACTTTTGTCCGACCGGGCATAGAACCCAAGAGCTCGTGAATGTGGACGATAATCCAGCAACTTGGTAACCGACAGCAATCGATAAGCGGCGGGTAGTTTTTAAAATGAAGTTTGAAACTAAACAGCTGCTCCTAACATACATGCCATCTGCTGTCACAGAAAAAAAAAGACGTTTCAAATAACATAAAAGTTGCCTTTTTTTTTGTAATTTTTTTAATGTAATAGTGATGAGACGAACGAGACGCTCTCTGATGGTAAGAGATAACGTATGTTCATGAAATTCGAAGGTTAGTCTCGACAGCCCTGTAATTTTGCTAGCTGCAGTATCCTGCAAAACGGAACGCAATAATGCTTGGAAGAAAGAATTACTTCGTGTATTAACATTTTTTTAAATTGGTTTCTGATTAATCGCCTTCTCGGCTCGCCTAGAAAAAAACCTTTTACTCGCGACTTGAAGGCACCCACTTTGTATTTATCAGGGAACACCCACTCAGACACCAAATTATTTAGCTGTTCGTACGATGAAGGTAGAATGGAACCATTTACTGACAATACTCGCCACGCTTGGCAGGCGGGTTGGCGAGCGCAGTTAGGTGTGATTGTTCAAGGAAGACGCTGCTGCCCATCTTCCGGATTACATCTCTTAGCCGACTCTTACGGCAACCACGGGTAGAGAGGGTGGGGTACTATTCTTACGCCGGCACCACCACAGCTTTTTATATAAGTTATATATAATACCATATTTTATTTTATTTCATGAAATAGGTTTACGTATCACCACCTGCCTGATGTTGAGTTGCAGTCTAAGATGCAGCACGTTTACCTAGAAAAAACCTGTTTACTCTGGATTTGAAGACACCCAAAATGTACTTCGCTGGGAAAACAGACACCGACAGAGAATTCCACGTTCTCGCTGTACGTATTGAAAATGTGGAATCGAAGCGTTTAGTCCGTACGTGGGGAATGTCCACCATGTATGAATGGCGCTTAGGCCGTGTCTGCGTTTTTTTTTATAGCTGACAGGCTAGATGTTTGACCACAACTCACCTGATGTTAAGTGACGGTGTGGTCGAAGATGGTAAAGCACACCTAGCCTGGAATAAACCAGTGTAAACTAGAGTAGACGTCCGGTAGAGTAGAAAGGTGCAGGTGGAACCAAATAATGCAATTCCAAGGCACACTCATGACATCTCTCACCAATATGACAGCCCTGTTGGCTCATTGGTAGTATGTCTGCCTGAGATGTAGGGCGTGGGTTCGATTCCCGCCAAGGGCAAACTTTGTGTGGTATATAAACAAATGTTTGGTCTGTGTCTGGGTGTTCTGTATTTATGATAAGTATGTAGGTATTTACAAAAATAAAGTATTTGTGTATTCTATCAGTTATCTGACTGCCATCACACAAGCTCTGCTTAGTTTGGGGTCAGATGGCGCTGTGCTTAACGTGTCCCATTTTTAAAAAACAAACAAAAATTAACCTCATTTAGCGTATAATCATTGGTCGGTAGAGCATATTACGAACAAGATATATAGATAGAAACTATTGTGCACACTGAAAAAGAAAAAGAGTACAGAAGAATCTTATGAGCTAGTGCCACAAGTGGCGGCCTTATCGCTAAGAGCGATCTCTTCCAGGCAACCAATAATGGAAAAACGATATAAAATAAAGAGCAGACGGGAGATGTTGTTGACAAGAGTTCAGCTAATGTGTTAACTGAAAGTTTTAGTCCTATATGCGCCTATACGGTAGAAAGTTTTCGTCTTCCGTTACGTCAAAAACCTATAAACGTCAGGGCGAAGGTCACCCATCTGTTTTCAATCACCGCAGAGTGCTGATAAACAATTTTAGCGCTCAACGTTTATCCAGTATTGGACGAGGGAGCGACCATCGCATTTCTCAACACAACTAAAGAACCGTTGTGAAAATTATTAGTTCTATCATTTGACCGACTATATGATATTAATTGGTATATGTATTGTTAGTAGCTCCTTTGAAGTCAGGAAACGGAAGATAGCATGTTTGGAAAACATAGCGGTTTGTGCGAGGAAAGTTTTGATCTTTTGAAGTGGGCGATGATGGTTGTGTTAAACTTTTTTAATTTTATTTTATTGAGATAGGTACAGTTACAGACCTTAGGTTACTTAGTATAGTTTCAGTACTTAATTGACAAAGCCTACTATAAGGTGGCTCATTACGTGGAAGACAGGAATATATGGTTGTAGTAGCTTCTCTCTGCACTTGCATCCCCCTGGCTAAGTGACAATTGTAGTAAGCATAATGTATGTATTAATATTTATAACTG
This sequence comes from Biston stratarius, assembly GCA_950106695.1. Lineage (NCBI taxonomy): Eukaryota > Metazoa > Arthropoda > Insecta > Lepidoptera > Geometridae > Biston > Biston stratarius. The sequence goes on from OX467115.1 coordinate 7,878,681, forward strand.
TAACCTAATATGAAAAGAAAGATCCACAAAAAAATGCCTTGCTGAGTTTCTTGCCGGAGTCTTCTCACAATCAGTTGAAGTGTAATTACGAGCCGGTGGTAGATTCAAACATGTAACTTAACGTTCAGAAGTGCCTTACCAGCGCCTAAACTGAATAAATGATTTTTGATTTTGATTTAGTATATATAAGTAGAATTAACGTATCTCATTGAACCTAAGATCCAATTAAAACTATACACAACTTGTTTATGTATTAAACGACATTATATAGGTAGTAACAGTAGATAGATAACAATATAATAACTTATAATAATAAACTTATATATTACCTTATGTTGGACAACCCTTATACAAAAAAAAAAAAATTTGATGGTAATAGATAGAACCAGCTACCAGCTATCAAGTCGAAAAATAGTGTTGCCAAGCAACTTTTTTTTTATATTTGACAGGCTAAGTGTTGATTCACCACAGCTCACCTGACGTTCAGTGACGTTGTGGTCGAAGATGGTGAACACACCTAGTCTGGAATGGAATCTAATGGCGTGTTCCGGCAGCATCACTTGAGAGACAATTTCATTCCAGGCTGTGTTCTTTACCATCTTCGACCACACCGTCATTTTACATCAGGTGAGCAGTGGCCAAACACCTAGCCTGTCAATAATTAAAAAAAATCTCTTTACCCTTTCCTTCGTTAAATGAAGATGCTGTTTAACTACACGTTCAACAATGAGTTTTATTTCGAAAGTTTGTCCCGATGGGAATCGAACCCATTTTGCAGTACATATTCTACCAAATGAACTTACAGGGCAGTCAATAATAGAATTTGGTAGACTATTTGCTTTAAGAGATGCAAAGCGTGGGTTCGATTCCCACCAGACCACTATACACTAATATTAAAGGCGAAAGTTTGTGAGTGTGTTAGCATGTATGTTACTTCTTTACGTTCAAACGGGTGGACCAACTTTGATGAAATTTGGTATGGAGGTAGTACCAGATATTCTGTCGCCAAGCAGTAGTGTGTAAACATTACTGTGTTCCGGTTTGAAGGGTACTGCAGCGAAAATACAGGGCTATTGAGACTAACCATCTAGTCTCAAAGTAATGAGCGCTAAAGCAGCGATGCCCTGGACTTGGTTTTGCTACTCGAAGTTCTGTATATCGCAGCAATGGTCATGGACAGGCGTTATCTATTAACATCAGGAGAGCGTCTCGTACGTCTCATTAATGTTACATAATAATATTTAAAAAAAAACTTTTCAACAGAAGATCTGTTGTGATAATGCGCTGGTGACGCCCCATGTCGAATGTAGACACGTTGGTCGCTGTAATTGGGAGCTGTGTGTCAGTGATGAGGTCACTCCCGCGTCGCTACCATGTGTATGTAGGGTTGTCAAAAACAATCTTAATAAATTCAGTTACTTTCTTTATGGAGGTCGAATGAAAAAACAACCTGATTAAGAAAATTTTAAAAACACGAATATTCTTTTTTTTTCTTCAAAAATTTGTGGTAACCAGTGCTATTTAGGAATATATAAGGATTCTGACGATACTACATACATCCAAATCTGTTTACGAATTTCAAAGTTATAAAGGAATATACAAATTCAGTTTAAAAAAAAATACGAGTGGTAAGACGAACTGGACGCTCTCCTGATGGTAAGAGATATGACCATTGCAGCAATACACAGAACTTTGAGTAACAACACAAAGTCCATAGCATCGGCATGATTTGACGCTCATTACTTTGAGACTTTCGATGGTTAGTCTTCAAGCCGGAATACAGTAATCTTTACACACTACTGCTTGGCGGTAGAATATCTGGTACTGCGGTGGTACCTAACTAGACGAGGTCCTGCTAAGGACCATGAACCCTGAAAACAATAGTCTTTTTTTTTGGACAGTAGTGTAAAAAACGTAAACATTAACGTCTCTTAGAAGGTCGTGTAGTTAGGTACCATAAACGTACCATACATTAGTGGCAAGTAGTGGTGTGCAGCTAGCTAGCAAATAACAGAATCGACTTTACTAAAGTAACTTTGACTTTGTTTTGTTACTCAAATTTCTGATTACCATTACAATGGTCATTGGCAGTTAAGGCAAGTTATCTCTCACCGCCACGACAGCGTCTAGTGCTGTATGATTCATTTCGTTAAAAATAGGTTAATATTGTAACGTGTGTGGCAACCCTATGCCCAGTCTCCGATGCGCTAATTTCGGCGGATCGCATGGGAGAAGTGTCTTCGTTAGTTTATTGGCCTTTTTGGGCCAAATTCTACTATCAACTTACTAACGAAAATATTAAAAAAAAAAAAATTGTTTGACCACAGCTCACCTGATGTTAAGTGACGGTGTGGTCGAAGATGGTAAAGCACACCCAGCCTGGTATGGTACTGGCTCTCAAGTGAGGCTGCCGGAACACACTGTTAGATGCTTGGCGGCAGTTTTTCAACTTGAGGGTGGTAGCTAGCCAGCCGAGTACTAGAAAGTACCCTACCACCACGCTATGGTTTCCTCACGATGTTTTCCGTCACCGGCAGCTTAAGCTCATAGGCCGGCCAAGTGCGAGTAGGACTCGTGCACCGAGGGTTCCGTACAAACCTGTAGGTATATAAGTAAAAGTTATGGTATTTTTGTTTAATGGTAATTTATGCTTTTCGCAATTTTTCCTTTATCTATGCTATAAGACGTTGCTTCGTACCTTATTCCAAGATTCTGAGTTCACGGGAAGTACCCTGCAGGTTTTGATACCCTTGGGAGTGTCGAAAATTTACAGCATAAACGGCTGTATCTTTTGATTGCGTTGGCTTAGAAGTTAGATTTTTTCACAGCTCCAAGGGACAGTAGACCTGAGTATTTGATATGAATTTCAGCTTGATACCTCCACGCGTTCATAAGAAAAAGGGTCTTGACAGACAGACGGACAACAAAGTGATCCTATAAAGGTTCCGTTTTTTCCTTTTGAGACTCCTTAAAATGATATTAGTAGCTAGATATATAGTATTTTTTGCCGATGACTTCAAACGTTGAAGGAAAACATCATGAGGAAACCTACATATGTATATCCGAGTTTCTAAAAAAAATGTTCTCAAAGATGTGTAAACTCTGCCAACTCACACTTGGCCAGCGTGGTGGACCTACTCTTCTTACCACGAGAAGAGAGCTGAGCCCAGCAGCGAGACAGTTTTTATAAAAACAAGGCTGATTCGGAAGTATTTCTCAATTGAAATTCAAGTTCGCAAGTTCGCCTCCCAGCGAGGCAGTCTCGAGCTGTTGGTATTAAACAACATAAATAACTATGAGATCACGCCCGCATCGTCGACCGCCACTATAATCTGACCTCCGGCTACAAACAAACTAATCTTTAAGTAAATATCACATCAATGTTTTTTTCACCCTATGACTGTCCGCTACCTACAGATGTTGCGTGCAAATATTATTGCAAATGCAAATTTTCATAGCTGTAATTGAAGATAATCCTTTTAATAGTTGCTCTGCTAGCTTATTTAATATTAGCTCTGCTTTCAAAGCACTTACCATCGCTACAAATGGTCATTAGTCTATGACCAATCTGAAACTATATCATAATCTAGATTATTGACGACGATCATTAATGACGGACTTCTGAGATAACAAACATAAAAAACGGCCAAGTGCGATTCGGACTCGCGCACGAAAGGTTCCGTACCATTATCTATGAAAAAGGTAAAAAATCGCGTTTGTTGTATGGGAAATTTAACCCTTAAATATTTATTTTATTTTGTTTTTACTATTAGTTGTTATAGCGGCAACAGAAATACATAATTTGTGAAAATTTCAACTGTCTAGCTATCGCGGTTCTTAAGATATAGCCCGGTGACAAACAGACGGACGGACAGACAGACAGCGAAGTCTTAGTAAATAGGGTCCCGTTTTTACCCTTTGGGTACGGAACCCTAAAAAAGTAACTAAAACCGAATTGAAAACCACATCCTTTTGGAAGTCGGTTCAAACACTTAATCAAAATCGATTCAGCTGTTTAAGAGTTATAATGCCACAGACAGATACACAAGTACAAGAGGTAAAACTTATAACACCCCCCTGTTTGCGTCGAGGGATAAAAATTGTGCATAAAGTTACTCCGACATAGGTCTGGCGATACTGGTTAAGCTTCGATGATCACACATGCAGAATTATTAGGAACTCAAGTTGTGGTTTTGTTTCTATAATGCGTCATTCGAACGTTTAGCGCCTCCACTATAATGTTGCTTTTCATGTTTAGTTACTTACTATAACTGGATTTCCTTTACTTTATTACTAAGTTCTATTTTGAGAGATTAGGCACGTACTTTTACAGGGACCGTACAAATTATCAACAAATAAAAATATTGTTAAATTGTACAATTTAATTGTATAGTTCCTATTTTTTATCTGTATAAAAAAACTAGCGACCTGCCCCGGCTTCGCACGGTTGCAATGTAGACACTAATGCGGTACATATGCATGTATTATACATGTAAACCTTCTTCTTGAATCACTCTGCCTATTGATGGAAACCGCATTAAAATCCGTTGCGTAGAGTACAAACGGCGGGAAATGACTTTATTTTATACTATGTAGAGATGAATCCCTGTTTCTCTTGGTCACGCTAAATCTTGAAAACGACTTTACTGATTCATACATCTTTTTAAGTTTTCTAATACTTTATAGAAGGTTCTTACGGAAAAAAATATTGAGAAAATTTGAAAATTACAGAATATTTTTTGATAAATTCCACGTGGACGTAAAAAAAGTAGTGCCAAGCAGTAGTGTGTAAACATAACTGTGTTCCGGTTTGAAGGGTACTGAAGCGAAATTACAGGGCTGTTGAGACTAACAATCGTAAGTCTCAAAGTAATGAGCGCCGAAGCAGTGATGCCTTAGACTTTGTTTTGCTACTCAAAGTTCTGTGTATCGCTACAATGGTCATGGACAGGCGTTTTTCTTACCGTCAAGAGAGCGTCTCTTTCGTTTCATTATTTTTAAATAATAAAAAAAACATCAGTTGTGCTGTGATCAAAACCTATCCTGTTAAAAAAAAAATATAGTTTCGTCACTGATGATTTTCCTATCCTCTTAAACGACAATTAGGTCAGAAAACTTGGCCATTACAAATGAAATAGCAATTATCTCGAAACTAAGATATCTTGTTTCGGCTGTCACTCTCCGAGATGAATGTGGCAAAATATTAGGTATTACGTACTTTGGTCGTTTCCTCGATATCAAGGCCGCGTGATTAACTTATTTTCCTCAAATGACTGGTTTAGCTATACTGACGCTGTAGAATAGAACTGTACATTGTGTAGACCAGCTATTCCCAAAGTATAGGTCACGACCCACCAGTGGGTCGCAAGAAAATATTACGTGGGCTCTGAAAATTAAGACCGACCGGGTAAATTGGACGTATCAAACTCATTACGATTAAAAGTAACTAAAAGTAAATCACTATCAATATATGTATATTATAAAAAACAAATAATGACAATGATAATGAAATATGTTGATAATTGTTGGGAGTGTCAGAAAGTCAAGCCACCTGGGAGCTTTTATCGAAAGCGCTGCCTAATCGCAATACTATGAGATATAACAAAACAATGCATGGTGAGATATTTTTCTTTTATAGATCTACAAAAAAGTCAGCGTTGGCATATACATATCTACCTTTTAAGGATAGCTTACTATACCCGAGGGTGATCGCTAGTAATTTATATAAAATATTGAAATCTTAAATCGGAACTGAATGCAATTTTTTTTTAATTTTGGACAGTTCTTCATTTATACAATTAGGCCCCTTTTATATAATTTAAAATTAATCTTTATTTAATAACAATCTTTATTTAATTATAGTGCACATGTACATAGGATTAACAATAATCTACACTAAGCGAAAGCTTGTATAACATGAAACTAGATATTCATGATAACCAAGCATCGAGTGTCCCACTGCTTGGCAATGACCTCCCTTTCCTCTTTCCAGAAAGCCGTCTTCGGCTTTTGTTTTTTTTTAAATTAGGAAGTTTTTATTAGTGGGTCGCAATTCAGTCAACTTTGGGAATCACTGGTGTAGAGATGTACATTATTTATTGTATTTTCAAATGAGTAATAACGGGGTTCATGTGATAATGACATATTTAATTACTATAAAAACATATGAGTTATGACAGTATACGATATATTTATATATTATAGGATGTATTTCTAATGTCATTGCTAATTTCCTACGTCAGTCGTTCCCTATTGCTTTGCGGCTAAGCGCGGTTGGTTGGCTTTTTATGTTTGACAAGTTTAAGTGTCTAGCTTGGAATGGAATTGGCTCTCAAGTGAGGCTTTCGAAACTCACTGTTAGGTGCTTGGTGACAGTTTTTTCTACTTGAGATTGGTAGCTAACCAACAGAGTACTAGAAAGTACCCTTCCACCATGCTATGGTTTCGTTCACCGACATCCAAGTTCATTGTTGGACCGACCACACTAAGCAAACATCGATACAAATACTATTATAAGGTAGTTATAGTGAGAACGTTAAAAAAAAATTTTACGGCACATTGTATTATTTTTACAAAACTTGTCAATAATATTTAGAAAATGCTCCACTCCACTCCACTGAAGCTTGTAGTAAAGTTCTTTACTAGGGTATGCATTGACCACATACGTCATTAACTTCAAGTGTAACTTTTTCGTATAATATTTGAAAATATGTTAACACTTGACCACTGGCAGATATGCACAAATTGTCACGTCTAAAACAAAGCAGAAAGTAGAGATGAGATATTTACTAGAGATGGTGAACAGGATATCATCTTCGTCTGTATTATTTTAGAAGTATCTACTGTAATTGTGTTAAGCCTGTGAGTTCACTAATTAGGGTTAGGAGGAAATGTTACCAATTGGCAATTCGCAATTGCACGCTGTATCCTAATTTTTGTTAACCGCTCGAATGGCGGCGCGCTCACTCCAGTTAACCGTCCAATTGACGAAGTTTGGTGCGTATTTTTACTTTGTTAAATTTAGATTTTACATAGTTTTGACTTGGTTTAGTTCTATTTTAAATATAAAACCTAATTACAATCTGTTTATACATCCTTAGCTTCTTTTTCATCTTTATTATTGGCACACACCATTTTCTACTTATTCTTGAATCATTTCCATGTTAACGTAGCCTGGAAGAGATTGCTTTTAGCGATAATGCTGCACGTTGTTACTTTAGTTTAGTATACAGTCTTTGGTGTGAACAATACCAACATATATATCGGCTGCCAAGCACCCAACAGTGTGCTACGGCAGCCTCACTTGAGGGCCAGTTCTATTCCATGCTAGGTGGTAGCCAAGCTTTACAATCTTCGACCACATCGTCACTTAATATAAGGTGAGCTATGATAAAACACCTAGCGTGTTAACCATTTTTTTTTGTAAATAAATAACGAGTTTTCTTTTAATCTCTATATAATCTAGAGATTGTATCCAGACCGATGCAATTTTCCAGAGAAATAAAAAAATGTTGAAGGATATCTCACACTAGTACCTAAGTAATTTATCTAGTCCCGAACTAAGTAAAGCTACCTATGTTAACAAATGTATGTGCTATTACATTTGGAACATCTGTTCGTCACATAAATGTTTGTTCTGGGTGGCAATCGAACCCACGCCCACGTCATGAAGTAGAGCTACGACCAAATGCAGTGATAGTGGGCAGGTCATGTCTCCTACAGATCCGATAACCGCTGGGAACACGGACGCCCTGAGACTAGATGAAGTGACAATATTAAAAAAATATGTTTAGTTTTTTTAAAGTCTGTTTATGGCATTTTGTTTTTGAATAAGATATCGAGAAAAGACATAAGTTTCTGAAATACATTTTCCACTAGTTCAGAGCCAATGGGTTCATTTTAATTTGTCCATTTATGCCAAAGTCGGGCGATTGAAATGGGACTGGGCGGACCATGTTTGTCGCATGTCGAACGACCGCTGGGGAAAGATCACCACAGTTTGGACCCCAAAATTTAAGTGACCTCAGGGTCGACGGTGGTCTGAGGAACTAAATCGTCACGACAGTCACTGGACTACGAAAGCCGAAGACCGGGCAGTCTGAAAAGTGGAAAGGGAGGCCATTGCCAAACAATGGGACACTAGACGATGAAAAAAAAGTTTTTATGGAATACGTAAGGCAGCTGAATTTAAAAATCCTAATATCAGGCTAAGCGACGAGTCTCCGGAGAGGCCAACAGACAACAATCCAGTAGTAGAGGATGGCAGAACATGTCACCAGGTAGGGTGATGGCAGGTGGACTAAGGCTTTGAAGGATTGGTTCGTTCACCAGCTCGTTAGGGAGGACATAACAAAAATCGCGAAACTGGACCAATATGACGTACAAGAAGAGTGGCCTATACTCAGCCGACGATTACCGGCTGATGATGATGAGTGGATCCGTTAATAACATTAAGGTTATATTTTAGTTGCAAACAGACACGATCACAGTGTTCTAACCCATCTTTTATGATACGAAGGTGATAAAAAGAACATTAAAAGAGAAGAATTCACAAGGTCCCGATGAACAAACACAATGTGTATATTACTATACGTAAAACAAGTTTCAAAGGACATGGCTTCAATCAGTGTTAGAATTATCATTGAATTATAAGAACTTGTGTAGTTATTGAGAAGATAATTACGTCATCCGTAAGCTGTTGAAGTATGTTCATATTGAATTATTTTCCTACAATTTATCTATAGTTCAGTCACGTGTTTCCTTGTATGATTTTATATAGGAAGAAATAAACAAGAAGTATTCAGAAAGTTATGGTGTAGTTAGAATCAGCTGATCTTTGTTAATATTAAAAATAATATTGATAACAAAAAGCTTTGTTTTTTTTATGGTTGACAACCTTGGTGTTAGACCACAGCTCACCTGATGAAGTGACTGTGGGGTCGAAGATGGTAAAGCATACCTAGCCTTGAGTGGAACTAAATCTAACTAAATAGATTAAGTCATAAAGTTTTAGCGATAGCTCAGTGGTTAGTGCGGTCGGTTCACACGCCAAAAGGCGTGGGTACAAATCACAACAATAAGCATGAGCAGCAGCTGAAGAAAAATATTGGAAGGATACCAAAGAATGGTGGTAGGGTACTTTCTAGTACCTATTCAGCAGGCTAGCTACCAACAACAAATTGAAAATGTCCCGCCAAGAACCTAACGGTGTCTTCGGCAACTTTACTTAAAAGTCAGTTCCATTCCAGGCTAGTTGTGCTTACCATCTTCGACCACACCATCACTTAAAATTATGTGAGCTGTGGTCAAGCACCTAGCATATCAACCATAAAAAACTAATGATTCCGGTGTTACTTCGCGGAAGTTCATTTTAAGTATTATTTATGTATTCATTTTTAGTGTGTTAAAAGTTGTTTTAATCACAACAGTGACAAGGATTTCATTTAATTTGAATATAATTTTAAATATTTTTCTAACTTGTAGTTATTTTTACCATTGCTATCCAGCGCGGGAATGCTGGCAGCCTCATGGGTTCCTTTGCACTTAGGGGGTTTTTAATATTATTTTAATATAATTTATATATGTAGGTATTTAGTACAAAATTGACAGAATATTTGATTATAATGCATTCCGTCTTCGCCTATAATTGCTGTGGCACTTAACAAGAGATATTGTAATTTCGTAATTTTTATTTTTAATGTACCTATTGGTGTACACTGTGTTGGCGGACTTATTAAATAAATAAATTTATTATTTCAATGAATTGACACCGATATTAAAACTTCAAGTTTTAAGGACTTTTTAGCGGAATTACACTAAAATATAACTTATAACTTAACCATAAAAAATTTATATTTATTTACGTCAGACGTTAAATCAATATATCAACATCAATCAATTATTATTAATCAATCATTTATTATTATTGTCCATCTATTAACCAACCTAGGTAATTATATTGACAACATGTTACTTATAAAACAATTGATCGATACACTATAGTTATGGTATAATTAAAGACAGTTTAACATAAGCAGCGGCATTTTAAAAGATAACAGTAAATTCCTTGCCAGTGACATTATCACCACACAAAGATCTATTGTTTTGAGCCACATGTGTCCTCACACACATATTTGCTCTTAATTTCAATTTTGATATTCAATTTAAATATTCTGATATTCAATTTCAATATTCTGATATTCAACTGCATATTATAAAACAAAGTCGTCCACTGCGTCGCGATAAACTTAAAAACTACTGAACGGATTATCATGCGAGTTTCGCCAATAGATAGAGTGATTCATGAGGCAGGTTTAAGTATATAATTTGTCAAGGTTTTGTATAAATTGGTTGTAATATGATGATAATTGTTGGAAGTGTGGGATAAAGTCAAGCCACCTGGGAGCTTTCATCGAAAACGCTGCCTAATCTCCTTTTGAGATGTAAACCCGTGCGTAGCCGGGGCGGGTCGCTAGTATCTTAATATAATGATGACAATTATAATGGACTTCGAATACCTTTACTACTCACGAGTTTATGAAATACTAACTGCGCCCCGCGGTATTACACGGTACATTTTTAGGGATAACAAGTATATCGTGGGTGCAGCAACCTCTATACCGAATTTCATCAAAATCGGTCCAGCCGTTTGAGCGTGAAGATGTAACAAACATACATACTCACTCGCAAACTTTCGCCTTTATAATATTAGTGTGATTGACACTTGACTGGGTTAATTCGACTTCATCGAAAAACACTATGCCAAAACAATTTCATTAAAAAAATTCAGCAAGACATTTTTATGTACTTATGTTGTTTTTTTTATGATTGTCAAGCTAGGTGTTTAACCACAGCACACCTGATGTTATGTGACGTTGTGGTCGAAGATGATAAAGCACACTTAGCCAAGAATGGAATTGGCTCTCAAGTGCTCAACACACCGTTATGTGCATGGCGGTAGATTTTCTACTTGAAACTTGCCTAGTACTAGAAAATACCCTACCACCAAGTACATAATCAAATTAACTTAGTTATACTCGTAATCGAGTAATGTGTATAGTATGTGTGTAATATGTAGGTAAAAATACCAATGTTGAAAGCTTTAGTTAAATCAAAAGTTATTAAAACTGTTGCTATCCTTATATAATGGACTACAATGAAAAAAGAACAACAATTTTTTTAGGTCTGTCAAGTAAAACCTTCAAATTGATCCTTAATGTTTTCTTAAAATGCAGTAAGGTTGAAATCGTTTCGCAATAACGTCTATGCATAAAAGTATAAATAGATACATCAAATAAAGGACTAAGGCGACAATCTTATTGTAACAAAAAGAAAGAAAGAAATAATCACGAACCATACCAATACGTTAACGGACCGACCGGTCATGAATCTCAACAAAAGGGCATCCAAAACAACACATATTGCCAAGAACGTCACTTCACAATTACACTAACTCGATTAAACCACATTGTCATCGCCACAATCGAAAATAATTTAAAAAAAAAAGCAACGGAACATCCAAAAACTTTCTAAAAAAAAATATTCCTATTTTCGTACGCGTCGATCACGCGCGGCACCGTCTCGAAGACTGACCCGCCACTCGTACTATAAACAATACGAGCGACAGAGACGGCGATATTGTGCACCTGTGCACTTCAAATTGAATGATCGCAAAGCGAAACAGATATAAAACATTCCACTAATTAAAAAGAGACAAAACATCGCCGAACCCTTCCGCAGCTCAGTGTGACAACGTTGTAAATACAATATGGAGGAAATTAAATTATAACTTTATTAGTATAAAATAGAGTTTATATTTGTAATTTAGGGATAATGTTAAGAGTTGCGGAGTGAGTCAGCCGGTTGATTGCCAGGGTCAACATATGGCAAAAAGGTACGTGTTGGCCAAATTCCTTAGCCTATGGGTATTGGTGCAATGCGTTTTATACATTTAACGATTGTTTAAATTTAACGGCTGGTTATCGATCATCATCATCAGTCTAATAATTGTCCACTGCTGAATATCGGCCTCTCCCAAGACACGCCACTCATTTCGATCTTCAGTTTAGCTACCGCCAGCTGCCCTACGTATATCGTCACTCCACGTAGAACACGTCTACCTCAGCGGTTATCGGTTCAGCGACAGATACGTCCAGCCCATTGCCAGTTCAGCTTGATAATACGCTGTTGGTGACTTTAGTTCTCTGGCGAAATACTTCGATCCGGATACGATCCCTCAGCGAAATGCCAATCATAGCTTTACATAGCTCGCTGAGCAACTTTGAACTTGTGGACCATTCCCGCCGTGAGTATCCACGTTTCGGGGCAAGTCATGACTTAAAGCGGGTGACGAGAATCAAGAATGGTTATAGATCACCGCTTAGACAATATTGGTTAACTACATGCAGTTGCCAAACTGCCAACAACACAATGTAAACGTACGTCAGTCTGTTATAAAGAAAACGATGACGTCATTTTAAGGTAGATACCTAATTAATATTTTTCCTGGTCAATCAAGCACAGTTCGCTTTGATCTTGAACCAATGTCGTGCCAAAAGTTATTTTTACTGAAATTAGTTTTTTTGTTATAGGTAACCAAACTTTGACTGCCCTGTTATATCATTTAGTTTTTTTTTTCTCATCTCAAAATCAACTCAAAAAGTCATTTATTCAGTTTAGGCCCTGGTAAGGCACTCATGAACGTTAAGTTACATTTTTGAATCTATCACCGGCTCGTAATTACACTTCAACTGAGAAGACTCCGGCAAGAAACTCAGCAAGGCATTATTTTTGTGGATATTTCTTTTCATATTATGTAGGTACAGTTACAGATATTAATACATTATGCTTACTTATACAATTGTCACTTAGCCAGGGGGATGCAAGTGCAGAGAGAAGCTACTACAACCATATATTCCTGTCTTCCACGTAATGAGCCACCTTATAGTAGCCTTTGTCAATATGTATAAGAGTTGTAAACGAGAGACCTAATGGTTTTTTTTTCTACGCATGCGTTAGTCCTCGATCTCACGTGATGGTACCCTTACCATATTACCATTTACCGGTAATACTTACTTAATTTACTAGGTAGCCGTGCTTTGGCAGGGGGCAAAGCACGGCTACCTAGGAAATACCTATTCACGTTTTTTTGTACAACCCCGGGTTGTAATTAATTGGAAACACAGTCGCTGGCAACGAGTTCCACACAGCAGTTCTTACAAGGAAGGTGGTTTGAAAACGTTTTATGTGTGTAAAGGGAATTTTCTCTCTTGGTCGAGCGACTGGTCGTGATGTAGCTCTTGGGCACACTTATTGTAGTGTATACGATAAAAACTCGACAGACTAGCCACTACACGCCGGTGTACTTGGCTCTGAAGCTTTAAATTCACCGTCGAATCGTCATTTATGAGCTTTTTAGTCCGATGGAATCCAAAGCCTCGAGCTGGTACTTGGCAGAACCGTGCCAAAGATGGATGCACAATGCACATACATGATCGAACTTGAGCTTGTTAAAGGGTTTAAGTACTGTCCGTAAGTGGACACTGTAGCCTATGGACACCTACAGTACTCGGGGCATTGTCAGTGCATTGCCTACTTTTAAGGACCCTATTCATTTGTTTGAAGCGAGGTAGATCAAAATTCGTATGATATTTGCTACAAGATCTGAGCATGTGACGATAAATGTTTGTTCTATGTCTAGGTGTTCTGTATATGTATATTAACAAAACAAAGTATTGTAGTAGTGCTTAACATTATTTAGTTGAGGATGGTAAACGCACCTAGTCTGGAATGGAACTGAACCCCAAGTGAGGCTGTCGGAACACACAATGGCGGTTGATTTTTCACTTGACGGTGGTAGCTAACTAGCCGAGTACTAGAGAGTACCCTACCATCATGCTACGGTTTCCTCAGGGTGTTTTCCTTCACCCGCAGAATTGTCGATATAATAATAGAACGAGAAATCGAAATTAAGAAATTCCCACGGCGCCAGGACGCCGACGCGTTTCTCGGAACGTTTTGAACCGACTTCCTTCATTGAACACCTCTCCTGAGATTGAAACTGTAAATACTACGAATTGTTCCAACGTTTGTAGCAAATAAGAAACCTCACAAATAACAAATCTCAGACATTTTTTTAAAAACAACCTCTAAACAAGTATTACAAATGTATCGTTGTGTTAAGTTACATTACAAAATAACAAATATTAAAGCAAAATTGTTAATTTGAATATTTACTCACAATATCGAGATCTTTCAATTGGCGACAGATTTTGAACTTGCTAGCCAGTCGAGGAATAGAAAGTACCCTACCACCATGCTATGGTTTCCTCACGATGTCAGCGGCTCAAGCTCATTGTTGGGGTTTGAATCTACTCTCTTCAGCGGGTTAGCGCGGCCGGTGCGGCCGCGCTAACCACTGGGCTATCATACTATTGAAGTATGAAACCATAAAAAAAATAACCATTAAGACCGTGTGTGAAAAATATCATCCGATGTTAATTGCGCAAATACTATTCTAACTTGCGACAAACGGTACCTTTGAAATCATGGAGCCGTGTATTGGCGAAATGTTTACAATCGGTTATTTCGGCGGCAAACAGCGGGCTTCTAGTGAATGGGCGTGCGTTACGTTCCACCGAGACGGACGTGATATATACAGAACGTGTCGAAAAGTTTGTAGTAGTGATTCAACATCGATACAAGCTTCACTAAGCTCTTTTTCTTCTGCCTAGCGATTATCCCCGCTTGACCCAGGGTCCGCTTTCCTGCTGTGTTAACACAGTTAATTGGCCCTTATGTTATCTCTTACGACATCCAATCATCGCCGCTTTGGCCGGCCACGAGGTAGCGATGAACCTGATGTAGCGACAATAGCTCAGTGGTTAGCGCGGTCGGTTCGCACGCCGAAGAGCGTGGGTTCAAATCCCAACAATGAGCTTGAGCTGCCTGTGAAGGAAAACATCGTGATGAAACTATAGCGTGGTGGTAGGGTACTTTTTAGTACACGGCTGGCTAGCTACCACCCTCAAGTTGAAAATCTGCCGCCAAGCATCTAACGGTGTTCCGGCAGCCTCACTTGAGAGCCAGTACTAGCTAGGTAGGCTAGCTAGGCTAGGTGTTCTTTACCATATTCGACCACACCGTCTCTTAACATCAGGTGAGCTGTGGACAAACACCTAGCCTGTCAACCATAAAAAAATATAATAATAATACATTTTTTGGTCAAAGATTATGAAACTTTTTTTACCACCTACGTCGTAAGTCCTTATTATTTTCCAGGTTTCCGTTCTTGCAACGCGATGAATCCGCCAGATTCTTCTTTATAGTAAATGTCTTTATGGAAACCCCTGTTTATAGCAATAATTTAATAGCTCCCAGAATATCATTAGTCAAAGACAAAAAAGAATTATGATGAATCTATTCATTCTACAATAGACATAATTATGTCGTTCGCTACCCGTACATCCGGTGCCCGTGCCAAACAGTTTTGTTTCAAGTATTTCAGTACATTCTCTTTGCGGCACATATTGAGAATGATTTATATTTTTCCGGATTGCGCCAGTTGTGAGATTACGTGTGGGATTGTAGATGTGATTTTTTTTAAATAGCCGTGATTTTGTTTATTTTGAATTTAACGCATTTGCATTCTGGCGTGGCGACACAATACATTGTTGATTTAGTTATTATTGGATAACTAAATAGTTTTAGGATTAATCACTGACCATTCACCATCGCTTCTTTTTAGCTTCCGGTGGCTCGCTTTGACGGCTGCGTAATTTTTTACCCACTGCCACTAAAGTTGCGCTCGCACAGTGTCTCCTTCTACCCATCTTAGACTACGCGGATGCATGCTATCTAGATCTATCCGAGGACCAGCTTAACAAACTTGAGCGTCTCCAGAATTATTGTATTAGATTTATATATGGCCTACGTAAGTATGTCCATATATCTCAATTTCGCACTAAGCTCAAGTGGTTACCTATTCTAATTAATCTATGTATTAGGATATATAATTATTAGAATGTAGATATGTATATGTCATAATTTTGTATTCTCCTATATGCATATCCTCGTTATTGACACGCCCCGTTTTTTTGTTCCTCTAATCCTTTCCATCCTAAGGTTGCCTGGAAGAGATCGCTTTTAGCGATAAGGTCGCCAGTTGTTACACCTATTAACTAGTTAATTTCTTCTGTATTATGTAATTTAAGTGTGTACAATAAAGAGTTATTCATTCATCGATCAAAATGTTTTCATATATTTTTCACTAGATGTTGTCTAGGTAGGTACTACCGCAGCAACAATAACCTATACAAGATAAGGTTATTCTGAAATGTGAACATTACTGTGTTCTAATATGAGGTTTTTTTTTTTAAATAGAAAGTCCTTGGAAGGACCTTCTCAGGGAGGACATTCCACAACTTGTAAGTTCGTGGAGTAATGGAACTCCATGTAAAGATATTACAGAGCTAGGGGACAGGGAGAAGCACCATCGGATGTTTCTAAGTAATGAGAGAAAAAAAACTTTGTGTTGTTACTAAAAGTTCTGGGCACCGCTGCAATGGTGTTGAGACGTTATCTCTCGCCAGTTAAACAGAGGTTCTCAAACTTATTTGATTTACCACCCACTTTCAGCGCCCCCCAATTTCTTTTTACTTTACAACATCTTCCGTTCGGCCTTCGTAGTGGAACACAATACTTTTCTAGTATAGACCTATGCCCATTGCCCAGTAGTGTGTTTTTTTTTTTTTATTGTAAGCGAAATGTGCAAGAAAAGTTCAAGTTTACGCGGAACGGTGTACTAAACCGTGGTGGTGCCGGCGTAAGAATAGTACCCCACCCTCTCTACCCGTGGTTGCCGTAAGAGTCGGCTAAGGGATGTAATACGGAAGATTGGCAGCAGCGTCTTCCTTGAACAATCACACCTAACTGCGCTCGCCAACCCGCCTGACAAGCGTGGCGAGTATTGGCAAAACCACCCCAGGAGGAGGCCTATGTCCAGCAGTGGACGTCCTATGGCTGATGATGCGATGTACTAAACCCATTTCGCAAAACAAAAAAAGTTGACTTACAGAAAAATATCACTCGCAACGAAATTCATAGCAGCTACAGCGATATCACAGTCGAAACTCTAGTACCTAATTAAAAAGTAGTTACAAAGTTATTTTTTTTATTTTAAAGTAATCAGACGCGCTCCTGATGGTAAGAGATAACGCATGTCCATGACCATTGCAACGATACATAAAAATTTGAATGACAAAACGGCTGACATGCTAGGTTGTGTTCTACCTAGACGACCTCCTGCTATGGAGGCCTGCCACCGAGTAAACAGCTCAATAACAAATACAATGAGCTCCTCATAACTCAGTGCAACCTTTCCTCGTAGCCCTAACTCATCACGTATTACAATAACACCGATTCTGCGTACATACTTCTTCAAAGTCGAAAATATATAGTTGGTTCTCAGTAAATTTGCAGGAAAACTTTACGTAAAATGAAAACGAAGGCTAAATATTAATATTCTATATCTGTCTGCGTAAAAAGGACGAGTTTCGTAACACAGTAATGATGTGGAAATAACGATGGCATAGATGGTAGCGCGTCTGCCTTAACAGCATCCGATGCCAGCTTCGATACCTAGCCGGTCAGGAGTTTGAACTAAAATACTTTTAATAAAGATTTGACTGCCCTGTTAGCTTATTTGGTAGGATATCTGCTTCATGCGCTGTAGGGCGTGGATTCGATAACCACCAGGGCAATAACGATAAAATGTTCGAGTGTTCTGAATGTATTTACAAAAAAAAACCGGCCGAGTGCGAGACGGACTCGCGCACCGAGGGTTCCGTACAAACCTGTGGTTGTGGTTTTTTTTAATGGTAATTTATGCTTTTCACAAGGCTTCCTTTATCTGTGCTATGAGACGTTGCTTCGTACCAAATTTCAAGATTCTGAGTTCACGGGAAGTACCCTGTAGGTTTTGATTCCTTTGCGAGTGTCGAAAATTTGCAACATAAACAGCTGTATCTTTTGACTGCGTTGGCTTAGAAGTTTGATTTTTTTACAGCTCCAAGGGACAGTAGACCTGAGTATTTTATATGAATTTCAGCTTGATACCTCCACGCGTTCCTGAGAAAAAGGGTCTTGACAGACAGACAGACGAGATACAAAGTGATCCAATGTTTTTCCTTTTGAGGTACAGAACCCTAAAAAGAAGTATATTTCCAAGCTTTGTTTATGGAGCTGTGTGAAATGTCACAAAAAATATTCCATTGGCATACCATGACTAAAAAATAAGTCAAAAGTTCCATTCTGAGCGCTACCGTGAGTCAGAAAAACAAATTGTTGTTCTTGGTTGTTTGTTATATATTTCTATACCAACAACAGTAGTAAAGACCGCAACGTCTTTCAGGCACGATATCTTTTGTAGCGATGATAGCTCAGTAGTTAGTGCGGTCGGTTCGCATGCCGAAGGGCGTGGGTTCAAACCCCAACAATAAGCTTGAGCTGCCGGTGAAGGAAAACATCGTGAGGAAACCATAGCGTGGTGGTAGGGTACTTTCTAGTACTCGGCTGGCTAGCTACCAGCATCAAGTTTGATGATCAACATCAAGTTGAAAATCTGCCGCCAAGCATCTAGCGATGTGTTCCGGCAGCCTCAGTTGAGAGCCAGTTCTATTCCAGGCTGGTTTGCTTCACCATCTTCGACCACACCGTCACTTAACATCAGGTGAGTAGTGGTCAAACACCTAGCGTGTCAGCCATAAAAAAAAAGAATAAAAAAAATCGACTGTCACGGTCCGCCGCCCGTTTGCTACTTACGCAAGATAAATAAATATAAATTTTATTTATCGGTTGCTTACTGATTATTGAGCCGATTCCCTTTAAAGGATGTCAAGGGCTATCTCTTATTATTATTTTTCTTCTGCAAATAAGTGAAGTTTATTACATACGTTCTCCACAATAAAATGCAAACATAATTCCTAAGACGGGTAATCAACCGGGTTAAAACCCACGGGTGAGTCATCATCATCACAGCCATAGAACGTCCACTGCTGGGCAAAGGCCTCCCCCATTATGGTTATGCCCAGATAAACTTATATACTTTTTTTTTGTAAACACCCGGACGCAAAACAAACATTTATCGTCACATATTCATCCTGGTGGGAACCGAATCCACGCCCTACAGCTCCTGAAGCAGATATTCTACCAGATGAGTTAACAATGCAGTAAAATTTGTATTATTTCCTAGGCAAGCGTGCACCATCTTCGGTCACAACGTCGCTTTTCATCAGGCGAGATCGTGACTTAACGCTTCCCTAGTGTGACATAAAAAATAATGATTAAGAACACTGATGCAGTATTATGCGGCGAGCAATAAATAGCCGAATGAATTCCCGGCTAATTGCGCCGCCGTCGGTGTAAATACAGTTTATTATTAGTTGCGCACCGCGTTGGCAGAACGTATTTTTAGTTTTATTGTTTCGAATTTACTGCACACTACTGCCAGTAATCACAAAATTTAAACGTACCGTAGGACGCCCTGAGACTCATTGACGATATACGGACATTTCACACAGCGCCATCTAGTCCCAAACTAAGTAAAGCTTGTACTGTGGGAACCAGATAACTGATAGATTACTTAAATACTTTTTTTGTTGTAAATACATCTATTTATTTTCTATATATTTATCGATTTATCGCCCCCGAAACCCCCTGCATACTAAATTTCATGAAAATCGTTGGAGCCGTTTCCGAGATTCAGATTATATAATATTTCAGATTATATATACCTACAAGAATTGGTCGTTTAAAGGTATAAGATATATAGATAAACCTTCCTCTTGAATTACTCTGTCTATTGATGGTAACCGCATTAAAATCCGTTGCGTAGTTTATGCTACCCACACAAATGTTAGTCTTGGGTGAAAATCGAACCCACGCCCTATCTATATCTTTAAACGAGCAATTCTTGTATATGTATATGTATGTATATATATGTATATGTATGTATATATATGTATATGTATGTATATATATATATATATACACATACATATACATATACAAGAACCAGGTACTAGCTCTTGAAACAGATACACAAACAAATGAGCTCAAAAGGCGTAGCGTCGCTTAACATTAAGATGGCGGTTGAGAGCAAACAATTTGTTTCATCACTTCACTACATAGTATAAAACAAAGTCGCTTTCTCTGTCCCCATATCCCTATGTATGTTTAAATCTTTAAAACTACGCAACGGATTTTGATGCGGTTTGTTTTTAATAGATAGAGTGATTGAAGATGAAGGTTTATATGTATAATAACATCCATTAAATAGTGGAGAAATACTGTTATTTTTGAGGTTTATACCTGTGCGAAGCCGGAGCGGGCCGCTAGTTACATAATAAAATCACTTATATGCTACTTTTGATTGCAACCTTCTGAGCTAAGATACAGGCAGATACGAACAGCAGCTGGCTGTGAAGGTGATGTCATATTTTGCGAGAAGTGGGAAGGTCTAGGTCATAATGCACTAAGCGTCTACAGTATGTAATCTATCTTCTGTTTTGATTTCGCTTTTTTTATGGTTGACAGGCTAGGTGTTTGACCACAGCTCACCTGATATCAAGTGACGGTGTGTACTTAGATGGTAAACACATCTAGGATTGGTACCTCTCAAATGAGGCTGATTTTCTCGCTGTTTTTATCCGATTTCGCAAAAAAGAGGATGCTTTTATCTTATTTAATAGATCTATGTTTGGTCACCAACTCGCCTGATGGAAAGCGACGTTGCGACCGAGGATGGAGCACGCTGATCTAGATTTAATTATTTATTACAAATAGGCTTGCGATTGACCGTCATATTAACTGCCCTGTTAGCTCATTTGGTAATTAATTAGAATCAAGAGCTGTAGGGTATGAGTTCGATTCCCATCCAGGACAAACATTTACGGCACGATAAATGTGTAAATGCTCTTTGTCTGGCTGTTCTGTGTATGTATTTAAAGTATGGATTTACAATAAAAGTATAGTATTCTATCAGTTATTTAGCTCCCATAATACAAGCTTTACTTAGTTTGAGGCTAGATGGCGCCGTGTGAAGTGTACTACGATATTTGTTTTATTTATTATTTATTTATTTAGTCCCAAGTATACATATATACCATTGAAGGCTAAAAAATTTCATCTTGTAAAAAGAAAAAAATCTATTCCGATCTATATATTTAATTTAATAATATTTTTTATGCCTGACAGTCTAGTTGTTTGACCACAGCTCACTTGATGTTAAGTGATGGTGTGGTCGAGATTGCCGGAATACACCGTTAACTGCTTGGCGGCAGATTTTCAACTTGAGGGTGGTAGCTAGCCAGCCGAGTACTAGAAAGCACCCTACTACCACGCTATGGTTTCCTTCACCGGCAACTCAAGCTCATTGTTGGGGTTTGAACCCACGCCCTTCGGCATGCGAACCGACCGCACTAACCACTGAGCTATCATCGCTACAAACCGAATACTCCGAATCAGACCTGTTTTTATAAACTGTCCCACTGTTGGGCGCGGGTATCTTTTGTGTATGGGTTTGGGTGTTTTCATTGTAAGAAAGGTAAGGCCACAGTCCACCACGCTAGCCAAGCGCGGGTTGGCTTACTTCACACACCTTCAAGAACTTTACACTTTCCTTTTTTTTTCACTGTATTTTTGTGTTCGTTAAATGACATTTAAGTAGATAATTTTATTATTCCTTGTTATTATGATTATTTAATTAAATTATAAGATTGACATTGTTTTTGATTAGATTATTTGTATTATGGTTTTTAATTATTATTATTATTTAGATGTGTGAGATATAAAAATATAATTGATTTAGTCGTTTTTATTTTAATAAAAAGTAATTTTTTTTATGTACTCTTTCGGACATGTATGCAGGTTTCCTCACGATGTTTTCCTTCACCGTTTGAAGTCAGCGTCAATACTTATAAAAGATAGATGTGTGCCATGGGATTCGAACCCCGGACCTCCAGATTGGAAGCCAGACGGTCTCCCAACTAGGCTGCCAAAACTGTTATCTTATGCTATATTAATAACAATATTTAAAAATAAAAATATTTTACAAAAGTATTTGTCAACCCTAGCAGTGAGGTGATAAACAGTGCGCGGGTGATGTCACGTGCCTCGGCTAGTTTACCAACACCATTGTTGAATTGTGCGCAAGCAACAACCAAACATGTCATGAAGCATCTTACTGAACTAAACATAATGACATGTGCCAACAACTACTTTAGTATTCGGTCCGACAAGGATAACTAACGTCCATTTTTTATTACCCGACTGCCATGGAAGGGTTATGTTTTTCGCACGTATCCATAACTAAACCTATCAAGTCGGGTATCTATAAAGGGAAGGTAGGGTATATTTTTTTTTTACAAATCTTTACATAGTTTTGCAGCAATTATAGCTCAGTGGTTAGAGCGGTCGCTTCAAACACCGAAGGGCGTGGGTTCAAATACGAAGAAAAAGCTTGAGCAGCAGGTGAAGGAAAAACATCGTGAGGAAACCATAGCATGGTGGTAGGGTATTTTCTAGTAAAAATAAAAAATAAAAATAAATATCGTAGGACACATTACACACAGCGCCATCTGACCCCAAACTAAGCAGTACTCTATGCTAGCTACCAAATAAAATTGAAATGTGTCGGCAGTCTCACTTGAGAGCCAGTTCCATTCCAGGCTAAGTGTGTTTTATCATCTTCGACTACAAATACAAAACATTTATTGATAACATCAAAGTTACAGGTCATTATTCCATTCATATTTAAAAATATATAATATAACATATTATGTCAATATAATGAAAAAGTCAATATACTAATATGTCAAATGTAAAATATGTCAATAAAAAAAAATTATAATTACTAGTAATTCAGGAATCTCTTATTTTTAAATAATCGTCAAAATCATAGAACAGGGTCTCTTGAAGCCAAGATCTTAGTTTGCTTCTGAAGCACGCGATGCGCGGTGCATCCCGGATGGAAGCGGGTACGCGGTTGTAAACCGCGGGCCCCAGAATGTATACCGACCTCTCCGACTTGACGAGCCGATGCCACGGCGTTACTAGTTGGTCCTTCATTTTATTACTGCGAAGATCCAACGTGCTGTGGTCGCCCCGGCTTTGAAATATATCTAAGTTTGTACTACACCGTCACTTCACATCAGGTGAGCTGTGGTGAAACACCTAGCTTGTCACATATATAATATAAAACATCATGCAGGATGTGGTCAAACGTGAACCTATTCGTATTAAAGTTTATTGCGTGAATATGATGCAGATCTCTATTTACTAAATCATAAAATCCATCCAAATAGGCTTATACATAGCATCTTATAAGTTCTAAGTCAATTTAAAAAAAACCTCGAATCAGGCCACTAGACAGCTAAACTAGGCTGGCACTAAGTGTTACTAATGCAGATAATTAACCCAATAACTCTGCAAAAACAAGGTTTTGTAATTTATAATTCGAAGCAATAAATTCATTGCAAAATATCTTGTTTCAAGATCACAGAAATTTCAATGGGCACAGGCAGTTAGTAAATGACGCAAGACCAGGAGTCGTAGGGATGGGACGGCTACACTCGAATTTTGATAAAAAAATCGATAAGAAATCGAGGAACCACCTTGTTTTCAATGTTTCACGAAATAAGTGATAAAAGTTTTAACAACACGACCAGACGCTCGACCAAAAGACAACCCTCTTACAGTGGAAATTCCCTTTAAACGCACACAGCGTTTTCAAACCACCTTGTAAGAACCGCTGATGCGTGGAACAGCGTCTGTGTTTCCAACATGTATAAATTTACAATTTAAAAAGCCGTCTCTATGACCCTTAGGCCAACTAAACGCACTGCTCCAATGAAACAGTGAGATTTCGGACTAAACGAAAATATCATCGATGTACACAATTTTCAGATTTTTTTTGATTAAAAAAAAAACACTCGATCTTATTTCGATATAATTTAAATGGGGCCACCTGGAAAGTATACCCCTTCCCTTCCCCTTTTTTATCCTTCTTTTTTTTTGTTCCCTTTGAAACAAAAAAAGAATTTTCCAAAAAGGTTCAGGCGTCTTCGAGTAATCGGTGAAAATACATAAAAAAAGATTCCGATGAATTAAGAACCTCCTCCTTTTTTGAAGTCGGTTAATTAACAACAAGGGTTGTTCAAGAAAAACGTGAATAGGTGTTTCTTAGGCAAGCGTGCTTCACCTTCGGCCACATCGTCGCTTTCATTACGAATACTACGCCGAACGACGTGGGTTCATACCCCAACAACGAGCTTGAGCTGCCGGTGAAGGAAAAACTTCGTGAGGAATTCGTAACATGGTGGTAAAGTATTGTCTAGTAGGTACTCGGTTGGCTAGCTACCACTCTGAAGTTGAAAATGTGCCGCCAAGCACCTACCGGTGTGTTCCAGCAGCCTCACTTGAGAGCCAGTTCCATTCCAGGCTAGGTGTACTATACTATCTTTGACCACACAGTCACTTAACATCAAACGAGCTGTGTTCAAACACCTAGCTTGTCAATAAAAAATAAAAACAAGATACTTTCTCTTACACAATACATTGAAGAACAAACATTGGCTAGGATAAGAATATTTCATCGGGAAATAAAATCAAAGGCTATGATCTAAAATTGTCGACCTTGTCCCATCACTATTGATCGATAGGGACGCGGTACAATAGTTGGAGACCGGCCAGATACGTCAGACTCAGTACTCAGTATGGATCACTATTATTGTAATATGGGTTGCGAATACTATGTATGGGGAACTTATTTTTGTACACGATAACATTAAATAATAATTATATTATGTACGCTATAACGACGTGGTGGCTTTATGCAAACCATCACCGATGGAAGTGCGAGAGCTACTGCGCCGTCACACCGAGAAAGAACAACAAAACTTGTGGGATAAGAAAGACGACTGTAAACATGGTAAGACCCCCTTTCCAATTCTTAACAGGAAGATTACTAACAATCTGTTGAAGCTGCAACGACAGGACCTTCGTCTCTTAGTAGGCCTCATAACCGGTCATTGCAACTTGAATAGTCACCTCTTTAAACTGGGACTGGGCCACGGATAGTCCGCTATGCCGTGGCTGCTTGCAAGAAAATGAAGCTGTTGAGCATGTGCTTTTGCATTGCAAAGCCACAGAAGCCACTAGAATTGCTACTAGGCTGAATGAAGCTGCTTCGCTATAACTCATGTCGCCGTAACACCTCGCTTGTTTCTCACCAAACTTTCCACGTAACTCACTGGAGCTACTATGCCAACGCCCTAGAGCCTTGCTCCGATACTTCAAGGAGCTAGGTTGGCTCGGGTAGATGCTGGTAGGGAGAAATGCACAAAACACTCCAAGCGGGACGTCAATGCAGGACTTATCGCCCCCACTTTGAATAAGAATAAGAATACGCTATAAATTTTAAATTTCCCCGATCGTAATTGAAACCGAAATTTCTAGTTAAACAGAAGGTACTCTCTAATTAATCATACTTTGATAGATCTTCTTGCCAGGAAGTCGTCTTGGTAGATACCACCGCAGTACCAGTTATTCTGCCGCCAAGTAGTTTTTTTTTTAATAGAAATTAAAAGAATCTTATGAGCTAATGCCACAAGCGGCGGCCCTATCGCTATCGACCTACAGGCAACCAAAAAAAAGCAGCTATGCCTTGGACTTAGTTTTGTTACTCAAAATACTCTTACCATCAGGAAAGGGTCTCATTACATTTACTTTTTTTTTTTTAAAACAACTATAATAGAGCTGGTTATCTTCAAACGATGATTTTAGCGATGATAGCTCAGTGGTTAGCGCGGTCGGTTCGCATGCCGAAGGGCGTGAGTTCAAACCCCAACAATGAGCTTGAGCTGCCGGTAAAGGAAAACATCGTGAAGAAACCATAGCGTGGTGGTATGGTATTTTCTAGTACTCGGCTGGCTAGCTACCACCCTCAAGTTGAAAATCTGCCGCCAAGCATGTAACGGTGTGTTCCGGCAGCCTCACTTGAGAGCCAGTTCCATTCCAGGCTAGGTGTACTTTACTATCTTCGACCACACCGTCACTTAACATCAGGTGAGATGTGGTCAAACACCTAGCCTGTCAGCCATAAAAAAAAAAAAAACAACTGAACAGATTTTCTTGAATCATAGCTAAGAACATTCTCGATCAAGTCTTACAAACAAAGAAAATCAAAATCGGTTCACACTTTTGGGAGCTACGATTACAAAGAGATAGACACACAAAGGGGGTTAAAAATATGATGCAGTACTCGTATATAGATGGGCGCGGAATACCTTCTCATTGTGAGAATGGTCAGGCCATAGTCCACCACGTTGGCCAAGTGCGAGTTGGTACACTTAAACATCTTCGAGAACTTTTTTTTAAGAACTCTGACCTGTAGCTTTAGTTAACGTTACTCTTTAGTAAATATAATTATAATTTTTATTCGCTAAACTCACTAAAAAGTGGGCCAATTTAAGCAACATTGTTTCAAATAAGTTGATAAACGGAGTTCTGAAGTAGCAACCGAACTGAGAACCTCCTCCTTTTTTAAATCGGTTAATGAATTTAAAAGAACCGAACCATTATCCTTAGGCCAACTGAACGCACTGCTCCAATGAAACAACGAGGTTTCGGAGTAACGGATAAATCTGAAGTACGATCTATCAAACAAAAAAATAATCATCAAAATCGATTCATAATTGGCGGAATGATCGCGGAACATACATACAAATACATACTCTCAGGATTACACTAACATTCTATTAATAATTTCTATTGTCTCAAACAAAAGTAATTCCTGTCCGCTCTAAATAGGTATATGTATCTCCAGAGATTTGTCCAAAAAAAGCATCCCGCCACCGGCACGCATCTGTCGAAAACATGTGCATCTGCTAAATATATTCGAACACCTGCTTCCCACAGATTTGCACGCTTCATACAACCTTGTGCCAACAGACATTACAGATACACAACTTTTTTTAATGGTCGACAGGATAGGTGTTTGACCACAGCTCGCCTGATGTTAAGTGACGGTGTAGTCGACAATGGCAAACACACCTAGCCTGGAATGGAACTGGCTCCAAGTGAGGCTGCCGGAACACACCGTTAGATGCTTGGCGACAGATGGTAAAGCACACCTAGCCTGGAATGGAACTGGCTCTCAAGTGAGGCTGCCGGAACACACCGTTAGATGCTTGGCGACAGATGGTAAAGCACACCTAGCCTGGAATGGAACTGGCACTCAAGTGAGGCTGCCGGAACACGCCGTTAGATGCTTGGCGATAGATTTTCAACTTGAGGGTGGTAGCTAGCCAGCCGAGTACTAGAAAGTACCCTACCACCACGCTATGGTTTCCTCACGATGTTTTCCTTCACCGGCAGCTCAAGCTCATTGTTGGGGTTTGAACCCACGCCCTTTGGCATGCGAACCAACCGCGCTAACCACTGTGCTATTATCGCTACAAAAAAATTAACAGGAATGGACTGAATTTTATCATGACTTACTTTAAAATTGACTAAGACATTTTTTTTAATGTAATAGTATAGAAACGTACGAGACGCTCTCCCGCTGGTAATAGATAACGCCTGTCCATGACCATTGCAGCGATGCACAGAACTTTAATTGACAAAACAAGTTCCAGGGCATCGTTGGTTTGGCGCTCATTACTTTGAGTTACATTAGATGGTTTGTCTGAACAGCCCTGTAATTTCGCTAATTGCAGTATCCTTCAAGCTGGAACACAGTTTTGTTAACACACTACTGCTTGGCGGCAGAATATCTGGTACTGCGGTGGTACCTACTTAGATGATATCTGGCTAAGGGGATTATAATAAACCATTTAAGTTAGACAAAGGCACAAGCAAAGACACAGCCAAATCACAAACTAGCGTGGTGGAATACAGTGGCGATAGCTATAAGACCAATAGTGGGACATCAACGTCACTATCCTATCTATCTGCTCGTTGTCTGATCTGTGTTCTGTTTGTCGATGAAATATTGAGGTTTTGGTTGTTTGAAGGTAGGTCATCGACTTCGGATATTTTGTAGCTTTCCTTCAGGAAAACATTTGAAAGTCATCAACGATTTCAAGTCATCCAAGCTATCGTTGCTATTTCTCTACATAGTATAGAAGTAATTAAACTAAAAATTACTATTCTATTTATACTATTACTATTAATTACTGTATTAATATTCCACTCCTGACAGGAGCGCGTCACGCACCAAGGTGAGCTGGTCTACAATACCACCTATCTATGTTTCACTCCAGTGCAGTCATCGGAGGACTTCTCAACAAAAGAGGTAACCTACCAGTGTTGCCAATCCTACAATTTTAGCTGTATATCTACAGTTTTTTCCCCATCTCAATATACGTTTCTGTTTAACTCGTAGCGTGGATGGCTCAGTGGGTGGCGAGATCGGAACACACGCCGAAGGGTGTGCCTTCAAACCCTAACAATGAATTTTTTTTATAATAGATAGGCTTGCGTTTGACCGCCATCTCAACTAATGGTAAATGACGATGCAGTCTAATAATGGAGCACGCTTGCCTAGATGAAACCGATTTATTCTCGACTTGAAGACACCCAGATTTTATTCATTCGAGAACATCCACTCAGGCAGCGCATTCCACAGTTAAGCGGTCCGCACAATGAACATGGACTCAAATCGTTTCGTTCGAGTTTATGGAACTACCATCTTCGGCCACACCGTCACTTACCATCAGGTGACTTGTTGTGAAACACACAACCTGACAATAGTAAAAAACTTCTAATCTCTATATTTTTCTCTAATTATAGGTTGGCAACACTTACCTACTTACTTTTAAAACATGAATGAATTCACGTCAAACCGTTTTTAATTATAGCCGACGACGTATATGCCATTATGAGACATTGTCCTGTGGCACCGCGATAAATTGTTTCAACGAACGCCTGATTCTGCACAAACATAAATTGTTTACTATTTATAAGTAAATGATGTAATTATTTTTGAACAACAATCCTTGAAGAAGCCAGTCTTATTAATGATACTAGTGCTGCCATCAAGTGACGAGTGGCAGAAGCAACAACGAAATGCATTTATATTCAAAAAATTCAAAACAATACTAAAATAGAATTATAGTGGAAACAAGAAAAAATCTAATAAATAGTGACGAATTATACACACGAATGTGGGCAATGAAGTACTGAATGTCATTTCATGACATTTTCAAGACTCCGTAAATGCTCTAGTAAAGTGACCACGACTTTACTAGGGCTCCATGTCCTTGTAAAGTCGTGCTGACTTGACGTGGTTTACCTTACTTTACTATAACATGTCTGTAAGACACAGTTATTTTACTTAACTTTATTTTTAAACATTTTAAAATATGTGTAAACTACTTGACACTGGCGGTATACACAAAGTGCGATGCCAAAAATAGAGAAGACAAAAATATTATTAATTTATAATTAATAAAATAAAATGTGTGTTAACAATATTGAGACCCTAGACAAAGTAACATGCTATTATTATCAATAACGCCAATAGAAAAACCAAAAATTTAGAGTTTCTATGAGCGTAATCGCTAATCGAATGTAGATAAATACTTCGTCTAGATCTTCTAATCAGTTTCCTTGCAATAATTACGGCGAATAAAAAAATTACAATTGGTATCAGTACTAGCGATTCAGTGCCACCTAGTGTGAAGTAGTGAAACTACAACATCTTCACGCGTCCCACCCTAACGCTGCTAATAGTACGAAGTAAGGATGACAGATGGCGTTGATACAACAATTTTAGTTTATCTTACCTTGCTTTAGAATAGGGAGATAATCATATTATAAAAGATCCATTTACATTACCACGTAGATGTTTTGAACAGACTTACCTGAAACAAAAATAAACATGTTAAAATTATTAATTATTTATCTTGCACAAAAACCAATCAAGTTATAGGTATGTACTCCAGCAAAGTTATGTCAAAACAGACCGCGTTAACGGATTTAAGAAAGCCTAAATATATTCCTTTATTTCCATAGAGACGAGATAAAACAATCAGAAAGACAAAGCGCCGACCTACACAATGGAATTTCCGTTTAACTTCTGTTTAAAACAGAACTACTTTACCTGACAATAGAAGAGTTTCTATCTATACTGTTAAGGGGAGGTAACCGCTTTACTCTCACTTGTGGCTTCAGTATAAAAAATATGTCTCAAGGAAAAGTGTTTTTGTGACCAGTGGCGTAGATAGGCGTGGGCGAAGCGGCCCCTCGCCCACAGCCTCGCACTTACAGGGGTGTTCCCCTTGTGGATGACTTAAGACCGAAAAAATATTAACTATCTTAAAGTGACAGTGTTGTTTCCTTGAATATTTCCGTAATTAGGTATTTAATCTATAACTTCTGGCAATGCAATCGAAGCGTAATTAAATACTAATTAAATTGGCCTGAACTAATTATTTTACTGAATGGGGTTTTTGATCATGTAAAAACTAGCTGGGTAGAGCATACTTTTGAATTGTCTAACCCCGATATTAATACACAAAGGGCCTCGCTACTGCGACTTCGCCCACGTCTGGATTACTCTACGCTACGCCACTGTTTGTAACTTTTGCTTTATTATTATACCGAACAAACGAGACAAAAAGAAAAACCAAACAATACAGGGTTTATGAGTTTAGAAGCCGAAAGGTCATTGTTCTTTTTAATATAAATAACTTTTAATATGGATCGAGAAAAAAATCAGCTGTTCATTTTTATTTGATTGGTCTTTATCATATTATTATGATTTAGAACCGACTTTTATCGGTTTCAAGTTTGTTAGTAAATCCGATATGAAAATTCAGCAGTCTAGTTGGCAGACCGTCTGACATCCAACCTGGTCGTCCTGGGTTTGAATCCCACGGCAAGCACCTCTGTCTTTTTGGGGTTCCGTACCCAAAGGGTAAAACGGGGCCATATTACTAAGACTCCGCTGTCCGTCCATCTGTCTGTCTTTCCGTCTGTCACCAGGCTGTATCTCATGAATAGACAGTTGAAATTTTCACAGATGATGTATTTCTGTTCCCGCTATAACAACAAATACTAAAAAACACAATAAAATAAATATTTAAGTGGGGCTTCCATACAACAAACGCGATTTTTTTGGCGTTTTTATAGATAATGGTACGGAGAACACTTCGTGCGCGAGTCCGGCTCGAAGTTGGTCGGTTTTTTAAGTTATGTGCGTATTGCCGTTGACTTTAAAAGTTTAAACAGTAAAGGAAATCATTGGAAGAGTTGGGCACCGCACTTGGACAGAGTGATGGACTATGGCCTTAATCTTCTCACAATGAGATAAGGCCCACGCCCAGCAGTGGGACAGTTTATTTAAAATAAAACAGGGCTAATTCGGATTTGGATTCCATAGTAAAAGAAGTAAGACATTTTTTTATCAATAAAAATAAATAAATTACTCAATCGAGATAACGCTTCCTCTTAACAGTATAGGCTACATGTACTGTTGTCGCCGAGTGAATACAATGTGGAGTGAAATGTTCTTCTACAAGCGACAGGTGCTGTGTCTACTATATGTTTCCGATCGAGTGTCGTATTAATGTTTATCAGCAGGTCTTAATCGCGCACAAAACACTATGACAATGGTTTTGTTTATTAACTTTTTTTTTTTACTCTGACCGGCTTGATGTTTCGACCGTAGCAATTAACATTGTCGGATCTACATTTTTACTATTTTCATTTTATTGCATTAAAGGTCTTAGAATATGTCTAAAAATGCCTACGAAAATTATTAAATTCCTAAAATCAACCTAATGGTAAAAAAATAAGTTTTTTAAGAGAATTTCATAATTTTCGGGGCATTTTTAGACATATTCTAAGACCTTTAATGCAATGAAATGAAAATAGCAAATATGTAGATCCGACAATGTTAATTGCTACGGTCGGTTTGACCATAACTCACCTGATGTTAAGTGACGGTGTGGACGAAGATGGTAAAGCACACCAAGCCTGGAATAGAACTGGCTCTCAAGTGAGGCTGCCGGAACACACCGTTAGATGCTTGGCGGCAGATTTTCAACTTGAGGGTGGTAGCTAGCCAGCCGAGTACTAGAAAGTACCCTACCACCACGCTATGGTTTCCTCACGATGTTTTCCTTCACCGACAGCTCAAGCTCATTGTTGAGGTTTGAACCCACGCCCTTCGGCATGCGAACCGACTACGCTAACCACTGAGCTATCATCGCTACAACCTCGATTATTATTATTACCTCGACGTTTCAGACTTGCTGAAATGGCCGCGGTCTCGTTGTGTTGGTTCATTGGTAATATGTCTGCCTTAAGAACCGTGGGGCGTGGGTTCGATTCCCGCCCAGGACAAAACGTTTTATGGTATAAACAAATGTTTGTTCTGTGTCTGGATGCTCTGTATGTATTATAAGTATGTATTTACAAAAAAAAAAGTATTTATGTATTCTATCAGTTTACTGACTTCCATCACACAAGCTCTGCTTAGTTTGGGGTCAGATGGCGCTGTGTGTAATGTCCTACTAAATATTTATTTTTTTAAATTTGCATTTGTTTAGTTAGATTTACGAATGTCGTATTGTAAGGGTATTTGAATATTTTTATTGTTTGCGTTTCATCGTTAAGTAACGATGCTGTCTACGATGGAGCACAGTTGCTTAGAAGAAATGGATTTACACGCGACTTAATGGCACCCAGATTGTAAGTGAGAGTTCGTGGTAACCCCTTAGTTGGTGAACAACAGTGCCAGCTCGAACAGCAAGGAATCAATTATACCGAACTCACCGGAGCGACACACACACACACACACACAACACCTATTCACATCATACTCTATTGGTAACGCAGATAGTATGACGTAGTTAAAAAGCCTTTTATATGTCAAAGTTGTGAGACGAACGAAACGATGTTCTGATGGTAAGAGTGACCTACCTAGTGATACATTCATTACTAATAATAATAACAGTTCAAAATTCTGTGAATGGCTGCAGCGGTCATGGACATACATACATACGTTATATCTTACCATAGATAACCGAAATGAGAGCGTACCGCTTTTCTCTACATTTTGACATTAAAAAAGTGCTTATTAAGCCTTTTCATTTGTTATCATAAACACGGTTCGTATATTTGTATAAATTTGAAGCGATGATAGCTCAGTGGTTAGCGCGGTCGGTTCGCATGCCGAAGGGCGTGGATTCAAACCCCAACAATGAGCTTGAGCTGCCGGTGAAGGAAAACATCGTGAGGAAACCATAGTGTGGTGGTAGGGTACTTTCTAGTACTCGGCTGGCTAGCTACCACCCTCAAGTTGAAAATCTGCCGCCAAGCATCTAACGGTGCGTCCCGGCAGCCTCACTTGAGAGCCAGTTCTATTCCAGGCTAAGTGTGCTTTACCATCTTCGACCACACCGTCACTTAACAACAGGTGAGTTGTGGTTAAACACCTGGCGTGTCAGCGTTAAAAAAAAAAAAAAAAAATTGTAAATTTTGATCATAATATCCGTCATATTTATTTATCCGGATTTACTATGTCGTCATATATCTCATGACATGAGTATGCTACGGCACGTAAAATATTATTTTTGTCTTTTGTGTTCTCTTACGGTAAGGAATGAGACGAATGAGACGCTCTCCTCATGTTGAGTGATAACGTCAATCCATTTACAAAACTGGTTAACTGTTTAGTAGTAAGTAGGGATAAAAGAGATGGACATATAAGTATACTAGCTGCGCCCTGCGGTGTTAACCGCAAAATTTTTTCGAGTTAAGAACCTATGTGTTAATCCAGAGTGTCAGCTACCTACATAACCGTTCATCAAAAATGGTTCAGCTGTTTGTGCATGAAGAAGTAACAAACATACAAATACACTTACACACTTACAAAATTTCGCCTTTATAATATTAGCGTAATTTACATAGGTACTGGTCAAACACAACTCTTTTTCAATGCACTACGTCGCACAAAAAAAAAACACAAAAAGTCCGTCGTGTGCGGCAGCTTTAAAAGGGATCAATCAAAAATCAATTCACAAGGAACTATATTCCCGCAACCTTGGAGAACATCTGATTGAGTGAGAATTACATTTGTACGGTATATTTAGACGGTCCGTTTTACTCATCCGGCACTATTCCATTTATTTCATCATGTTACTAGGTCATCTATTCGGTACTAGAAATCTAAGAGCAAGGGATTATTCCAAACGACCTTCTATCACTGCTGAGGACTTAGTAGCTTCAGAGACAGCACAGCAAAAACTACAAGGGTAGTTATCCAACGGCCACTTTCCAAGAACTTACTCGACGTGCATAGTACATAGTTATAAAAAAAACCGACTTCCAGAAAAAAACATCGGCACTAAATAGCGAAAAATAAACTTACTCTTCCTACTTACTACGTATTTTTCGACATTTCGAACTTCCGTATATGACTTGGACGTGAGTTTAGAACTATTCCTGTAAAGTATCAGGAACTGTAAGAGCTCAGCTGGGGAAGGACTCACGTTTGTTTTTGTTCTGCTACGGAAAGTTGGCAGATCATTCTGTCAATTGACTTTATTTATAGCAAAAACACCAGTACTATTATTTAAACTTTTAAAGGTACTTGCAGGACTCAGTTTCATGAGAAAAAAACTACCATTAATTTTTGGTCTACTGGGCAATGATCTGTAAGTTCCGAGACTCGATTGAGTGACAATACGTGAGACAAATGACGCTGGCTGGATGCGAAAAGCCGAAGATCGGGCTAAGAGGCACATCTTACGAAAGGCCTATGTCTGATGTTTGATGATGAACGTAATACCGTTTACTGTATGGGATGATGTATCTACCGATACCGTTTACTGTATCTTTATGTACATTTATATTGTGGTCTATATATATATTTATATATTTGTTTTTATTTTAAGACTTTATTATTTTTACACACTATAAGTATGTATTATTTTTATTAGTGTATTTATTTTTTAATTATTATTATTATTTCTTTTTAGTGTTACAACATCTCCCGTCTGCTCTTTATTTTATATCGTTTTTCCATTATTGGTTGCCTGGAAGAGATCGCTCTTAGCGATAAGGCCGCCACATGTGGCACTAGCTCATAAGATTCTTCTATACTCTTTTTCTTTTTCAGTGTGCACAATAAAGAGTTTCGATCTACCTATCTGTCTATGATGTATTTGCACTAAAATTATATTATTTGTGGTATAGGAGTGGCCATGATTACCCTTAACCGTTTGAAGTTATCGGCAATACGCAAATAACTTAGAAAAGATGGAGGTGCGTGCCGTGGGATCTAATCTCCCAACGAAGCTGCTGAAACTTAAGAAAAGAGGTGAAGATATTTACTAACGTAAGTATATTCACCGGCTTATATCGAAATGGAATATCGCCCACTCACCTTTCGAGGGTAGACCTATGTCTAGATATTAAAAGGTTTTATAGATGCAGCGCAGTACAATAATATCTCAGATTATATCAGTTTTTTTTTTTTAAATTTAAAAGTAATAACACGATCGAGACGCTCTCCTGATGGTAAGACGCTTATCCATGACCATTGCAGCGATACACAGAACTTTGTGTACTAAAACAAAGTTCAAAGCACCACTGCCTTGGCGCTCATTCCTTTGAGGCTTTCGATGGTTAGTATCAACAGCTCTGTAATTTCGCTAAACCGGAACACAGTATTGTTTACACACTACTGCTTGGTGGCAGAATGTCTGGTAATGCGGTGATGTCTACTTAGACCTACCTCCTGCTAAGGAGGTCTGCCACCAAGTGACTTGTGTAACAGTTTGGACAATCATATACGGCACCTGTCTGCAGCTTGTCTGCGGTGAGACTGCGCAGGAGTCGCTTGATGCTGCGGCGGCGCCGCACGCCGCCCTCCTCCCCGCTCATCGCTCACATGACAGCGCCATCTCTTGTCGCACTGGCACAACACTCGCCAACTTCTATCTCAAGTCTAGCACCACGTTATGACGCTTTACGAACACTAACACTTCAGTTTATTATCTAACTAAAGCAAGAAACATCCATTGTAATCACTAATCGAAGTTTAGTCACGTTCAGTAATTTACTGATACTGAAAATTTAAATATTTTTTTATTAATGATTAATTTTAAAGAGACTTTTTGTGATCATAACTAGAAGGCCTGCCTCATACATGGGCGTATTTAATACGCTGCTGTCATCGAGTCCCCTTTTGCAGACCGTATCAGTATGAGGCAGGCTGTGCGACAAAAAAATATTGCGATTATAAATTGAGATATAAACTATCCTATCTCTCAAGTTGAGTCAAACTTCACACAGTGTACAAGATTTGGTTAAAATTGGTTCAGTGATTGAGTAGTTGAGGTTCATCGCGGACAAGCAACTTATATATAAAGATTTGTGGAGGTCAAATTCTGTACATTAAAAATATTATGAAAAATTTAATCGGAGGGCACTCTATTATTTATCAATACTGAAGTAAAAAATGTAATTCAATTATTATTTATATTTGTCTATTTGTCTATCAATATCTTAAAACAGCATCACATCGAAACTACTGAAGGGATTTGAATGAAACTTGACACGATTATAGTACATACTATGAGGTACGTTCTTAGAAACATTTTATCCCGAAATCCAACACAGTTCCCTTGGGAAGAGGGATGAAATACAAAATGTTTACTTAGCGATCATTCTTTAACACAAATAAAGTTTCACGTGTCGCAAAAGAAGTCCCCGGTACAGATAGTTATTAATAAAATATATTATGTAATCTCTCAATAAGTGAATATCAAATAGTAGACTCCGCGACTTTTATTCACTAAATCAACAAAAACGATCATGGAAGAATCCCAGATTAAATGTCACGTAATACGTCAGTGCTCCGAGTAAAATAATTGAAGTTGGTCCTTCAAGCCGTCACGTAGAGGGTTTCCTAGCTCGAAGCGAAATTGCAACCCTTGAACATCAATCACGAGGGATTATGCAACCCCTGCTACCCCAAGCGGTTTAGGGGCTTGTGTGTTAAGTTTCAGATATTGGAAATGCAATGTAAAGTAAAACTGTAAGGTAGTAATCTGGCCAGCCCTAATATGTAAAAATCGGGTTATCTAAAAATTCGCGTAGCATTTTTATACTCACATCAAATCTAATTTAAGTTTGTTTTGTCGATAAATTTTCGATGACGTAAATCATCGATTAAATCGGAGCGCAATTTTTTATAAGAGAATTTATTTCTGAAAATGCATCCGACGCGAAGGTGGAGTACTTGCGTTATATGAGATAATTGATGGTAGTAAGCACTTTGTTTTATATACTGAACTAGAAGTTGTCGGATTTTTTGGCTTACAAGTTAAAGGAGACATGGTGTGGTGACGCGATGTTGGTATGAGTCCAATAATTTCTATCCAAAAATAGTCATTGGTAATATCCTACAATGTTAATTTGTTTATATCATACCATATATTGTTCCATAGATGCTTAAACAAAGTAGCAGCTTGATGTTATTCTTGAAGACTACGAGTACAGTCTGATTCTGTATTTAGTAGAAGTTTTACTAGCTTTATTCGTCATAGAAAGTTTGACTACGCGATGCAGGTTCTCGTCGCTGATTGGCTATTACGGTGCTTGTTATAAATGTCGTTGGAAAGATGGCGCTGTACGATATCGAAATTGAAACCTGCCAACATTGTACTAAATTCATAAAATATAATGTTCATTGGTCTACCAATGGGCATAAAACATAATAGCAAATACGGTAAATGTCAGAGAAAGGTTGGGGCGGCATTTTTAGAATGAGGCTTGGGGACATTTTATGCTTATTTAGGTAAATATCGTTATTGAAGGTTTAATATGAACAGACTGTCGACAAAATGGCTTTGACTTTTGTGGGGATAGAAAAGAAGCTCTGTTTTGCAAATGAGTTACAAAAGTTAAAACTAAGCCTTCACAAAATTCCTATAGGTACTCTATTGTTTTTTTTTAAATTGATAATAGGCATATGTTTTACCCCCATATTGCCTGATACTAAGCGAAGACGTGTTCAATGATTACGAACCTTAATTAATACGTGATTATTTGGTAACCATCATCTCCCCAGTGGTTCGTCAAATCGCTGAATGTGTCAATTTTTCCCCCGCTCGTTTGAATGACCACAATGTCTTTGATGTCCCGCCAATAGGTCCACCCCGTCCCCTGAGTGCATTGACCTCTAGGTAATAACGTCTAGGTATACCTAATATATTATGTCTATATTATACCGCGTCTAATTATGTCTTATATTTTAGTGTCGGTGAAATTTTATGTGAAACAATGATAGCTCAAAGAATACTCGATTACCTAGCTGCCATCCTCTCAGTCATCATCCTGCGTTCCGGCAACCTCATTTGAAAGCCAGTTCCATTCAAACTGTTTTTATATATGACTGCCCTCTTAGCTCATTTTGGTAGAATATCTGCTTCAAGAGCTGTAGGGCGTCCGTTCGACTCCCACCAGAACAAACATTTATGTGACGATAAATGTTTGTTCTATGTCTGGGTATTCTGTATGTTAAAGAAGTATGTATTCACAATAAAATATAAGTATTTTATCAGTTATCTGGTGCCTATACTACAAGGTTTGCTTAGTTTGTGACAAGATGGCGCAGTGTTAAAGAAAAGCTTTCAAGTGAGGTTGTCGGTAGGTAATGCACTTAGACAGATGTCAATCTTTGATCTGTTTGATCTTATTTTTTCATAGTTACGAAATTACTAAGTCACTGTAGCAATTTTTACATGACTGCTCAAAAAAGTAGTATAATATTTACAGGGTTCAAGTATGGTATGTGTGTGAGTTTTTTTAATTCCACCATATTTTAAATGTTAAACAGATTTGGATTTAGGTACATGATCCCGAGTGAGTGACACTAGCTATAAATTGGCATTAGTGTTCTTTAAATTTTCTTAATTTTTTTTTTAATGTGCAAGAGTAATGAAGACGTTTTCCTGTTAGTAAGAGATAGCGCTTGTCTATGATTATTGCAGCGTTACATAGAACTTTAAGAAACAAAACAAATTATAAGGTATCGCTGCTTTGGCGCTTATTATTTAGTTTATTTCTTCTGTATTATCCAACTTTAGTGTATACAATAAAGCGTTATTCATTCATTCATTCATTCATACTTTGATACATTCGATGTTTAGTCTCAACAGCCCTGTAATGTTGCTACAGGACCTTCAAACTATATAACACAGTAATATTTACACACTACTGCCTAGCGGCAGAATATTTGGTAATGCGGGGGTTTCTATTTTTTGTCAATTACCTAGCCGATCTCTAGCTTACCACCAAGTAAAATAATTAAGTATTTACTTAATTAAGATTGTTTCTTGCATTACTTATCTACAGTTTGTTTTCAGAAACCAAACTAACTTTTTATTTTTAGAAAAATAGAGAAACTCTTTAATGTGTACATCAAAAATAGAAAAAACAAAGGACAGAAAACATGAGCTAGTGCCACAAGTGGCAGCCTTATCGCTAAGAGCGATATTCTATATTATATTTTTATTTAGCATTTACATATAGATCATCATCATCAGCCATCATTTAAGACGTCTACTGCTGGACATAGGCCTCCTCCTGGAGGGATATTGCCAATACTTGCCACGCTTGGCAGGCGGGTTGGCGAGCGCAGTTAGGTGTGATTGTTCAATGAAGACGCTGCTGCCCATCTTCCGAATTACATCCCTTAGCCGACTCTTACGGCAACCACGGGTAGAGAGAGTGCGGTACTATTCTTACGCCGGCACCACCACGGCATACATATGCATAACATATAGATAAGATACAAAATCATTTCAGCACAAAAGAGACAAAAGAAACATCCACCGTTCTCTCCCGCACTGTAATGTTTACAATTTATAGACGAACATCATAAAATCTCGTTTGTTCGCGTACATTGTTTACAAGTAATGTTACATTGTTGAATTCTCGACAAATGTATGTACTGTTTGAAATAATATTATATCTAACTGTCGCAATTTCTGACGCGAATATAAATCACTATGAAACATAAATGAAGACGAACGAAACGCTCACCTGATGGTAAGAGATAATGCCCGTCCATGACCATTGCAGCGATACGAAGAACTTTGAGTATCAGAACAAAGTCCAGGGCATCGCTGCTTTAGCGCTTATTACTTTGAGACTTTCGATGGTTAGTCGCAATAGCCCTGTAATTTCGCTAGCGCTAGCCAGCCGAGTACTAGAAAGTACTCTACCACCATGCTATGAACTCCTCGCGTTGCACGCGGCAGCTCAAGCTCATTGTTGGGGTTTGAACCCACGCCCTTCGGCGTGCGAACCGACCGCATTAATCACTGAACTATCATCGCAACAAAGCACATGTACATTTAGTTTCGATAATTTGGCAGAGATTTATTTCTGATATATTTTTGTGGAAAGTGACCTGCCCGTAACATTCAAAGTTCTTTATGTCCTATAAATTAGGTATTTCGATTATTTGACTGTACACTGTAGAAACGTTAAGTGGAAATGTTTGATACGTATCCATGAAAAATTTATTTGGTGGTAGGTCTCCTTAACAGGAGGATATCTCCTTTAGGATTCCACCGGAGTACCAGATATTCCGCCGCTAATTAGTAGTGTGTAAACATTGTATTCCGGTTTAAAGGGTGCTGTAGGTAGCGAAATTACAGGGCTGTTGAGACTAACCATCAAAAGTCTCAAAGTAATGAGCACCAAAGCTACTCAAAGTTCTGTGTATCGCTGCAATGGTCATGAACAGGCGTTATCTCTTACCATCAGGAGAGCGTCTCGTTCGTCTCATTACTTTTACATTAAAAATAAATAAAGATAAAAATCTTTAGACCATATACCAAACGTGGAGTTAGGCAAAAGATTCCCCTCGGGTCGATTCCTGGGATATGTCTAAAAGATAAATTGGAATATCTGGTCTGTAGTGTGGGTAGGTAGGCTGTATATTTATGTGGGTTCTGTGCATCGACACGAAGAATCCCTAGTTAGAATATTATACTTATTTGTTCTAAGAAAATATATGAAATCAGACCTTAATTTTCAGTCAGTCGAGATATTTTGAGACATCCCTAAACAAACATATTATACATAGATTGAGAGTTAATTAATAAAGTCTGAAAACTGATTTTCATATGATAATATTTATGTTAGTGATGTTTGCTTTATCTCGATTTAGCTTGAAATAGCGAAAATAACATTTATGTGTACTTGTGATCTGGGTCCTAAGTAATTAGCAAAAATCATTAAACAAGTTGAAAAGTTTGTAACGATGATAGCTCAGTGGTTAGCGCGTTCGGTTCGCATGCAGGAAACCATAGCGTGGTGGTAGGGTGCTTTCTAGTACTCGGCTGGCTAGCTACCACCCTCAAGTTGAAAATCTGCCGCCAAGCAGTTAACGGTGTATTCCGGCAATCTCACTTGAGAGCCAGTTCCATTCCAGGCTAGGTGTGCTTTACCATCTTCGACCACACCGTCACTTAATATCAGGTGAGTTGTGGTCAAAAACCTAGCCTGTCAGCCATAAAAAAAAAGGTTTGAAAAATCTATAACCCAACTAAATTAAATGGCTATAATTAAAGGATACTTATAAATAAATTATACTATGTTCTCATTACTTATGAATCAGACACTTAGAAAACTGTGTCAGTTAATTTTTTATTGTATTGTGAAAATCTGACCGATCAGTGGGACAAGTGCAAGAGGCGCGACAACTTTGCTCTTGACGATGTTTCTTACTGACCTCTGAGTTATAGTGCTTATTAGAATACTACCTGTGCCCCGCGGTTTCACCCGCGCTAGATGCCTACGTCATAGTAGCTTTATGCACGCAAAGTCTCAGCCCGATCGGTTTAAAATTGACAAAGTTTCATACAAACTTTCATCGCCTATTTTATCCCTTTGGGGGTAGAATTAATCAAAATCCTTTCTTAGCGGATGCCTACGTCATAACATCTACTTGCATGCCAAATTTCAGCCCGATCCGTCTAGTGGTTTGGGCTGTGCGTTGATAGATCATGTCAGTCAGTCAGTCACCTTTGAGTTATATATATATTTAGATTTGAATTTGACATTGTATCTAGATTTGACATTTGAATTACATATTTCCAAACATTTAGAGGAGGCTTCCGGAATTTCGTATTAAACCAATAAATGTGAAAATATTGATCATTAAAGTAGAGATGCCCTGGGCTTTGTTTTGTTACTCAAAGTTCTGCGTACCGCTGCAATGGTCAATTGGTCATGGTCAGGGTTATCTTTTACCATAAGAACAAAGTCGTGTTTGTCTCATTATGTCTCTACATAGTAAAAAACAAAGTCGTTTCCCGCCGTCTGTACGCTTAGATCTTTTAAACTACGCAAAGGATTTTAATGTATCAATAGACAGAGTAATTCAAGAGGAAGGTTTATCTAATCTAATGTAATACCTTTAAACGTGCAATTCTTGTATATATGTATATACATATATATTCTAAATCTCGGAAACGGTTCCAACCATTTTTATGAAATTTAGTATGCAGGGGGTTTCGGGGGCGATAAATCGATCTAGCTAGGTTTCATTTTTAGAAAACGTCGTTTTATCCGTGTTTTCAGACAATGAAAAACCGAGCAAAGTTCGGTCATCCAGGTGTTACTATAAAAAACGTAGCTTTATAGCGATTGTTCAGTGGTTAGCGCGGACGGTGCGCGGAGTGCTACATACATATATGTATATGGGAGGTTAGGAATTAGGAATGTGATAGCTAAGTTATTATTTCGTTACAACAATAAACTCATCGACGGCAAATTGGCATTGATGACGTAGTTCCGCTGGCTTCCCGCCAGGCTAGTTCATATCCGGGATGTATTCGCTAGTATTTATCCTGTTTTCTATCTGTATTCATGTTTGTGGTTATTGATGTTGTTTACTTATTGATGTGCGATGCGAGAGCGCTTTCGTTGGATCATAGCTTCATCATTCTGGTTCAACTATAACTGCGCATCGCGGCAGGGTTCCAGAGGTTAGCAAACAGATTTGCAAAAATACATAATATTTTTACACGACTGTCTAAAAAAAGGACTATGATGTTTTACGAGATGCACCTACCATCGCGTGCTTTAAAAGCTTCAAGAGATCTCGTTTTATGACTAGGGCATGGACTGTACTTGACCGTGACTTACTTTATTGGTAATACTTATTTTATTACATTTTAACTTGACAGATATAAAAGTAT
Source organism: Biston stratarius (assembly GCA_950106695.1). NCBI lineage: Eukaryota > Metazoa > Arthropoda > Insecta > Lepidoptera > Geometridae > Biston > Biston stratarius. The sequence continues at coordinate 7,921,970 of OX467115.1, forward strand.
GGACAGAATGCACAAAGTGTAATGCCAGGAGAAACCTATCCTAGTTATATTATAAATATGAAAGTTTGTATGTTTGGATGTTTTTTACTGAATTACGCCAAAACGGCTGAACGGATCTGGATGAAATTTTGCACACATATAGTTCATTATCTTTATTAACATATGAGACAATGTTTATATCAGAAAAATATTAGGTTTCTGTGGGATTATCAAAAACGTTCAAAGGCACTACCGCTACTCACCACCAGATGTCGTTAAGTGTCACAAAACACAATGGTCTTTAACTACTCAATATGGCAGACGAAGTCGCGGGTAACAGCTAGTTTATAATCAATTTTAAAAAGCCCGAGATAGTGCAGCCAAAGCTGGTAGTGCGAGCCCACACTACTGCATGTATTAACAGATGTCGACAAGTGGCGACCTTGTCAGCTGGCGCGCCGCCAGGTGGCGTCCTGCGGGGCGCGCGTGCACTGCACGCGATACTACGTCATGCTCGGTGCATTTCTTATCACAATTAAAATGTAGGATTTATTGTAGGTATTCGTCTCGTAAAATTTTACATCAAAAAATATCTTAAGGGGCTCCTTAATATTATGCAAATGATTGTCAATGAAAGCATCTAACGGTGTGTTCCGGCAGCCTCACCTGAGAGCCAGTACCATTACAGACTAGCTGGGCTTTACTATCATCAACCACACCGTCACTCAACATTAGGTGTGCTGTGGACAAACACCTAGCCATAGCCATAAAAAAAAACTAATAGAATACTAAGATAACTTTTTTCAATAAATAAATACAGAACACTCAGACACAAAACAAACATTTACCGTTTGTCCTGGTGGGAATCAAATCTACGCCTTACAGCTCTTGAAGCAGAAACCTACCAAATGAGCTAACAAGGCAGTCAAGATCCTGGTGCACCTCCCTAAAAGTATCCTGGGGGAGTCCATGGTGCTCCACGTTAAATCGCATCTTCGCTTAACATCAAGCGAGATAGCGGTCAAATGCAGACTATTTCAATTAAAAAATAGGCAGTCATGAGGTATGTCGACAGAAGTAAAAACTTTAAACACAATCACACTAGCGTGTCGGTGACACGAACTGATAAGTTTTGCCACTAACAAACACCGCTCAACGCTTTTACTTCAAAGTCCTAGGTGCTGTATAGTGTGTACAGGTTCCCCCCACACGAACGGGGATACCATTGGAAGCTAACAATTTTCGACTCTAGTAAAACCATAGGCTGTCTTTAGCAGAGCTGACAAAGTCCTCTTTGTTTATCCTCCACGGCCGTCTAGACCGAGCGAGGGTGATTCCCTGTCCTTTCATGGCGTGAAGCACAGGACGTCAATAGAGGCGCTATATCATAACTTTCTATTTATCTGCAACGAGGGGGTGACGTCATAAGAAAATTCACATTTCATGCAAAGTGACATCATTCGTGACGTGGTGCGTTGAATGAAATTTAACGAAATTAACGTATAAATGTTAATAACCTCCTCCTTTTTTGAAGTTAGTTAAAAATAGTAGACCTCGACTATAAATCTTAACTTTTATAAAATCCAAAGTGAGAGTCTTTCTGTCCATTTATTACGTTTTCACAACTAAATCGTCAAAATTATCGTAACAAAAATTTAAATAATAATTTGTTATATAGTATATTATATAAAACACATATATTACAATCTTTTATCTTATATTTTTACTTTTATTTATTTAAATTACTACGTGACTAATTTTGTAAATTACTTGTCAAATGCAAGACTAAACAAATTTTGGATGAATGTACAAAGCGCGATGTCAAAAAAAATAAAAAAGGGTTTACATGACAAATGGTACGCAATGTTTGCGCAACCGCCGTCTCGCACACTTGAACTAAATAATCGAGGAGCGCTGCCAACTGAGTCACAGGGAACCCTCTGACTCAGCACCTTACAGCTAGCTCTGAGCTGTCCCTCTCGACTCCGGCGGAGAGAATTATGTGACGATAGCTGTCACTACCCTCGCCGGGCACATAACTCAGCCATATTTCTTTTAGGCCTCTAGCTAAGTATTTAGCCTAAACTCTATGTCTTAGCTCAAGACTCAAAGTATATAGTTAAGCTATGTATCTTGCTTGGATTAACGATCTATATAAACAATATAAAACCTTAAACACCTTAGAGTAAGACTGCCATTCGTGGCACTACCTCATACTATGTGACCTAATTCTATCCTACCCATTCTACTAACAGACAGCCAGGAGCTCTAAGAAGCGACACCGCTTCATGGTCGATATTCCAAAAACTGGAACTAAACGGTTCGAATCTACTTTCATTGTGCGAACCGCTAGATAATGGAATTCGCAGCCCGAGTGGGTGTTCCCTGATAATTACAATCTGAGTACCTTTAAGTCGCGAGTGAATCAGTTTCTTCTAGGCGAGCGTGCTTCATTGTAGACCACATCTTGGCTTAACATCAGGCGTGATCGGCGCTCAAACGCAAGCTTATGTTATAAAAAATAAGTTCTTATCTATATTTTTATGTTGAAATCCTCGTGTACTTACACAATAAAGAATTTCTATCTATATATCTCGGTCAAGTGATTGCTTGGGACTATTTCCACTTGCTTGTGATTCTGAGACTTTACTGGCCACGTAGGATTATTTTATTTGTTTTTACAATGCAACATTTTATTAACAACACCAAAGCTATAAATAATATTTCAATTAATTTCGAGAACGATTAAAAATGTGTAAATATGTATAGGTATATTATTTTCAATACGAGTGATCTGATGATGAAAAATACTCGTATAACCATTAATGGATAGTTCTTTAGCTACTTTGAGTTATTCAGGTGAGCTGATGATGGAAGGTACAACTCCTTTTTATTTGAAAGGATATCTTTCAGATAGGTCCCCATAAAAATTTCATAATCGATTCAGTAATTTGATCTTTAAACTTAAAACCTAGCCGTGTTGCGCTTATTTTGAGTCATGGAGTTGGTTTTTTTTAATTGTAAATTTATGTTCATATAAAGAAAAGCTTTATGTAACTTGATCTATTTTTTTTTTGTTATTTAGTTATGAATCTTACAGTAACTTGTTAAAAAAAATTGAGTACGAACTTGCTTTCAACTTGTATAACATTTCCGCATAACCCAGCAAATAATTATTATTATGAGCTCTCGTATATTGATGTAACCTATTTCGGTATTTATATTACAAAACACCGCGTATGTCTTGATTCCCCACTTTATGCCGTAAATAAATATGACCACGTGTTTTTATAATACCTTCCGAGATGTACAGATAGTAAAACAAAGCGAAAACTCACAAACTTTTTTTACTGTCGACAGGTTAGGTTTTTGACCACAGCTCACCTGATTTTGTCACCTGACAATGTGGTCGAAGATGGTAAGTACAATACAATTGGCCTGGAAAATACTTACTATCATCGCTTAAAACATCGCTTAACATCAGCTAAGCTTTGGTTAATCAGTCATGCGTCAATCGTGTTCTGTGGCCGTACCGTGAGCTCTTTTAGCCGTTCAAATTGTCACCTGTCCCCTGGGTGGACGAATTGAAACCAACATGTAATGCTCGCCCATGGAATTGTAATTTTTTTTTGGTCTTGGCATACTTTTGCCCACGATTTCACCTGATGGACAGCGACGAAAATTATATCACACGCGGTTCGTCCGTGAACAACTTTCAAGACAAGACATTATGAACTAACATCCATGCTAAACGTCAACTTTTCTACCAGCAGTACTGCGCACGTCAACAATCATTTCACAATCCGCGTACGTCCGCCCGCGGGGCGACTGTCCGATTACAAACAACACTATTTTTGGTTCAGCTTTCGACATCCATCAATACGTAGTGGACGAGCTAGGAAAATAAAAACTTGATGTACTCGCATACAGGCAAGCACGCTCCAGGTAGATCTACGAGATGGATGTCGAACACAAATCTATTTATTAACAAGCTTAATTAAGAAAACTAACACGAATATCTACTAATATAAAATATAATAAATATTATAAATTATAGTCAATGTCACTCGGGATGTCTTAAGAATTCGAACGGTACCCCATACATCTAAATCAGTTCAGGTATTTGAAACTTATGGTGGAATAAAGAAACTCATATAATTATTTTGGGCAGCCATGTAATAAAAAAATGGGTCGTCATGGGGACTGCCGATAGAAGTGAAACCTTAAATAACGTAACATTAGCATGTCGGTGACGGGAACCCATAAGTTTTACCCTACCAAAAAAATGTTTAGCGCGGCTAAAGAAGTTTTCATTTAAAAAATCTAATTAATACAATTGAGCGCTACTGTGGTACGGATATTAGGAAATAGTACCTTATAAATTATGAGTCCCAAATTCGTTTATAGTTAACAGATTCGATATTTGATCACAGCTTACATGATGATAAGTGACGATGTGGACAAAAATGGTAGAAACACCTAACCTGGAACAGGCTTTTAAATTAGGATGTTAGAATATTGTTTTTTTACTTGTAGCTAGCCAGCTGAGTACAAGAAAATACTCTATCAACACAATGTGGTTTCTTCATAAAAGAAAATATTCACTTGCAGCTCAAACTCGTTGTTGGAATTTGAAGTCACGCTATACGGTCCGACCGCGCTAACCACTGATCATCTACATTTTATTTTATTTAAATTTGGTACTTTAACTATTATTAAACCTAGATTCATAATTAAAATATGATAACAAAAAAGAACACATGATAAATTTGCTAACCCAACCATTGCCGAGATTGCTTGCTTAACACATAAAACTAGCGGCATCAATTCTAATTAAAATTACATCCAATTTAGATAATCATGTTATTTAGTGTGTTTTTGAAGTTGAATAGACTAAGATGAAAAACATCATTATCATCATCATCATCATCAGCCGCATGACGTCCACTGCTGGACATAGGCCTCCCCCATTGACTTCCATAAAGACCAGTTGGAAGCGGCTCGCATCCAGCGCGTTCCTGCGGTCTTTATGAGGTCGTCTGTCCACCTCGTAGGTGGACGTCCTACGCTGCGCTTGCCGGTCCGTGGTCTCCACTCTAGAACTTTGCAGCCCCATCAGCCATCGGTTCTGCGTGCTATGTGCCCTGTCCACTGCCACTTCAACTTGTTAATCCGCTGGGCTATGTCGGCTACTTTAGTACGCCTACGGATCTCATCATTTCGGATTCGACCTCGTAAAAACATTAAGCTCATGAGAATCACTACATTATATGTCACACACATACAATGAAGAGTATTGTTACGTCCTATCATGTTTTAATTACTATCTACTATTTGTTCTAAAACAGCAACTGTCAAGCCATGTCAAGGGGCCAACTTTAGTAACATATTTATCAGATACATTGCAATCACATTTTTTTTTTTACATCACAACATTTTTCATGGTAAAATATTTCATCAAATTAATCTTCCCGTTTACAACTGACCTGGTACACACTAGGACTGTCCACAACACGAGATTGTTTACTAAGTGACATTGTCCAGTACATCACGCCGCTGATTGTAGCCAGAGGCAGTTTCGTTCCGCCGTAAACATCAGTTTATGGACACCCTGACCTGGATCGATCGGAATTCGGTCGGAATTTTACTTCCATGTATAATAAAGGAGGTTTTGGGAAGGAATGATCCGTAGAATTTACTGTAATACTGGTCTGATGGCCTTGCAGCGCAATTTCCAAACTTTTCTATCAAAATATCTACAAAATAATTAAAATATTAGATATTAATCGATTAACATTTATACATTTTAAAATAGCTACATGTGTCTTACTTTTATGGGATGACACACGTTTGATTATATCGAATACTCCGAATGCACTTCCGGTGGCCTTCTTCAAGGAGTCAAAGCAAAAAACGGCGCGCGCGCGCTTGGACTCGTTCAAACGTGAGTAATTTCGCATAATAAAAACAAAACATAATAAGTTGAAACCACATAAGTTTCCACAGTAAAACTATAAATGTCGATCACGATCCGTATTTTATCGTCGTTGTTAAAATAACTAAATTAATAGATGATTCCCAGAAAAAGTTACTTTCGCAGGTTTAAATTCGAAAGTTGGTTTCAATAACTCTGTAATTTTACTAGTCCGGCTATTATAAAGAATTACGATATTATGTATGCTTATAGCTCTGCAAATTGTTCTAAATTATTCAAATTCAAATTATTATTTATTGACATAAAAAGGGTTAAATATTTATCTCACAGAATTGTACATTAATTAATGGGAAAATCAAATATCAAATTCAAAATAAAATGTCAAATTCAAATAATATGTCAAACTCAAATAAAAATAGAATGTCAGTTTCAAATACAATGTCAAATTAAAATGCGAATAATTTGTCAAATTCAAAAAATTCTATTGATGAGTATTATTTAGAACAACTCGCAGAGAATAAATAAATGGTAGTCGTGCGGATCCCCAGGGTCGCTGGTGGGTAACTAAAGAATCCTTGAGACTGAGACAGGAGATATTAAGCATTCTATCCTTTTCTGACCTTTAATTCATCGAGTTAGCATTACGTCCTTGAGACGAAAAAGGACCTTCACATCCATTACCAAACTTAACGGGCAGTCGGGTAAAAATAAAAATACACTAAACTTTAAATTGTCTTTTTATATATGAAAAGCGTAATTGCGTAGCGTTGATAGCTGTTAGCGGTTAGCGCGGTCGGATGACACGCCCAAGGGCGTGGGTTCAAACCTCAACAATGAGCTTGAGCTGCCGGTGAAGGAAAACATCGTGAGGAAACCATAGCGTGGTAATTGCTAGAGCTCTGCTGCTACCACAGTCAAATTGAAAATTTACCGCCAAGCTAACCTAGTGGTGTATTCCGGCTTCCATCTTCGACCGCACCGTCACTTTACGTTATGGTTTTTCTCACAATGTTTTCCTCCTCCTGGAGTTTAAATTCATTGTTGGAATTTGAACTCACGCCTTTCGCCGTGTGAACCGACCGCGCTAACCACTGAGCCATCATCATCATTTATTCTGATTTGAGAATATTTTAACCGGCCTGACAAAGCCGGAAGCTGGGAGAGTTTATAAAGTTAGCTAGGCGGTTATTGATACCGTGCCAACAGTTTCCCGCTGCAGACTTCCGGCACGGGAAATTACGTTTTACGGTACGGTACCAGATAAATATGATATACGGTGACTTTCTACCTCAGGCCACTGTATAAGAGAGAGCATGCGTACAGTAATATGATTATTTATGTTTATTCCATGTCTGGGTGCTCTATATGTATTACTAGCGACCCGCCCCGGCACACGGGTGCAATGTAAATACTAATGTGGTGTGTATGCATTTATCTTCTTCTATCTATCTAAATATATGTAACTAAAAAGTGACTGACTGACTGACTGACATAGTGATCTATCAACGCACAGCCCAAACCACAGGACGGATCGGGCTGAAATTTGGCATGCAGGTAGATGTTATGACGTAGGCATCCGCTAAGAAAGGATTTTGATTAATTCTACCCCCAAGGGGATAAAATAGGGGATGAAAGTTTGTATGAAACTTTGACAATTTTTAACCGATCGGGCTGAGACTTTGCATGCATAAAGCTACTATGACGTAGGCATCCCCTAAGAAAGGATTTTGAGATGCAGGCTATATAATGTTAGTAACTTTTCAGTTTAAAATATACGAATTTCTGTATGCTAGCGCCATCTACATACCTAATTAATAATAATACTTCTTAACGCGAAGCCGCGGGCAAAAGCTAGTTATACATATAAACCTTCATCTTGAATCACTCTGTCTATTGATGGAAACCGCATTAAATCCGTTGCGTAATTTTAAAGATCTAAGCGTAGAGAAAACCTTATAAAATACTTTTTTGTAGATCTATAAAAGACGAATATCTCACCATGCATTGTTATGTTATATTTCAAATGGATTAGGCAACGTTTTCGATGAAAGCACCCAGGTGGCTTGACTTTTTCGGACACTTCCAACAATTATGATCATATTTCAACCAATTTACACAAAACCTTCCTCATGAATCACTCTATGTATTGGTGAAACTCGCATGATAATCTGTTCAGTAGTTATTAAGTTTATCGCGAACAGACAGACAGACGATTTTGTTTTTATAATATGTAGCGATATGTAATGAAGTAACGCAACGGTTTGGCTCCACTTTCTTGATGCGTAACACGTTCTAGGAGGCTCACTAGTAATAACATAATTGAGAAATGCACATAATATTATTGGCAACTCTAATCAACAACTACTTACTTAAATTTTGTAGCGATGATAGCTCGGCATGCGAACCGACCGCACTAACCACTGTTAGTGCGGTCGGTTCGCATGCCGAAGGGCGTGGGTTCAAACCCCAACAATGAGCTTGAGCTGCCGGTGACGGAAAAACATCGTGAGGAAACCATAGCGTGGTGGTAGGGTACTTTCTATTACTCGGCTGGCTAGCTACCAGTTGAAGCTATCAAGTTGAAAATCTGCCGCCAAGCATATAACGGTGTGTTCCGGCAGCCTCACTTGAGAGCCAGTTCTATTCCAGGCTAGGTGTGCTTTACCATCTTCTACCACACCGTCACTTAACATCAGGTGAGTTGTGGTCAAACACCTAGCTTGTCAGCCAATAAAAAAAAAAAAAACAACAATTTCCGTCCGGAAAAATAAACAACTACTTTTTTCATGACTTAAGATTTCCGAGACAAACAAACGTTCCTTACTTTTTCTGTGAAAAAGCAAATTTATCTTCCGCGAATTTAAACGGTCGTAGAACAAAAGTTGTTTGTTATGATGAACTAGAGTTGTTCTTGAGTAATCGTTAGCTAATTACCAATACCACTGTTTAAGTGTGTGCCGCAAGTTTCATAAAGCATTTTACGTGGTCTTGAAGATGAATCATGTAGTTTCGTGTATCAAATGACCTGTTTGTACGAACCTTCGTCCAAAACACATGCCTTGCGTGTACAATGTCTATTTTTAAAAATTTTATAAGACAAACGCAGTCCTACTGCCAACGACTAGATACGCAATAGACACACTTGGCTTGATATACATATATGCAAAGGATACACTAAACACATACAATGCATATGTATATATATTGTAGGCGTAGCGGTTATTGATTGATATATACGCGATTTGGTTGTAATTAAAACCAAAGCACTTTTACTTTCACATCACACATCACATCATCAGCCATAGGACGTCCACTGCTGGACATGGGCCTCCTCGTAGGGGGTTTTGCCAATACTCGCCACGCTTGGCAGGCGGGTTGGCGAGCGCAGGTTAGGTGTGATTGTTCAAGGAAGACGCTGCTGCCCATCTTCCGGATTACATCCCTTAGCCGACTCTTACGGCAACCACGGGTAGAGAGGATGGGGTACTTATTCTTACGCTGGTACCACCACGGCACTTTTACTTTCAAAGATCTCTAAAACAGATGTTGTTCGTCGAAATGATATAAGACCAGAAATAGCTGAATTTTAGTCCACGGCGTTTTTCCGAGTCATATTTACATGGAATTGTTCATCATGATGCTTTTACCGTCCATTGGTGGTCGTAGGCCTCTTCACTACGCCACTGTTATCAGTCGACAGATTTTTGTTTTCAGTTTTTGCACGCAGCTCGTCACTTCACCTGGTCGCAGGGTGTCCTACACTGTCCTCCACTCTAACCCCACCGGTTATCAGTTTTGTATATTTTTTTTGCTTATTTATGTAAATGAAATCGTAATACTGAAGTGCTAGGGTAACATAATGTAGTTATAAGATCAATAAACTGTTCTATTTTTCGGGAAACGTGAAATTTTATAAGACGAAAATGAGGGTAGGTGTTCAACTCGTGACGACGTTGCATGGCCAAAACGTCGATGTAAATAAACTGAACTAATTTCATAGTATTTTGTGCGTGATTAAAACCCGGTGATAAACATAATTATGTGTTCAAGTCGCAAAAGTTTAAAAATTCGTCGAAAATCATAATAAAATTATATTACTCCACTTGAGTGCGAAACTAGTGTAGCGAAGGAAGAAATTTTCCATTAATTTAAATTAGTCCTTTTCATTGCCCCATTCCATGATCAGCTTACGATGGGTGAATTATGACTTGTGGTAAAAGCCCAACATGCGGCATCTACTAGCGCGGAGTTCCACGGCCCACAGTTACGTTCGTTGGAGTTTTATTTCGTTGGTATTTATCTGCAGTAAAGTCTTGTAGTCGATCTGGAGTGTGTACACGTCCAGCTAATGGGAACCTGCCGGCGCGTGTTTGTATCTTCGATCACTGTGCTCGGATTATTCAGTTACACATAACATGGGCGGTTTTATTACCCTACGTATTACCTTGAACGAACCGTTGAAAACATTAGACTGGTTTTTTTTTTTATACTGTGTTAATACTACAAAAAAATACTGTCTAAAGATACGAGGGTTCAAGTGTTACGTGAACAGAATTTTGGTAATTTTTAATCCCTCCCTTGTCAGCAGTACTGACGTAATGAGTGGTATTTTTTTTAAAATAAAAAATAGGCTTAGTTTACACCGCCATCTCAGCTGATGTTTTTTTTTTAAATATAATAAGTAATGAGACGAACGTGATGCTCTCCTGATGGTAAGAGATAACGCATGTCCTTGACCATTGTAACGATACATAGAACTTTGAGTAGTAAAACAAGTCCAGGGCATCGCTGTTTTGGTAATTTCAATTTACAGTCTCGACAGCCCTGTAATTTTGCTAACTGCAGTACCCTACAAACCGGAACACAGTAATGTTTACACACTACTGCTTGGCGGCAGAATATGTGGTACTGCGGTGGTGCCTGCCTAGACGACCCCCTGGTAAGGAGATCTACCACCAAGTATGTTAAGTGATAATGCGGTCTAAGATCGAGCACGCCTAGAAGATACCGATTCACTTTCGACTTGAAGACACCGAGATTATATGCAACGGGGAACACCCACTCAGGCAGCGCATTCTAGCAGTCCGAACAATGAACGTAGACTCAAATTGTTTCTTTCGAGTTTTTGGAATATCGGTCATGAAACGATGTTCCTTTTTTGACCTTCTTGCTGTTCGGAAGTAAAATAGGAAAGGGGGAAATATACCATGCAAGTTCTCAAGCACAATCTCCGTAAAGAATAAAAAAAAAAAAGATAAGAAAAGTATATGAATAAGTATTGCTGACGTAATCTAAATTCAGAACCCCTAAATGTTACTAAAGTTAAGCATAGCAAAGACACCCACACCTTTTTGTGCGCTTAAGTAAAACTTGAACGGCCCCCAAGTACAGAACATAAGCACTGATAACGGCCGACCTTTAGTAGAAAATTAATCCTCAAAATTAAAGTCACGTGTAACTTTGTTTTCTATTTATCGCATTTTTCAGTAAAGAAAATGTTTAGCTGCCTTAGACACTAGTGTCTTTAAGAAAGAAAGGCGGGACGGGAATTATCCTTGCAGATGCTACAGCTTAGCTTCTCTATGTGTCTGCCCGTTCGGTCTAGGGTCACAGAACAAAGCCTTACAAAATCGATACGACTTTTTCTAAACTAACTCTTCCGAATTAGGCTCGCGAACGACGACGCCTTGGGTAAAGAGTTCAAGAGTTACATCTTTAGTGTACATTCGCATAAAAGTCGTTTTGGTTACAACAATAACAAGGATTTAATGTAATTTAAATATTTATCTGAAATATTAATGTAACTTGAAAACAATTTTAAAATATTTATTCGCAATAAAATTAATATCTAAAACTAAATCCCAGTTGTAGGCAAGTGGTAACTGCAGCGAGAAAATGATATAAATACTGTTAGTTATTTTAATTTTATGTTTATTTCGGATTTTAGTTTTTTAGATTATACATTGAAAATTTGTTTTCAAGTTATCAGGGCTGTTGAGACTAACCATCGAAAGTCTCAAAGTAATGAGCGCAAAAGTAGCGATGCCCTGAACTTTCATTTATTACTAAAAGTTTTGTGTACCGCTATAATGGCCATGGACATGCGTTATCTCCTACCATCAGAGCGTCTCGCTCTTCTCGTTACTTTTACTTAAAAAAAAGAAATCAATCAATTATAAAAGTGTATAATAAAAGCTAACAGAAATAGCCGAATACTATTTGAGTCACAAATCGTATCATAACTAGTGACACAGACGAATGCACGCCGAGAAAATAGAAAACTTTGCAACATTCTTTCTACATGAGCTTCCAGACTATATGCAGAGCTCATAAAAACTCTAACGGCTTGTTCACATGTGTTCTGTTTCTGAAATTATCTTACCCGACTGCCCAACGAGGGTAATGTAGCGCGGTCGGTTCACATGCCGAAGGGCGTATGGAATCGCAACAATGAGCTTGAGCTGCCGGTGGGGAAACAATAGCATGGTGGTACTTTATAGTAATCGCTATGTTCCGGCAGCTTCACCTAACAGTCAGTACCATTCCAGGTGTGCTTACTATCCTCTACCACACCGTCACTTAAGTTAAGTGAGCTGTGTTCAAACAAAAAGACTGTCCATTAAAAATACGCACATAGCTTAGAAAAGACAGAGGTCCCTGTCGTGGGATTCGAATCCAGACCTTTAGATTGGAATATCAAGAGAGTTTCGAGACACATGTCGAAACCTCCCAACTAATATCTATCGGGAAATAACGAGACAGAGAATTTAGCCATCTATCGGTTCGCACAATGAAAATGCCACCGAACTGTGTCTGCACAGCATGTCGCGTCCTAGCATTCCTGTAATAACTACGGAACACGTGTTGCCGGAAACACGCGAATAAACATCGAGTCACAGTCGCCGCTCCCGACCGCGCCAGCACTGCAGATCAATCCGTCTGGACATGCGGGCATTGGTGCAACTAGATAACCAAGGATAGGTGCTAAGGTTTTATCAAGTCAATCACTTTTACATTATTTACTAAAAGTTGAAGGATCTTAAAGAGCTGGAACTAAATTATCATCTCAGCCGTAGAACGTCCACTGCTGGATATATGTCTCCCTCATTGATTTCCACAAAGACCGGTTGGAAGCGGCTCGCATCCAGCGCGTTCCTGCGGTCTTCATTAGGTCGGCTATCCATCTTGTGGGTGGACGTCCTACGCTACACTTGCTGACCCGTGGTCACCACTCCAGAACTTTGCAGCCCCATTGGCCATCAGTTCTGCGTGTTATGACACTTCAAGTTACTAAACCGTTGGGCTATGTTAGTAACTTTAGTTCGCCTATGGATCTCCTAATTTTTGATTCCATCATCTTGAGAAATCCCGAGCATAGCTCTCTCCATAGCTACTTTGAGTTAACCAAAAAATACACATAGTCAGAGACCGCGTTTCGTAAGTCAATACTTGACATAAACTAGTTCAAAATCGAGAAACATATAACTTTTTAGTATCGGAGGCCAAGACACATTTTGGGTGGCTGTGCCAGCAAAACTGAAGCATACTAAGTTACATAACTTTACAATGAGTAAATTTGGCAACACTACAAACAACAGAAATATTTTAGCTGAATTCCCTACAAGTTTGAATTGCTTTTAACTGAATAGCAACCTGTTATATTTATAGATAGGAGGAATTATAGCAAGTTCGGGTTGCTTGTTGGTCAGAATCCGGGAGGACACCTGAGCTTGAAGGCTCCGGGGCACCGCCTATCCCTTTAGTAACTATGCCACTGATTGTGATCTAAGTACGAAAGAGCTCTAAAGAAACCGATTCACTCTTTGCCATAAGCAGCTCGTCCAGTCCCTATTGCTCTGAATACCTATTCATTAAAGTTAAAAACAAAGTTTCCAAATATGTTCAAGGTAAATGCAAACGACGCAAACTGATTTCAATAATTCACAAGTTCGCATTAACTTCTTTGAAAATCCTTGAGTCCGGACACCCGTTTCGCATTGGGTTTTTCGAAGAGAAAACTCATTAATTAGTAGATTTCAGGCAAGGTTATCTGCAACGATATCGCCAGTTACCAAGTACGCTTGGATTAATTTCCAGATCCAGTTTCAAAATTTCAGATCAATGTCCATAAGTGGACTTCGTAAGGCTGGTAATGAACGATGAACATAAAGATCAACAGAATCGAATCCAGTTTTTTTTTTAAATTTGAATTAGGCTTGTGTTTGACCGCTATCTCGCCTGATGCTAAGCGAAGATGCGGTGGATCACGCTCGCCTAGAAGAAACCGATTCACTCGCGACTCGAAGACACCCAGATTGTATCTACCAGGGTACACCCACTCGGGCAGTGAATTCCATTGTTTAGCGTACAATGAAAGTAGAATCGAACAGTTTAGTTCAAGTGTTTGGAATATATACCGTAAACCGGTGGTGCGGTGACTGAACATTATGACATCTATGTAAGCAGTAATAAAGCATGAATAAAACTGCAGTCGTTAAGGGTCGTGTCCCAGCCAATGAAGGCGTTAACCTTGACCCTGAGTCATATACGGAGCGCTATACTCGCAAATCAGTACCAAGTTTTGGTATCGGCTTAGCTTCGAATCCACATTCTTTATTCGCATAGCGAAGATGTGGAACTCTTTGCCAGAGTGTTTCCCGAAAAGTACAATATATGTTTTCAAATCAAGAGTAAACAGGTTCCTTCTAGGTGAGCGTGTTTCACCCTAGACCACATAGTTGCTTAACATCAGGCAGAATGTGGTCAAACGCGAAACTATTACGTGTTAAAAAAAAAAGCTTTTGTAAAAATGTTTTCACACTACTCTTTTTTTGGCTAAATATATAGCTATTTGTAAGTAGTGACAAAAGTTTGTGTTAACAGACTACCGTTGATTTATAAGTACGATTTCGATATAACATTTACCGATAGAAAAAAAATCTTAACTTCGCATTAAGTGAGACAAGGCCGCGCGCGCTTTGTACTCAGCTTTGTCTCCACGATGAAGGCCACCGGATGTAGCTGAAACTATAGACGGAGTGTGCGATATAATTAAACGTGAGTAATCCAGCATAAATTAAACAAAAATTTGTCTATAACGACAACAACTGACCAAACCTATGACCTTGTCTCTGTTTGTTTGTTTGTTTTTGTGTTACAAAATAATTAATTTATATCTTTCTTTCAAAACCACGTCAGTTTCCATTGTATTAACTCATATTTTCATTACACAATTAATAACACAAGATTATGTACTGTGTGTGTGTCTATTGTACGTGGTTTAGAGGTATGGCGAGTGAGAATGGCAGCCACTCTGAGAATGCCTTTGGACGCAGAACAGAAAATGACAGATTGATAACTTAATCATACCTACTAATCAGTATTAAGTTTTAGATAAATATCGTGATGATATCATACAATTTAAGCCTGGAGAAGAAATTTATTGTGTTCGTAAATTCTTTTGAGTTTTGAGCTTTGCCCAGCAGAGTGGAGTGTTAAACCCTAATGCAGTGTACTTTATCAAATAGAACGTTACACTTTCTGCACTTGTTATCTGCGAATTGGACCAATAACGTCTAAAGAACCTTCCTATTCATGGTAAAAAACATACATAAGTACTTTCCTGTTGATTGGGTATGTGTGTATAAAGAAATAAATATCGTCCAATTATCTGATTAGTTCTTTATATTTGTTCATTGAAAGATTAAAATGCCTGTTAGCTCAGTTGGTAGTGAATCTGCTTCAAGAGCAGTAGGGCGTGAGTTTGATGCTCACTTAGAACAAATTACTATGTTCTGTATGTATTATAAATATTGTATTATGACCTGGTTGCTATAATACAACCTTTGTTTAGCCTGGGGCTAGATGACGCTGTGAAATGTCTTACGATATTTATTTTATTTACAATAATTCAAATTTTTGGCTGCACTAGGATGACCATGAGGAGTTGTTTGTAAGGTGGTTTCCGGAATAATATCACGATTTTATCCAAATTTTAACCCTTACATGAATCTTGAATGTTTTAATGTTATGCCTCTGTTCTTTCATCGTCTGTGCTTTGGACCATTGTTAGACAAAGCGAGTGGCGGAGTCATGGTGAGGACGTCGGGGGTTTGTTATTCGTTAGTGGTGGCTTCCCTTGCTGAGGCCTTTCAATTATTCCGAACAAAAAATGCAAAAGAATCCTTAGGACTCCGGGATCGGACCCACAACTTTAAGAAAATAAAGCGCATATTCTCCTGGTCTATACAATTACAATTATGTTATTTAATTCCACACATACACATTATTTCACACTATTACACCACACACACTTACATTATACATCCCGACAGGTTCATATTACACATTTAGTCTAAGATATTGTAATTTTTTTCTGTTTTTGTTCGGTTTATTATTTTTTTATTCTAGACTATTTCTTCTGTCTTCTTTTTGGTTTTTAACATTTTAAACGGTCACACTAAGTGTAGAGTGTAGGTACAACAGTGAATGATACAGAGTATCGCGACAGGATGCGATATAGACGATTCGCACGCAAATTATATCTCTGCCACACTTTACACTGTTACACGCATAGTTTTTGATGAAACTAATTACTATAAATTCAATTGCATTTCGCTTGTGTTCGATTACTATTAATTTCTCGTTCGTCGTATTTAAGTAATACGACGAACGAGACGTTCTCCTGATGGTAAAGATAACGCATATCTATGACCATTGCAGCGATGCACAGAACTTTGAGTAACAAAACATGGTCCTGAGCATCGCTGCTTTGGCGCTCATTACTTTGAGACTTTCGATGGTTAGTCTCAACAGCCCTGTAATTTCGCTAGCTGCAGTACCCTATAAACCGGAACACAGTAACGTTAACACACTACTGCTTGGCGGCAGAATGGTGGTACCTACCTAGACGACCTCCTGCTCAGGAGATCCACCACCAAGTATTTATTATTGCTTCTTAGTTACCCATCGGATTTTGATCCGGTTTTCAGTATCATTTAGAGAATTTTCTTTCGGAATAATGTGGCCGTTCGAATCGTTGTGGGTTGCTTGTAGACTATAGTTTATTTGTGACTAAAAAAGAAAATCATAACGTACCCACGCGCGTCGTAAAAAGCTAAAAAAAGGCAGTAGGAAGGTTTGTTTGAATTCTCAACGTCCCCCACGCGGACGCTGTCGGTGTGGAAGTTAAGAATATGTATATGTAGGTATCCATGAAAAGTTCTAAGCAAGAAGAATTTAATAAGCTATGTGTAGTTCTTATAATTGTAGTTTGTTGTTGATGATGATGTTATGTGACGGTGTGGTCGAAAGGTGAACACTCTACTTGGTATAGGAACTGGCTCTCATATGAGGCAGATTTTCACCTTGTTGAAACTAGCTAGCCGAGTAAGTACTAGAAAGTGACCCTACTGATCCATCATCGCTACAAATAAGCAGAAAAGCACGCGCGAAAAACGATTTCATTTTAAAATAATAAACTAGGTCAAAAATTACAAACAATTTTTTTCCGACTTAAAAAAAAAAGAAGGATGTTCTCAATTCGTTGTAATCTTTTTTTAATTTATGTAAGTTTACTCGATTACTCGAAGACGCCTGGATCAAATTGAGAAATTCTGTTATTGTTTAAATGGGTATATATGTATATTTCTCAGGTGGTCCCATTGGCACTAAGTCAAGATCTAATGATGGTATTCCAGAAAAATCGAAGGCAACCTTAAAATAAAGACGTGTTTTATATATTTTCTAAAACTACTTAAGTATTTGCATCTAGTACATCTACTAACATCTACATCTCATATTGCTGAGCTGATGGTGGAAAATTAAACTCCTTAACTATTAGGAATAAGTGTTTTTTTTTTTTTATATTATAGGCTCGTATAGACCGCGACTTATGTTCCTTTGAGTCATTCAGGTGAGCTGATGATGGAAGGTACGACTCCTTGTTATTTGAAAGGATATTTTTCAGATAAGTCCCCATAAAAAATTCATAATAGATTCAGTAGTTTGATCTTTAAACCTAAAATCTAGCCGTGTTTGCACTTAGCGTCACGGAGGTGGCTTTTAAAAAAATTGTATGTACATACTTTTTTATTTCTTTTTGACATGTGCGAAATGCTACTCTTCTATTTATAAGTGGTTAGGTTAGGTTAGATAGGAGCTAAGTCGATCTAGCGATTGTAAACATAAATATAACTCGAGGTCTCAGTTTGGGGCGAAGTACCAGCTGTAATTAACAATTACTCAGTGTTCCCCGGGGGTTTACATGATTCACCTTGAATCCCATTTCGGTAATTAAATCAGAGCATGTTGTTAGTCTATGTTAATATTAATTATCTATTATGATGAAGTATATCATGTTTTAGCCATTGATTAACGTCGTACTTCATAAGGATAGGGCAAACTAATGAGTCCACGGAGCTAATATCATATTATTGACATTGAAAATTCGGAAACAATAACGGACATTTCAAGCTGTCACGCCAAAACATTAATCACACTAATATTATAAAGGTGATAGTTTGTGTGTTTGTCACTTCTTCACGCCCAAACCAATTTTGAAAACAAAACAAAAATGTTTTGTTCACGTGGGAACAGCGGGTAACACCGCGGTGCGCAGCTAGTTCTATCATAAACAATAAATCCACACTTGTAGTGTCTATATCTTGCCTACGTAATAAAAGCAGTGCTCTGCGAAGATTACATCACTCGCCAAGTGGCCCCCGCTCCGAGTTCAATGTCAAACGAAATGAGAAAAGCGAGTGAGTTTCACAACAAATTCCGAAGTGGTTTGACACAAATAACGCTTCTGTCGTACTTAACGAACTCGGTTTTTGTGATACTTAACTTTGAGGACGACTTTTTAGTTGACTTTTCTTCTGATTGGGCCATGTAAACAGGTCACGAGCGAAGATGTTAAAATTAAGGATACGGCGTCTTATATTTACGACCAAAGTTTACAGTATGTAGTTCAATTAAAATTAACGCCATTTGTTGAAATTTCAAATAATTAGGTATATCATCGTAGCGATAAGAGCTCAGTGGTTAGCGCGGTCGGTTCACACGCCATAGGTTCAACAATGAGCTTGAGCTGCCGGTATTTATTTATTTATTTATTTATTTGCCGGTGAAAGAAAACATCGTGAGGAAATCATAGCGTGGTGGTAGGATACTTTCTAGTACTCGGCTGGCTAGCTACCACCCTCAAGTTAAAATCTGCCGCCAAGCATCTAACGGTGTGTTCCGACAGCCTCGTTTGAGAGCCAGCTCCATTCCAAAGTAGGTGTGTTTATCATCGTCGACCACACCGTCATTTCATCAGGTGTGTGCTCTAAAACCTAGCCTCAACAATAAAAAATATTTTTTTTTTGTAATTTTAGAGGAAATTACCACTACCACCACTAGATGTCGTTAAATTAAATAGTAATGTTTTTTCATAAAATGACATTTTGTGCATAGCACATCAGTTAGGCGATTTTATTAAATACAAAATTAACATTATTATTTTACTTTATTTTATAGCTTTTCTTTCGGATTTTCTCTATTATTTTTCCTTTTAAACCTTCCCTAAACTATACCGAAGAAAACAAAATATTCAAATCAGTCAAGCCGTTTTTTTAGTTTTAGCGAGACTAACAAACGGCGATTCATTTTTATAAGAAGAAAAAGAAGAAGAAGATTACTGATTCAAATGACATACACAGCCTGTCTTGCGTACTACTAATGGATACTATACAATTCGACGGAAAAAAAAAAACAGCTTAAATCGTTTTCATGGTAATTTTTGTGGGCATCGTATAAATGTATACGAGCACCGTAAAAGTAACGGTGGAAGTTTTCTGGTGTAGCGCACTTTCTCGCGAGGGCGGCCTTGCCGCGCCTCCGTCTTGTGACGTCACGGCGCGCACCCTCCGACATTACGACGTCTATCGCTGAACTCATCTTTATACCCGCTATAATATAATAATTGTCATAGTTAAAAATACTGCCAATGAGACGAACGAGACCATTTTTTTTTTTTATAGCTGACTGGCTAGGTGTTTGACCACAACTCACCTGATGTTAAGTGACGGTGTGGTCGAAGATGGTAAAGCACACCTAGCCTGGAATAGAACTGGCTCTCAAGTGAGGCTACCGGAACACACCGTTAGATGCTTGGCGGCAGATTTTCAACTTGAGGGTGGTAGCTAGCCAGCCGAGTACTAGAAAGTACCCTACCACCACGCAAAATTATCCTCATTATATTTGTCATAAGAGATAACGCCCGCCCATAACTATTGCAGCGATACACAGAACTTTGAGTAGCAAAACAAAAGTCCAGGGCATTGTTCTGGCGCTCAATCCTTTGAGACATTCGATGGTTAGTCTTTATTGCCCTGTTAGCCATTTAATAAAGTTCTGCTTCGAAAGCTGAAAGGAGCGGGGGTTCGATTCCCACTCAAGACTAACATTTGTGTGACTAACATAGATGTTTGTTCTGTCTCTGGGTGTTCTGTATGTATTAAAAGTAGGTACATATGTTTAAAAAAAAATAAGTATTCTATTAGCTGGCAGCTTCTCATAGTACAAGCTTTGCTTATTTTGGGGCTAGATGGCGCTGTGTGAAATGTCCTCCATTATTTATTTTATTTTTATTTATTTATCTTTTATTGTTGACAGTCTAGGTTTTAGAGCTCAACTTACCTAACGTTGACGGTGTGGTCGAAGATGGTAAACTAGGTGTGTTTACCATCTGGGATGGAACTTGGTCTCAAGTGAGTGATCAGTGTGATGTGAGTTTTAATACTTGAATAGTTATAGTTGTTAGACTGAAATATTTTTAGATGTACTACTCGTGTATATTTGTGAGTTTCTTTATTCCACCATAACTTTTAAATGCCTGAACAGTATTTAATGTATTAGTGGGCATACATGTTTTTTAAATGTTCTTATTTAAGCTTGTTTTGTATGCGTAGACGAACCTGGGAAGGCACCCATACTTCTGCAACTACCAAACTATTGAATGCCGTATAGTAACCTTTTCTCTAGCACGCGCTGGGGACAAAATTGTCTTCCCGTGCGGAAACGAAACAAAATTAGAATATAGATAAGTTTGTCTCGTTTTGTCCTTGCTTGGTGTCTCGTTATCAGGAGGTTGGTTAGGTAGTAGTGTGTAAACATTACCGTTTTCCAGTTTGAATAGAAAACTAGCTGATGCCCGCAGCTCCGCTCACAAAATATGTACATATGTATATAAAATTACAAAAACGAAGCCTTTTTTTTGTTCCATATAGGTTCGCTTTTGACCACACCCTGCCTGATGTTAAGCAGTATTGCGGTCTAAGATGGAGCACGCTTACCTAGAAGAAACCTATTTACTCTACATTTGAAGACAACCATATTAATCTTTATGATACAAAGTATCTCCTTGTTAAATTATAGTAAGCTAAGCTGATTAGGCGTGAAAAGATAACAAACAGAGTTACAAACGTTTTTATATTAACCTGGAATATTTTCTTATGGTTGACAAGCTAGGTGTTTGACCACAACTCACCTAATATTAAGTGGCGGTGTGGTCGAAGATGGTTAATCACACCTAGAGTGTAATATTTTACCTGCCCTGTTGGCTCATTGGTAATGTCTGCTTTAAGAGCCGTAGGGCGTGGGCTCGACTCCCGCCCAGGAAAAACGTTTTATGGTATAAACAAATGTTTGTTCTATGTCTGGGTGTTCTGTATGTGTTATAAGTATATATTTACAAAAAAAAACTATCAGTTATCTGACTTCCATCACACAAGCTCTGCTTAGTTTGGGGTCCGATTGTGCTGTGTGTAATGTCCTACGATATATATTATATATACTCGTAATAGAATTGGTCCTCAAGTATGGCACCCAGAACATACCGTTAGGTTCTTGGCGGAAGATCTTCAACTTGGGTGGTAGCTAGCCAGCCGAGTACTAGAAAGTACCCTACCACCATGCTATGGTTTCCTCACGACGACGTTTTCCTTCACCGCCAACTCAAGCTCATTGTCAAAGTTTGAACTGACGCCTTCTGTGTGTGAACTAGCCGCGCTAACCACTGAGCTATAAACGCTGAAACGTGCATACGTTGTTTTCCATCTTATTATTATTATCAGTCTGTTCTATCCCACTGCAGGGCAAAGGCCTGTTTTCCATCAATATAGATTAAATTTTACACAGAAAAAAGCGCCCCCTACCCACCGGAATAAAAAAACACTTACGTCTCATTACTTTTTTAATGAATTGTTAAAATGTTACGAATAATACCTACTTGAGAGAGTATAAAGTTGTGGTCTAAGTAAACGTAATTCGAAACTTTGAGAAAATTGTTTTCTTCGATATTTTTGTTACTCTTTAAATGGAAATTCTGTACCTACTCAGTATTCTTTTCATCTCGAATTTTTTATGTGAACTAAGTTTTAAGCACTCAGAGACTTTGATTATGTGCTTGTGAACTTGAATTATATTAATAATTATTAAAAATTAAAAATTACACTACCAGTACATATTATCGTTTTTTAATCAAACTACTAGTACATATTATCGTTTTTTTATATATAGATTAAAACCCGTTTCTGGTATGACAAATGAAGATGCCGTGTTTTAGGGTTCCGTTCATCCGTGCGCGAGTCCGACACGCGTCTGGACTTTTTTTTTAAATTTTAGGAAATTCTTCTCTCTTCAGTAACAGCAACGTATTCTCTTTCAACTGGCTTATTACAACTCAAAAGATATAGGCCACTAAAGGTCCGTCTGACACCCAAATAGGCTGATCTATCTTTTATATAAGTCCGTTAGATATACTTAGTGTTTTCGACTTCGAAAGCTAATCAAGAGTCTGCGCCCAGATAAATGAGTAGCCTAATAGAACCTAGACAAGAAATTGCGGTACCCGTCCACAGAAAATGTCGCATCATCTATAAAGAAAATTGTCCCATTGGGCATTACGCCTCCCTGGAGGTCAAATACGTCCTTCCCTTTTCTGTAGCAGTTATACTATTTCTATAGCAGTTTGTCAGCAGTGATTCGACCATAGAGTAGATTAGAAAGTAGAGGCGTCTTAAGCAAACTTAGATCACAGCCCAAGTAGTTTTGTAACGACTGATAGCTCAGTGGTTAGCGTGGTCGGTTCACACGCCAAAGAGCGTGGGTTCAAACCCCAACAACAAGCTTGAGCTGCCAGTGAAGGATACATCGTGAGGAAACCAGCGCATAGCATAGGGTGCTTTCTAATACTCGGCTGGCTAGCTACCACCCTCAGGTTGATAATCTGTCGACAAGCACGTAACGGTGTTCCGGCGACCTCACTTGAGACAGAGTTCCATTTCAGGCTAGGTGTTTACTAACTCCGACCACACCGTCACTTAACATCACATATTTTTTAATGATATGAGGGATGGGGGTGGGGATCTGAATGGTGATAATATTATATCGATTGTTTATTTACCTTGTTATTGGCACATCTCGTTTTACTATACTTTGGTTGCCTGGAAGAAATCGCTCTTAGGCCACTAGTTAAACCAATGTTTACATAAACGTATGCCTACGTAATATTACTTGCATGGCCTATTTATTGATAACACCAAAGTTACGAGTCATATTTTCATGCATGTGTAAAAATAACTTTAAAATGTCAAAATAATAAAATATGTAGAATGTTTTTTTATTTTTTATTTATTAACTAGTAATTTAATAATCGCTTAGTTTTTAATAATCACACCAAAGTCATTAAACAAGGTCTCATAAACCCAAAATCTCAGCTTGGTTCGGAAGCACGCAGTGGAAGGTGCACCCCAAACGCTGGAAGCGGTATACTAACTGTACTTAGATACGTACGATAGTTCTATACAACAAAAAATATTACCAGGATGTGGTCAAACACTAACCTATTATATGAGAATAAAAAAGTAAATTTCTTCGCTAATCATTTTGGAATGCTCAATCGGACTGAGAGATGAAATCCACACGACAATTCACAGTAACTCGTTGAGAAATGCCGTCTCCTCTCCGAATCTGCTCTGTGACAGCTCCCTACAGTCGCCAACTTGACATTGGGAATGTTTTTTCCCGTACGATTGTTTACATTAACTTGTTTGTTTGTTTAATTAAAGTTTATTACTTTCCTAAAACTAGGAACGGTTTTTCGTTTCTGAATAAAGGCAAAGATCTAAGGTAAAGTTTTAGTCATTGCTCTACTTTCAAGGGCATAAAGTTTCTATTTGTCGTAACACATTAAGATGGTTCTCTCCGAAAAAGTACAAAAAGTTCAATAAAGTTAGATCCTAAAAGTAAGGATGTCTTTCCTTATTTCCCAATTATTTATTAATACGGACGAGTTTTCGCATAACGATATGAAGTGATTTCGAAAAGATAGCTAATGCGTAAAATCATTCGAATTAAACGAAAATTAATTCTCTAGTATAACTACTATTTGGTAGTAAGTAGTAAAGCAAAAGTACATCTTAATCTTCTTTCCCATTTGCTTTGATTGCTCATTTGGTAGAATATCTGCTTCAAGAGCTGTACGGCGTGGGTTTGATTCCCACCAGGACAAACATTTATGTGACAACCGTTATCTGGTTTCCATAGTACAAGCTTTGCTTTGTTCGGGGCTAGATGGCGATAATGTCCTACGATATTTATTTATTATTATCAAATATAATAAAAAGTGACTACCCGCGTCTGTCTGTCTTCCTGTTTCTCCGCATACTTCTAAATGACGCGACGCTCACTATCATTTAGTTTTTTTTTTTTTAAACTTATATACATACGTAGATAAATTCATTGTTTTGAAATCAAGTCCTTAAAATGAAATTAGCGACATCTATCAAAGTTTCCACTTATTCGTCGCATCATGTTTTAAGCTTGATGCGTAGGTATATTCAACCAATAATTTAAAATAGCAAGCTAAACTGCCTGTTAAAATCTGCGAAAACTAAATTTAAGTAGAAAGCAACAAACAAATTTAATTGCTTTTTGTGAATAAATTCCAAATCCAAAAAATATTAAGTAACACCTTCCTAAGTTAACATAAGATTTTTAGTACTTAGAACAGCCTAAAAAATTTAAACCATCAAAGATATTCTACAAATACTAATTAATGATCACAAAAAGACCTCCAGAAAACAATTGTTTAAAAAAATCGTTCATAAACTTCACTACAAACCAATCAGCTAATCAATGTCGATAAAAACTGAAAGTAAACCTCTTCAATTTACTTCGAATATCGACAAAAACAAAACTCAATCACTGCACTATTTAAAGTAAACACACAAAATTTTAATATTCGAACACAAGAAAATAGATTTATGTCACCGATTCTCTATTACTCAGAATTCGTAAAAAGAACAATACACAAAAAAAAGAATGCAATCTAAAATCAAATCATTCAAAATTAGAACACGAACACTGGCCACTATCACTTGAGAAAGTAAACCTTTCGATTTCGGCGATTCGTATTTGGAACGCGTTTTATTTTCACTCCTGAAAGCGCGCGAAACGTCTGCCGCTGGCGGGAATCCGCCTACACTTGAGCTTTCAGTTTTCAGGGGCGCTACTGTGAACCGAAGCTTATCGCAAATTGTACTAACTCGGCGTTCGATAAAGTTAGTTCATTTAAACAGATTAGACAGCCCTATTAGCAGTTTCAAATCTATGCTAATTCCAAACACCAAGAGGGAAGATTTTTTTATAATAAAACATTTTGTAGAATAGAATTGTTTTTGAATTTACGGTTTCTCATTCGTGCGTTTGAACAAAATAATTTGCACCTAATCACAATGGGACAGTTACCAAAAAGAAAAAAAAAGTTTATATTTGATTTATGGCGCCTTATTATGTTTGACTTTGACATGTAGTGACATACATGCAGTTAATTGGTACAATGTCGCAAGCGCAGCTTTCCCACTCGTTTTTTTTTTGTACCTACTCTAATGGACGTGTATAAAAGTGTACTTTTCCGTATTTTACCTAATATACCTTTCCATCGTAACAAAACGTTCATTTCAGTAACAATAATTATTCAATTTTTTTAGTACCGTTCTTATTATTGTAAATAATAAATAAATAAACACAAGTTTTTCTTTCATGATTTCAAAGTTACGTGCACGTATCAAAATTTGTTCTGTGATGAGCACAATGGCCCCATTCTGCTTAGTATAATATATACCCCAAAGCTTATAGCCCTGTATGTCCAACGCGTTGCAAGTTCACATTAGCCCCGCGTAGATAAGTAGGGGTAGAAGCGCCCCCATAGGGCGGGACGAGCCATTCTACCGGAACGACCGCTTTACCGTAATTTGACGCTAACTTTGTGTCTAACAAAGGTAAAATTTTCAATTTTTGCAATAACTTTTAATAAACAAATGAATAATGAAAAAAATATTAAAAACAAGCTTTTATAATTTTATTTATAGTTGGCCGGCTAGGTTCATTTATTTTATAAATCCTAGGTAGTATTTTAAGATTATTATCAGTTACAATTTTGCCGCTAGAACTTTCTACAATGTGTTTTGGACACTTAACAGTGCAAGTCAAATTGTTAATGATACAAAATAAAGTCAACAGTAAAAAATTAAAATCAAAAATTGAAAATTAAAGTAATAATAATAATGCTCACATGATGTTAAGTTGAATGTGGTCGTGTGGCCCGGAATGAGGCTGGCTCTCAAGTGAAGCTGCCGGAGTACACCTTTGCTTGGCGGTAGATTTTTCAACTTGATTTTATTGGTTTGCTACTCAAAGTTTTGTGTATCGCTGCAATGGTCATGTACAGGCGTTATCTCTTACCATCAGGAGAGCGTCTCCTTCATCTCGATAAGTTACTTTGACATAACAAAACAAGATTAAAAGTACCAGCATAAAGCTTGTATCTAGGCTGAGTGGCCGGCCCTAACGTCTCTTTTTTCGTAAGACAAACAACCGTACCCTATAACGCAATGCGTCATCCAACTCAGAATATCAGTTTTTTTTTTTATGGCTGACAGGCTAGGTGATTAACCACAGCTCACCTGATGTTGAGTGACGGTGTGGTCGATGATAGTAAAGCACATCTAGCCTGGAATAGAACTGGCTCTCAAGTGAGGCTGCCGGAACACACCATTAGATGCTTGGCGGCAGACTTTCAACTTGAGGGTGGCAGCTAGCCAGCCGAGTACTAGAAAGTACCCTACCACCACGCTATATGGTATCCTCACGATGTTTTCCTTCACCGTCAGCTCAAGCTCATTGTTTGGGTTTGAACCCACGCCCTTCGGCATGCGAACCGACCACGCTAACCACTGAGCTATCATTGCTACAAAAAGTAAATCGTGTAAAATATATTTTCTTTATTTTCCTACAACAAAAATATGTAATCGAGCTAAATATTCAAGAGTTCGTAGAAATGTTTCCCAAAATAAAATAACAAAATACCCTTCGCAAGTTCTGTTCCAAGAATTAATTAAAATATCCGTTTGAGTAAAAATTCAACAAATAATTCATTAAAATATCCGTTTGAGTAAAAATTCAACAAATAATTCATTAAAATATCTGCTGCCATGGAAATTGTGAAAGCATGACGAAACAACATTTTATTTTTCATTAAAACAACGTTTTTGTTTGTTATCTCTGAAATGCTACGCGTGCGACCACGGCTCGGCTTGTAAATAGAAATGTTACTAAAATGAATACAAATTTAAAAACTCCAGTGAAAACTTCTTTTGTGCCATTTTTTGGCACAAAAAGGCTAAACTTACGATTTCGCGTCACCGACTTACGTATCGATGACAACTCAGTTAAAAATATCAAATATAATTAAATATCATAGGACGCGTTACACACAGCGCTATCTGACCCCAAACTCAGCAGAGCTTGTGTGATGGAAGTCAGATATAACTGATAGCATACATAAATACTTTCTTTTTTCTAAATACATTCAGAACACCCAGACACAGAACAAACATATGTTTATAACATAAAATGTTTGTCCTTGGCGGGAATCGAAGCCACGCCCTATAGCAAAAAACCGAATTTAACCGAACTAGGTGGCGTGAAATACGAGAGACCTATGTCCAGCAGTGGACAAAAGTGAGCTGATGATACAGGATTGAGTATGATGATGATTTGTTTCCGCTGCCTCCAATTCATTTAGTGACTAGCTGATACCAGAGACTTCGACGGCGTGGAATCAATAAAAAAAAACCTGACATTTTGAATTTTCTGCGCAATTTATTTTATTATTCTTTCCGTAAGAATCTTCTACAAAGTATTAGAATCACACACATCATCAGCCATAGGACGTCCACTGCTGGACATAGGCCTCCTCCTGGGGGGGTTTTGCCAATACTCGCCACGCTTGGCAGGCGGGTTGGCGAGCGCAGTTAGGTGTGATTGTTCAAGGAAGACGCTGCTGCCCATCTTCCGGATTACACCCCTCAGCAACTCTTACGGCAACCACGGGTAGAGAGGGTGGAGTACAATTCTTACGCCGGCACCACCACAGCAGCGGCACGTATTAGAATACTTAAAGAAAATGAATGAAATCGGTAAAAACGGCCTCAAGTTATGGCGCGACCTAGGGAACAAAGATTCATTTATATACATAGTATATACGTACATAGATTTACATTGGCCCGGAATTATATATGGTTTGGACAACCCTCAACCAGAAAATGACCTCAGAATGGAAATAGAATAACAATCAATATCCATGCCGTTCATTGCAAAGGCACAACTCCGTTTATTCACAAAGTAGCGATAATTTTCTGAAATTAGTTGTTATGCGGAAAACATGCTTCGGTGCAATTTTGTTTTACTAAACATTAGGTATTTATAGGTAAGGGCGCAGATTTAAACGTTTGAACTTGAATGCGCAGAACTTATTTACTTAGGCAATTATTTAAAAATATGAAACTGCCTAGTGAATTTCCTAGTGAAACTAAGTGTTATAATCGCATTAATTTTTTATTTTTTTTTTAACTGTTGATAGGCTTGCGTTTCACCGCCATCTCGCCTAATGTTAAACGAAGATGCGGTCTACGGTGGAGCACGCTCGCCTAGAAGAAACCGATTCACTCGCGACTTTAAGGCACCCAGATTGTATTAAAATCAAAATCAAAAAGTCATTTATTCAGTTTAGGCCCTGGTAAGGCACTTATGAACGTTAAGTTACATGTTTGAATCTACCACCGGCTCGTAATTACACTTCAACTGAGAAGACTCCGGCAAGAAACTCAGCAAGGCATTTTTTTTTGTGGATTTTTCTTTTCATATTATGTTACAGTTTACAGTTATAGATATTAATACATTATGCTTACTACAATTGTCACTTAGCCAGGGGGATGCAAGTGCAGAGAGAAGCTACTACAACCATATATTCCTGTCTTCCACGTAATGAGCCACCTTATAGTAGGCTTTGTCAATGTATATATCAGGAAACATCCAAATTTCATTATTTAACGGTTCGTACAATGAAAGCAGATTCAAACCGTTTATATCGAGTGTTTGGAATATCTACCATGAAGCGGCGCTGGCTGTCCGATAAAAGAATGGGCAGGGTGGAATTAGGCCATGCACATCAACTAAAGCCTAAACTAAACATTACTCTTAAGAGCTTAAAATACAAAATGTACGCATGTTTGGAAACGTTCTACGTAGAATGGAACTGTGTGCGCATTTGAATGCAAACAGCGCGTGGCTCGTAAGTCTGACGTCATTAGAGTGACGTCACGGTATACGTCAACGGGAAGCGTCGTATCAACACAATGAGAAGTTTGTATTGGTTTTTAGCGGGAATGCGGCAAATTCATATCGCCATGTTGTGTTATTATCCAAAACTAAGGCGTTGGTTCAAACCCAGACAATGGTGAGCTGCGGGTGAAGGAACACATCGTGAGGAAACCATAGCGTGGTGGTAGGATACTTTCTAGTACTCGACTAGCGACTGGGGTTTCGGGTACCCGACTTTTTTTAATACCCGGGTATCGAGTATTACTTTTCCGTACTTGGGTATTTGCAATTTTTTGCAGAAAAATAGTCAATTTTCTTATAATCTCATGTTTTATTTTATTACGAAAGAGTGTTTGTGTGTGTGTTGTGTGAGTGTGTTTAAAAGTGTACGGAAAAGTGTTTTATTTTATCATGTTTTATTACTTTATTTTATTTTGTTGTCAATAAAAAAAAAACATACTAAAGAGTTTAAAAAATCTATAACCCTACTGCGAATAAAATAGCTATAATTAAAGGAAAAAACAAATTTAGTTATTCCTAATTAAATTGAACCATATAATCAATAAAGAAGCTGGAAACTGAAGACTGCACACAAAATATAGACACATTGAAACTGGCAGAATGCACAAAGTGCGATGCCAAGAAGAAATGAAAAAAAAAATACCTGCGTGAGAGTTTTGAATGAACGGGAAAGAGTAGTTCTTTTCCAAATCTAGTGTTTTTCGATTGTTTATGTATGAAAATAGTGGTTTTTTATTCATAAAGAGCCGAATCACAAGCGCGAGTGTAGGAAAGTGATATAATATGGTAAAACATGAGTTTTTGTGTTGCTTCCAAAACTTCATCGAAGCTTATAGTAAAGTCCCCACTACGTTACTAAAGCATGACTAGATTTGACTGGCACGAACTGGACTTGACCAAGACTGGACTTTGACTATAAAGATAAAGAAGCTGAAAACTGAAGACTGGACACAAAATACAGAAACATTGAAACTGGCAGAATGCACAGAGTGCGATGCCAAGAAGAAAGAGAAAAAAAAAACCTGCGTGAATCAACGCTAGCAGGGAAGGTGTTCTACTTGCTCGGGGCCGCGCGCTCCAAGTACGTTGCTATAGGATAGTCATTAAACTCAAAGAGTTGTAAGCTAATAACCAAACACAGTAAAGTATCATGAGGGCAGTACGATAACTTCTAAGTACTTACCTATCGTCGAGTCTGGTTTGAGGGTCTGGTCCCAGCCCTCATCCTCTGCCTTGCGAAAGCTTCGCTCCACTGCAGACAAACAGACATTTACATACAATTTTCAAACTATGACAACAGTTTTTTAATAATAAATATCGTAGGACATTACACACAGCGCCATCTAGCTCCAACCTAAGCAAACCTTGTACTATGAAAATCAGATAACTGATAGAATACTTCAATACTTTTTTTTCCGTAAATACACATCAAAATCAAAAAGTCATTTATTCAGTTTAGGCCCTGGTAAGGCAACTTATAAACGTGAAGTTACATGTTTGAATCTACCACCGGCTCGTAATGACACTTCAACTGATAAGACTCCGGTAAGAAACTCAGCAAGGCATTTCTTTCCTTTCATATTAGGTTACAGTTTACAGTTATAGATATTTAATACATTATGCTTACTACAATTGTCACTTAGCCAGGGGGATGCAAGTACAGAGAGGTGATATCAGTTGATTGAGAGATGCATCAATTGATGAAAATTAGTGTTTTGTACACTCAGACACAGAACTAAAGTTTGTTTATACCAAAAATGTTTGTCCTGGGTGGGAATCAATCCCACGCTCTACAGCTCTTAAAGCAGATATACTACCAACGAGCCAACAGGGCAGCCATTGAATGAAGTATTGTGTGTAATTGTTACTAATTAACTAATATGTTTTTTTTTCTTATTGCTGACAGGCTAGGTGTTTGACCACAGCTCACATGATGTTAAGTGACAGTGTGGTCGTATGTGTGATGGTAAAACTGCCGGAACACACCGTTAGATGCTTGGCGGCAGATTTTCAACCTGAGGGTGGTAGCTAGCCAGCCAAGTACTAGAAAGTACCCTACCACCACGCTATGGTTTCCTTCACCGGCAGCTGAAGCTCGTTGTTGGGGGTTAAACCCACGCATGCGAACCGACCGCGCTAACCACTGAGCTATCATCGTTACACTACTTGATATTCTTCTTGGTGGTAGATCTCCTAGCAGGAGGTCGTCTAGGCCAAGTAGTAGTGTGTAAACATTACTGTTTCGGTTTGAAAGCAGCTAGCGAAATTACAGAGCTGGTGAGACTAACCATCTTATGTTTCAAAGAAATGAAGCCACCTGAAGCAGCGATGCCCTAGACTTTGGTCTATTTAAATGTCTGGGTATCGCTTATATGGTGTAATCAATGAAGAGTTATTTTTATTACTATTTTTACTTTACTTGAGTAAAATAATACAAGACTCACTGTTGAGAAAGTGCCCCGCGCCCGACGCCTTCCGGGATTTCTTGTCTGTCGAGTCTTGAGCTGCAATATAATCATATTTATAAATATTGTTTATAATCAATGTTGTTAACCTGAACACAGGGATACAGAGGACGGCAGCACTAAGTCGCAATAAGCTCTTTGCATCGTCACAGAGTAAATTCACTCTATAATCCCACCAATATTATAAATCTGAATATTTGTATGTTTGTTACTCAATCACGCAAAAAACGGCTGAACAGATTTGGATGAAATTTAGCACATCTAGTTTATTACATGGATTAACATATATGACACTTTTTATATCAGAAAAATGTTACATTCCTGTGGGATTATGAAAAAAACGAACTACTGGACGTATCCACTTGAAATTTGGTACATATGCGTCTTATGGAACAATTCAGGGATAAAAGGTATCCTTTATCTTAATCTAATAGTGACGCAAGTTTCTATTATTGCTATATATGTTTATGCTATATTTGACTATATAGTATAAACTAGCCAAAAGCTGAGCTTTGTGAGGGCTCGCGTAGTTTTTCTAACGGGTAATATTATTTAAGACAATTTTTC
The DNA here is from genome assembly GCA_950106695.1 of Biston stratarius. NCBI lineage: Eukaryota > Metazoa > Arthropoda > Insecta > Lepidoptera > Geometridae > Biston > Biston stratarius. The sequence goes on from OX467115.1 coordinate 7,954,646, forward strand.
TTTTTAATTGAGTTTAGTTCTGTTGCAGCGATGTTAACTCTTTGGTTTTCTAACAGATGGCGTTAGTAGTACAATAACATTCTATCCAATGAATACAAAATTGTTAATGTTAATTTTTTTTTAAAGGTTATAAAATTATTATTTTTTTGACAGATAACACATGTAGATATGAAGTTAAATTACTATGTCAAAGCACAAATCTAAAGGCGTGATAGTTTTTCAGTAAAGTGTACCACAAAAATGCTCAGGTTGTGGGATAGTGACTACATACAGAACACCCAGACACAGAAAGAAGCGTATGATGAGCGTGTGGGCGAGGTCCGCCAGCAAGGGAGCGCTCACCGGTGAGGTTGTTGTGGTGTATTCGCTCCATGAAGCGCGAGATCCTGTTGTTGTGGTGTTCGCCGTCGAGGCAGCAGCCCTCCTCGATCGCGCGCGCGCACGAACGGTGCACGCGCAGCTTGCAGTCTGCGATCATTTCACACATTAACACTTAGTCGTACAACATACTGTATCATCCGCGTTGTAATAAGTGATGATGAACACTAAATAAAGGGGATCTTTCATTAATTTAAACGTTTTAATTCAACGGGAAAAAATGTAAACAAAGAAACGTCATTTTATGTCAATGTCAAAGTGACAATTCAGGTGTAATATTTTAAAGTTTCGGCATCCTTGTTAATATGCCATCTGGCTTCCAATCTGAAGGTTCGAATCCCACGGCGCGCATCTGTCTTTTCTAAGTTATGTGCGTATTGCCGATAATTTCAAACAGTGCAGGAAAACATCTTGAGGGAACAGACTGAGAGTACTTTAACAAAGACGTTTTCGAAGATGTGTTAAGTCTTAGTGAGCATGGTAGACTATGGCCGTACCCTTCTCAAAATGAGTAGAGACGCGCCCAGCAGTGGTCCAGTTTACAAAAACAGGCAGGCGGAAATATTTTTAGCTTTTAAATATTTTTACATAATTACGAAATCTACTATTACCTGGCAATATTTTAGAGGTTAATAATTGTTTACATGTCTTCCGAGCAGTTTTTGGCTGGAAAGCGGAAAGAGGTCATGTCGCCCTATTTGTTTATGTGTTTATGTATTGAAATATTTGTATTTGTATTTATGGTGTTTTATCCATAAAGTACCGAATTACAAGCACGAGTGTGAGAAAGTGATATAATGTGGTAAAACATGACTTTTCGTGTTGCTCCCAAAACTTCAAGTCGCCACTACTTTACTAAGGCGTGACTGAACTCAACCGGACCAAGACTGGACTATAAAAAACCGGAGTATAGATAAAACCGGCATACCTGTGCAGACATAAGCTTGCGGCGCGAGACCCCAGATGACGTGGTCGCAGCGGTGGCAGTGACCCACGGACGTCAGCGCCTGCAGCTGCAGGTGGTGGCCCCGCACTACGAACTACATGACGAAAAAATAAAAACAAGTGGAGATAAAAGAACGATATACTAGTGAAAGAGATTACCGTCAGGTGGGCAGACTGCCGGGATCAGCCAAAAAGACTAGCGTTCTTTTCGAGTCTGGTTTATTTACGGCTAATTTACACACTAAAATAGATGAAGGGAAGCTTTATCTGTGTGAGAGAGAGGGGACAATAGAGAAAGTTAAAATAGAGATATATGGATCGCTATAATACAAGAGAAACTACCTTGCAATTTGCGAATAATACTAAATCACTAGCAGAGGTGTTGCCGGAGGTAATTGCCGGAGCATATCACCCCAGCACCCTCTATGTGTAGCTTAAAAATACATATACTTTTAATTTTTTAATTGTAAGTTTTATTATTATAGTATATATTATAGTATATAAGTTTTATTTAGAATAATTATTAAAAAAAAACCTAAACTTATAGTGCTACCGGCTCAAGCCGGTGGTTAGGGCTGCAGAGTGAGGAACCTCTTCACAATGCGGGCCGTGTCAAGGATCACTGCCCTTAGGATTTGATCCTTGACCCAACCGTCTAGCGAGAATCTCCTAACACGTTGGTCGCGACTCTTTTCTATAAGACTGTAACTTAATAATAATGCAAATTATTCTATTATATTTTGTACGCAAGATGGCAGTCAAGCCTGTTACCGTTTAAAAGTTTAAAAAAAAATGAAAATTACCGGCTGCGGATGCTGTTTGGTGATCTGTTTGACGCGCTGCTTGTACAGCTTGTCGCGCTGCAGGAAGGAGGCTCGCTGGCCGCCCACCGCCGCCGCCACGCTCGCCGGCCTGCGCACCACGTCACTCGTTATACAGATACACACAACAATAATATACTACCGCTTCCGTCTGGGATACATCTTCCACCACGTGCTTCAGAACCAAGCTGAAATCATGTTTTTTTTTTATGTCTGACCGGCTAGATTTTTAATTACAGCTCATCTGATGTTAAGAGACGGTGTGGTCGAAGATGGTAAAGCACACCTAGCCTAGAATGGAACTGGCTTTCAAGTGAGGCTGCCGGAACACACCGTTAGATGCTTGGCGGCAGATTTTCAACTTGAGAGTGGTAGCTAGCCAGCCCAGTACTAGAAAGTACCCTACCACCACGCTATGGTTTCCTCACGATGTTTTCCTTCACCGGCAGCTCAAGCTCATTGTTGGGGTTTGAACCCACGCCCTTCGGCATGCGAACCTACCGCGCTAACCACAGAGCAATCATCGCTACAAAAGATCTTCAAGATATCTTGTTGTATGAAATTTAAAAATAAGATGTTATTTAATTACTAGTCATCATTATCTCAGCCGTAGGACGTCCACTGCTGGACATAGGCCTCCCCCAATGATTTCCATGAAGACCCATTGGAAGCGGCTCGCGTCCAGCGCGTTCCTGCGGTCTTCATTAGGTTATCTGTTCACCTTTTGGGCGGACGTAATACGCTGCGTTTGCCGTGTCTCCACTCCAGAACTTAAATCCCCATCGGACATCAGTTCTGCGTGCTATGTGCCCTGCCCACTGCCACTTTAACTTGCTAATCTCATAGTCAGAAAACGTTCTTACCTGTGTTGGGTTCATACATGACAAAACTTTCAACCTTTATAAAAAATAACGAAGGTCTGGCCCTCGCGGGCTTTTAAGATAAATAATAATACATGATGTAAAGTAAGTTTTACAAAATCGTTACGACGGTAAACTTCCCCGTAGGTACTACTAACCGTTTACTAGTTAAAAAAAGTTAATACACTCGCATAATGTGATAAACCTTACTTCGGCTTAGATATCTTGTTCTGTTCAAGTTTCTTCTTCTTGGAGGACTTAGGGGATTGCCACCACTTCCGCCGCACTTCGAGGGCTTCCGTCTCACTTATTTCTTTTACAATATTCACCATTGCACACTAATTAATTTAACCTTGTTACACGCCTACCCCTAAACGTAGTGTTCCTAATGTTATTTATATTATTAAGGCTTGCGTTTGACCACCATCCTATCTGATGTTAAGTGAAGATGCGGTTTACAATGGAGCACAATTAATTGCCTAGAAGATACCGATTCACTCGCGACTTGAAAATACCCAGATTGTATCTATCAGGGAATATCCACTCGAGTAAAGTTTTCTACGCTTTAGCCGTTCGGACAATGAAAGTGGATTAAGATTAGTATTAATAATGAATCGGTATATTCCAGGTAAGAGCGCTTCATCGAAGATCGCATCTTCAATTGACATCAGATGAGATTGAATATAAAAAGTTGAAGTCAATTGAAGACAATTCAATATTAGAAAAAAAAAATGATGAACGCGTGGATCTAACTACGAAGAACAAATAACAACAAAAGAGAAGGAAATACAATATCTTCAATCCGTTGTTTGTAAGAGAGAAGAGGACAAAACATTGCACTATCAACCTTACACGTTTACCACAAACTCAAAAGGTTATATTATAAAATCTTTCTACATTCACTCTAACTACATATATTGCTCAAATCGCAATTCACACAAAACACTTTAAATCTCTCTTAATTCACATTTTTAGAAATCTACTTATAAACAATATTAAACCACATATAACAATCAAACTAATTCAACACACCACGATGCTAACACAAATTTTCCTTAAGCACGGCTTTGTAAGGCTACGGTTACAATGTATTATTTTATATTATTATTTTTAAGCTAAAAATCAACTTAAAGTACTCTATGCTTGTATTGTACATTGTCAAATGTATAAATGGAGTGATAAGACCCCCACGAAGATTTATGTACACTGATTACAATACGAGGAAGTTTGTCCAATTGATATTGTTAGCTGCAATATAAAAATAGCACTCGATGAATCATTTGCTTTTGGGAACATCTAGTACTCGAATGCTAAATGTATTTTAACTGCCTTATTAACTTATCCCTGCTTCAAGAGCTGTGAAGCGTGGGTTCGATTCCTATCCAGGACAAACATTTATGTGACGAAAGTTATAGATGTTTGTTCTCTTTTTACCCGACTGCCAAGGAAGGGTTATTTTTTTCGCGCATATCTTTTATATGTATGTATGTTTGTAATTTTTTTTATTTGGATACGAGATCTTCCAAGCGGCTGAATGGATTACGACAATTAAGGTATCGTTAGTTTCGTTTCAATAACCCAAGAGTCTTTAGAGGATAGATTTTATAAAAAATCAGTCAATCAGTCAGCGAGTCGGACTCGCGCACCGAGGGTTCCGTACAAACCTGTAGGAATATAAGTAAAAGTTATGGTATTTTTTTTAAATGGTAATTTATGCCTTTCGTAATTTTTCCTTTATCTGTACTACAAGACGTTGCTTCGTATCAAATATCAAGATTCTGAGTTCACGGAAAGGACCCTGTAGGTTTTGATTCCCTTGCGAGTGTCGAAAATTTGTAGCATACACGGCTGTATCTTGTGATTGCGTCGGCTTAGAAGTTTGATTTTTTCACAGCTTCAAGGGTCAGTAAACCTGAGTATTTCATTTTGATTTCAGCTTAATACCTCCACGCGTTCCTGAGAAAAAGGGTCTTGACAGACAGACAGACGGACAACAAAGTGATCCTATAAGGGTTCCGTTTTTTCCTTTTGAAGTACGGAACCCTAAAAAAACTGTTTTTGAATGTATAATATCTAAAACAGCGTGTGTAACAATGAAATAATTATAAGGATAATAATGTTATTTGCAGTAGTGTGTATTATCCTTAATCCTTAATTTTTTTATAAAATCGTGTAAGCGACGTGTACATTTATAAATAATTTCAGGAAAGTGATGAAGGAAAAGGTTAGGAATCCTACAGCTCAATTGGAATTGAAGTTTTATCTTGTGTTTGAATTATTTTAATTACAGAAATACTAATCTTGAATATTAATCTTTAATATTAATCTTGGCTACGTACATATATGAAAACACATTCATGTGATGGAAACATACAAGTGTAGGGAAAAGTAAAGGCTTGACGTGCACAATTCATTTCATCTTTATTTTCTCTTTTACACTTGTTCTTAAAACTATTGCTTACTCTTTCTTATCACTAAAACGTCAAACGGTTACGTTCCATTTCTATCTTCTCAAAGTAACAAGAACCCAGGACACCGAAAACTCAAAATTTATTTTTGTTATTGAAACCATAATGGTTAAAATCTATTGTCGAGCGACTAAGGGTCTTCCGGCAGCCGCACTTGAGAGGTACTTCCATTCCAGGTTAGTAGTGTTTACCATCGTCACAGAACAGATAATAATAATACGTATAGAACAGAAACTCCTTCTTCCCACCCAACCTAACCTCGCCCCGCATGCAATTCTGAGCAGTCGTGGAGCCGATTAGAGCAGGGACGCGCCACACGCAACACTTGACAACGTCATTTTTTCATTTGAAAATTGAGTGTTTCTCATCTATTTACGACTGTTTGTCAAGTAAACGTGACTAAGATAGGACTTATTTTTAGATTTCCGAAGAATAAAAAATGGTAAGATATTGTTGGTAACCTGCACTAAATAATAGTTACATCCCCCTTCGAACTGAAACACAGTAATGTTTGGCGGCAGAATATATATGGTACTGCGGTGGTACCTACCTGGACGCGACCTCCTGCTAAGGAGGTCTATTATCTACCAAGTAAAAGACAATGGAACCCTTCTTGTTTGTAGCTCTGTTTATATATGTGACGTGACCTGAATGACGTATCGCTAGTTTTTAAAAGTGTATTTACCTGCAGTGTAGTGCGCCGGCGGCGGCCGTGAGCGCGGCGAGCAGCGCGCCGCCGGAGTCGCCGCCCCCCGCGCCGCACGGCGCGCCCCCGCCCGCGCCGCCTCCCGCGCCCATGCTACGCAACAGCTCGGACATCACGCGCTCCACGACCAGTTGTTCCTACAGAACAACACAGATAATATTCCCGTCGTAATGACCTTAGACTTTAGATACAGGGGTATCCATTCAGCTGATCTGGTAACAAAAAATTGCAGACTATCCTACAAGACATTTAATATAGCTACTTTTTAACCGACTTCAAAACTTTTAATTAAACATAACGTTTTTAATTGAATTAAATAACGTTAACCGTACAGCTGACGGCACTCTGACGTCCGCGCGTTGCCTAAATCTGCCACAGCGCGGCGCCACTAGAGATATCCAAGACGCGTATAACGTCTGTCGGGTCAGCTAGCTATTAATATATGTAATAATAAAACACCACTATTTTTTACCCGACTGCCAAGAAAGGGTTATGTTTTTCGCGCGTATCTAGTATGTATGTAAATTTCTTTATTACCTCGTATCTTCCAAACGGCCGAATGGATTACAATTCAGGTATTGTTAGATTCGTCTCAATAACCCAAGTGTCCTTAAATAGGTAATTGAAAAAATAAAATGGCGGAGTTTTGGCGCCAAATAGTAATAATGGCGTTATTCCTTTAATTATAGCTATTTTATTCGCAGTCGGGTTATAGATTTTTTAAACTTTTCAGCTTGTTATACATAAACACTGGAAAAATCACAAGTGTTGGTGATAATTTTTCGAAAACTCGAAATGACATCTCACCTGTATCTTGTCGACGTGACACTTGAGTATGACGTCATCCTCCGGGCCGTACAGCGTGCCGAGCCCCACTTGCCGCTTCACCTGGAACTCGCTCAGCTGCTGCGTCAACTCCTCCTTCGCCTTCTGTCTCGCTTTCCGGAACACGTTGCGGAGAAGTTCCTCCTTATCAAACTCTGCAAAAGAAAAAAATATATTTACAATAAACTGTCCGAGTGGGTGTTCCCCAATAATAGTTGACAGGCTAGGTGTTTGACCACAACTTATCTGATGTTCAGTGACAGTGTGGTTGAAATTGGCAAGCACACCTAGGCTGGGATGAAAATAGCTCTCAAGTGCTTGGCGACAGATTTTCTGCTTGAGGTTGGTAGCAGGACAGCCGAATACTATGTTTTCCTCGCGAAGTTTTCCTTTACCGGCAGCTCAAGCTCAATGTTGGTATTTAAACACATCACCTTTCGGCGTGTGAACCGACCACGCTGACCACTAAACTATCATCACTACAAAATCATTGCGCTTGTGAGTGAATCAATATTTTATGACCAAGCGTACTCCATCGTAGACCGTATCTTCTTTTAACATCATGCGAGATAGCGGTCAAACGCAAGCCTATTTATAACGAAAAAAACATGCTTACCATTTACTAGGACATGTTCTATCTCATTCGCCATGTTTTCGTCGACGCCATTCAATTGTAATACCTGAAATCAAAATCACAATAATATAAACAAGAGAAATGGACAGCTAACGGACAGATTTGAAAAACTGAAACCCATCTACTTCTTTATACCACGCACATTTGTGACTGCAACTTACGCCACGTACATTTGTGGCTACCACTTATGCCCCGCACATTTGTGACTGTAACCTACGCCATGCACATTTAAGACTATAACTTACGCCACGCATATTTGTGACTGTAACTTACGCCACGCACATGTGTGACTGTAACTTACGCCATGCACATGTGTGACTGTAACTTACGCCACGCACATTTCTGATGTAACTTACGGCGACCACATTTGTAACTGTAACTTATTCTATGCATATTTGCGATTGTAACTTACACTACATACATTTTTTTACTGCAACTTATGGCACGCATATTTGTGTCTTAAACTTATACCATGCCTTATTTATTATCCCAGTACATTTAGGGTCGGGCGTCCTCGTCACGAGACACAAGGACGCTCAATCCTGGGTCATTGCTGGCAATGTCACTTCTACTCTCCCGCTCGACTAAATTTTGGTTTGTTCGTGATGAGAGCTTTATTCGTAATCTATATTTAGGCTAAGTAGTGAGCACTGACCGCGTGTGGCATGAGAAACGCCGAATGTATCTCGTACGCCCAGCGCCGTAGCGTCGCCGTAGTGACGCCGCTCGCACTGCGATACGCGTCCGTCAGGATCAACAGCAGGCACGCGCACGCGCATCTGTAACAAAAATAGGTTATAGGAAAACACTTTTAGACTTTTTAGGTATAGTTTTATGAGTGTCTTTTATAAATTTGCACACACACACATCATAAGCCGTAGTACGTTCACTGCTGGACACAGGCCTCCTCCTGGGGGGATTTTGCCAATACTCGCCACGCTTGGCAGGCGGGTTGGCGAGCGCAGTTAGGTGTGATTGTTCAAGTAAGACGCTGCTGCCCATCTTCCGGATTACATCCCTTAGCCGACTCTCACGGCAACCACGGGTAGAAAGGGTGGGGTACTGTTCTTACGCCGGCACCACCACGGCAAAACTAACAAACATCTTTTTTTTTTAATTATACAAATGAAGATTACATTATATTGATTGATTTTGTGCGAGTTGCTTTATATTATTTTTTGTATATTTTTTTTTATTGTCCGGGACACGCGTGCTTGACTTCACCTGCCGGCCTCGACGGAAGACCACACCGTCACTTAACATGAGCTGAGCTGTGGTCAAACACCTAGCCTGTCAGCCATTAAAAAATACAAATACCTATATTTATTGTATTTTCTTTAAGATTTATTTCCTTCTTATCCATGTTTACGTTTGTATATTTTAATGTAACAAATAACTGTTGTCCATAACTTTATTTTTTTAACTAAAAAAAAAGATAGTTAACGTACCGTCTTTCTGCTAGGAGCCAGTTGAGTAGCACGGCCGTCCGCGCCTTCGAGTCCCGCACGCAGCGCAGATTTGAAAACAAACCCGAGTACGAAGAGTTTTCCTGAAATACAAAACATCTGTACTGTTACACGAGTCTACTTTTAGAAACTGCTTGTAAACGATGCTGTAGAGTAGTGTAGAATTAGAAATACATCATCATCATGTCGTAGGAAGATGGGCAGCGGCGTCTTCCTTGAACAATCACACCTAACTGCGCTCGCCAACCCGCCTGCCAAGCGTGGCGAGTATTGGCAAAACCCCCCCAGGAGGAGGCCTATGTCCAGCAGTGGACGTCTTATGGCTGATGATGTGTGTGTGTGTGATGTGATGTCGTAGGACGTCCACTGCTGGATATAGGCCTCCCTCATTGATTTCCATAAACACCGGTTAGAAGCGGCTCGCATCCATCACGCTCCTGCGGTCTTTATTAGGTCGTCTGTTCACCTTGTGGGTGGACGTCCTACGCTGCGATTGTTCTCTAGAACTTTGCAGCCCCATCGGCTATCAGTTCTCCGTGCTATGTGCCCTGCCCACTGCCACTTCAACTTGCTAATCCGCTGGGCTATGTCGGTTACTTTAGTTCGTCTATGGATCTCTTCATTTCTGATTCGATCTCTTAGGGAAACTCCGAGCATAGCCCTCTCTATAGCTCGTTGTGCTACTTTAAGCATAGTAAGAAGCCACATAGTCAGAGACCACGTTTCAGCGCCATAAGTAATCACTGGTAACACACACTGGTCGAAGACGAAGACTTGAGGTACTGAGGTAATTCGGTTAAGGTAAATCTTAAACGTAGCCGTATTTAAGATTAGTGGAATGGAGTTGAGTTTTTTTTTTTTCAATTAGTTATTATCAGTTTATCTAGTCAGTCATCTTCTTCAGTTAACAGTTTGCAAAACAAAAGTGTCAACTTACGGAGGGTGGAGAGTCGTCTTCCTCCATTGATATGATAGCTCTTTGCGGATCGGCGCACGGCTGAAACACGACAAGTTTACTATATGAAATTTTGTATGCAATTGTATTTATGAGTATATTAGAAAGTTAAAATGACAGAGGGCTGGTTATATCTGTTGCAGAACCGATAACCGCCGGTATAGACGAATTCTAGAGGGGAGACCGTAGAGTAAGACGCCCTGAAACTTAGTAGAGTGACGATATACGTTAGATAGTTAACAGTCGCTGGGAACGAAAGGTTTAAAATTGGGCTAAGTGGCTAACGAACATCGAAACGTCCAAACTTTCACATTTATAATATTAGTAAAATTGTGATCGCAAAATGTACACGAATTTTCGTTGAAAACGCTTATAAGTATAAGCGCTTCTCAATATTTCATTTTTTTTTTAAATACCCATTGTTTTTAATTCGCTATAAAAAGTATAAACGGAGTGCTATGCCAATAACAAAGGTAAAAATAGGAGGTATAGTTACGAAGAAAGAATGTTAACATAAAAAGAAGCGCCATCTATTGATTGGGTGCTTCACTACTATGAAACGGCCAACGTAAAGCCAAAACAGCGTGAAACACGCACAGAGAGTGGCGCCATCTAGATCCAACGCATGAAACTAGAATATAAAATACCGTATCGGCATTATATTTTCTGTGGTGACGGTAAAGATGAAGTGTGCTCATTACCTGTGTGTTGGTGTGGTACGGTGGCGGCGGCGTGCCGGGTGGGGGCGTGTCTCTTGCGCACCACTCGCCCCCTGCGCCCGTGCCCGCGCCCGCGCTCGGGCCCCCGCAAACACTCGCGATGCCCACGCCCACGCCCAAACCTGGAAACATAGCACACCACGATTTAAAGAAACGAGTCGCTTTCGTGTGGGTGTAAAAAAATAACTCTTTAAACTGGATTTTCCTGCAAGGGAAATTTGTAAAAAAAAACTGCTTCACACTGAGGCGGTCTGCGGTATCTTCAACGATGGGTGTGTGGCTCAGGGTACTTTGAATGTTGCCCGCCCACAGTCACAAGCTGCGGCAGATTTAGACTACCTAAATAGTTTAATAAGTAACATTTTGTTCAAAAAGAATACCTAAAAAAAATTAAGTAAACTCATTTTAAGTATTTTTAATTAAAGTCACAGAATATTATTATAAAAAACGCACTCGGTCCCCAAGACACAAGCCTCGTGCTTAGTTTGGGGTTCAATGTTTACCAGTTAATACTCTGAATTGTAATGTCACCTCTAGTATTAATTAAGTTTAATGTATTCTTTTCTCTGTATACTGTACTCCTTTTTGTGAATAAATTTATCTTTATCTTATGTTTAAAACAATTCAACTAGGGTATTCTACTTACATTTGGACAGGTCATGGTCGAGCTGCTCCGGCGAAGACCTGCTCCTCACATGCAGGACCGGCACGCCAGTTCTGTTGTCTGTCTGTACGTACGACTACAAATTACTGCACTGTTTTTATATACATATGTAGTATCTATTCCGTTTGGTGAACGGACATCTGCTTGATCATCACTTGACTTTACGGTATAATTGCGGGTAGAATACAAAAAAGTATGAAATTGTCCGTCCGTGCAATGGCAGCGAAATTCTTATACATATTTTATTCAGTATCCAGAATTATCTTATCGACAGTTACATCAAAAATTGTTTACATCGACTGTGGTAGACAGTCGACACTTCGATAAACGATATCTTACGTACTTTGCACACACAAAATATACAACCCGGTCAAAATAAAAAGCATTACATTTATAGTGTATCAAGTAATCATAAATAAGATTTTTAAATTGGTATTATTTTCATGTAATAATTTTTCAATCAAATAAAACAATGATGTATTGTGTATTTAACTATCTTATTAATTTCTAGTAACGATAAAGTTTGACAATAAGATATATAAAAAAAATATCATTTTGCCAAATTTGGACAAATCGTTTTCAAACTTTTTTGATAACGTTGTTGATAAGAGCATTTAACCTTATTTTAATTGTAGGTTTAAATGTTTTTTTTTTTATTTTCAATTCAAATTAATACTAGTAAGTAATTACATCATGATTAAATCAAGCAGATTTCCTTTGTTCAACTAAGGTTGCATATGTACATATGTATTTACATAATGAACACTAATAAAATAGAAAGTTAGTCACATTTGGAAGAAGTTAACACATAGAATGCTGATTTGAAACCTTTCACTAACGCCACAAGAAGCGAAACCTTAAAATAATTGCAAAATGTTACCTCAGAAATACATCACGTAGTCAACTTTGTTTTATAAACTAGAGGGACAAACAGGCTTGCCTCCTGATGGTAAGAGGTCACAAACATCAAAACTTGAAGCATTCCTGTTTCGTTGCCTATTCTTCAGTTTGAGGGTCCTGTTAACATTTTTCTTGCAGTGACCTAGGTTTTAGCTTCACGGCTCTCCCGACAAGTAATATTCGAGAAAACAATTTGACTAAAAGAGACGGAATTATATTATATTTTGTTAGTTTTTTTGATATCTCTACTTATTCTTACTTAAGTTCATAGATTTATTCAAATCCTAAATTATACTGCAATAACAATTGAAACCTAAAAACTCTTATTATAACTTTGGATTTACGCAAGTCGATTAAGGAGGGAGAAGGTGTGGGATGTGTAAACCTCCCCTCAATAAAGGGCGGAACTCCTTCCGGAAATATATCTTTAAATATTCTATATTTACTAATAAATCTATATTCACCCTGCATTGTTTCCACTCCTTGAAAAAGGTCACCGAATGTGATCTAAACTAAAGTCAGAGTATCCGACCTAATTAAACGTAACATTATAAATAAAACAACAATATATTTTTCATTGCTGTAGAAAATGTTGACATTTTGCCAATAAACATTTTGAGTTTAAGTAAGCTTGAGTGATTATTCTAGGCAATTTTTAGTTTTTTATTTCTGTAAGTATGCAGTTCGTGGTAGATTAGAATAATAAAAAAAAATATATTCCGAATGGTATGAAACTTCCATCTTAAAACGATTGACTTTAATCCAAAGTGAAGACTTACAACTCACCACCGATACAGAAGCGGAATGATCAAAATTAAGATGGACAGCGTGATATTAACTACGTATCTAAAAGCTGCGTGATTCAAATATTTATTAAAATAAGTCAGTATATTACCGACAGCTCAGAGCAAAGCGGTGTTTCATCGAGAGTTTGTTGTAACCTTAGCATAAAAACTAGTACGTGATCTATGTTAATATTTTTTTTATATAATAGTAATTAGACGAACGAGACGCTCTCTTGATTTTAATAAATGACCTTTGCAGCGTATACACAAAACTTTGAGTAACAAAACCAAGTCGAGGGCATCGCTGCTTTGGCGCTCATTACTTTGAGACTATCAAAGATTAGTCTCAACAGTAATTAGCTAGCTGCAGTACCCTTCAAACCGGAACAAGCAATGTTTACACACTACTGCTTGGCGGGAGAATATCTTGACTTGAAATATATTTATCTTCAGTAATAGTGCAATTACTTTCTACCAAAAAAAAATGTTTACGTTATTTTCCAGTTTTTGTGCTAGAGGTACTACATAGTACAAGTACGGTTTTTACCGATCTACAAATATGACATGCGACACTCGAAAATTAATTTTATCGATTTCTTGAAATACTTCATCGACAAACACTCTTTTGTCGAATATAAATGTGAAATTTGTAGATCAATAAAATATCACACTTGCTGTGCTATATGGATAAATTTAACATTTGGTTGAGTTGTTAGAAAATGTATGTTTTACCTGTTTTATGCGTAGCAAATGTCAGTTACATAGTTTAAATTGAGTTTATGCAAAAAAAAACAACGAAAGTGTACTAAATGTCTATTTAGTATGTATACATGGTGTGGACACCCTATAGGAACATTAATTTGACATACATACATATGTAGTGATAGTGGTCAGTAAATGTTTCACAAATAAAAATTTGATGCAAATCACATTATTTTTTAATAAACTCGCGTTTTTTATTTGTACAAAATCGGCCGTATTGGATTTACTGCGAATATCCAAATGATATCCTATGATTTAAAGTATAGAAGACATATCTATTTCGTCTTCCTTCACCCGACCACCACTTCCTGATGGTAAGTGATGATGTGGTTGAAGATGAAGTACGCATACTTAGGAGATAACTATTCATTCTAACCTTGAAGAGATTATGTCTACATCCATCCGGAAACAAGGAAGCCGGCAGCTTGTTAAACTCCTCGCTAAATTCATACAGAAGTTTCGTTTTGCGTAGTCGGTTAATAATATCGTTCTAACAACTCAACCGAAGACTTACCAGCAATGGCGGCGGCGGAGCGTTCACCAACGGATAGCTCATCTGCAGCGCGATGGAATTCGGCTGCGGTCCGTCCAGGTCCCCGTCCAACGAGTGCGAGGAGCGCCGCAGTTGTCTATCCTCTTTATACGTCGGCTTCTCCGGCAATCTCTTATTGTAGTATTTCGTAGGAATCGACTGGCCGGGCATTCCCAGCGGATTCGTTAAGGCCGTGGGTGACGTCGGGCTCAGGGGGTTGCGTTTAGGACGCTCGATAGATCGCGGCGGCAGCGGTGGGGGCGAAACGTTATCCAAGCACGTGGTCGGAACCATCGGCACCGTGTTGTTGTGTCGGCGCTTGTTGTTCGACTCGTCGGAGTTCTGTCTCACTAGGGGCGGCTGGTTCTCCTGCTGGTTCTTTTGTCTCGCTTGACGGAGATTCCGTAAGCTCTGTCCGGTGAGGTTGGACAGTGACCTGGGTAGCCCGCTGAGGAATCCTGTGTTGACCATCGGCGAGCTGGTCGGTTTCTCGATGACGGTCTTGGTGCGCGTGTTCCGCGGCGTGGACGGCAGTTGGCGTATTTCCACGGGCTAAAAGCGGGTTACGTCAAGCGTCACTCACCACGTACCGTCGAGACGAAAGTGACGATTGTTTTGTGCCTGGTTCTATGCATTTTGATGTACCTTTCATGAATTGATGTCCCGATCGAATTTTGATGGTCAACTTTTTTTGTGGTAGACTGATCAGTGTTGTGTATTTTGAAGTGCAAATAAATAAATTTGTGTGTGCTATATTTTTTTTCTTATTTAAAGTAGTAACGCTGTACATAAATATAAGCATCGATATACACGTCACAAAAATAAAACAAATGACTACCCGAGGGTAGTTTGAGAGAACCAATGAGCCCACGATGACGTCACAAACATGCACAGAAGCAGACAAAAAAACATGAAAGTTATACCCACGGCTGGTCCCGTGTTAGACTGGTTAGTGGAATTAACGGACGTATTAATGTGATGGACACGAATGTAGTTCAATAACACGGCCACTTTCGCCTCTTCTACTGTTTGAGGTTCGGAAAATTGGTGAAATAGACAATACTTATAACTCAACAGTTAAACGCACATCTAAAACTCTTTTCACATTGCATGCAAAATTGAACGCTTACCAAAATAGGTAATTAAACAAGGTCATTGAACGGCACGGCAGCGAATAGAATACGAACAAACAAAAAATATTTTTGTAGATTAGATCAGATGTGCGATAAAGTGCGGCAGTTTAGCTGGGAGACCGTCTGACTTTCATTCTGGAGGTCCTGCGGTTTAACCCCTATGACACATCTGTATTTTCTAAGTTGTGTGCTTATTATCGCTAGCCCCAAACGATGCAGGAAAACATCGTGAGAAAACCTACATGACAGGATTAAAAAAAATGAAACTCGAAGACGTGTGTCTGCTAACCAGCACTTGGACAGCGTGGTGGACTATGGCCTTACCTTTCTCACAATGAAAAGAGACCCACGCCCAGCAGTAGGACAGTTTATAAAGCAAGGGCTGATTCGAAAAATACCATTTCTATTTAAAAAAGTTTACGTCATTCGAAAAAAATGCACGCTTAACTAAGAGTTTTTTGATGTGCGTTTAAATTATAAACCTTATAAAAATAAGAAGTATCTATATACATATTTCTACATTTAGAGCTTATTTCATTTCACCCATAATCCAAAGCCCAAACATGATCAAACTTAAAAATAGTAATAAATCAAAAGACAGTGAGGAAACACAATAAAAAACTAGGTATTTAAAAAAAAATCTGCAACATAGTAAAACTGTTTCGCAAATAATACTATATGCAAGATAAACGCCTTACTGTGATAATGGAGAGGAATTATTGTAACTACGCCAAATATTTGAAATATCTACGACTATACTCGATTCACGCTGGTATCGCATTTGACAGCTGCAGTAGATTGTAAAAAAAAAAAATATAACCATTTTATAACTTTTGCTACTTGAACAAGTTTAAACATACTATTGTAACATCAAAGTGAATAAATTAAAAGTAATCAGTCAACACATGACCACGGCTATTGCATTGCGAAACGAAACTAACTTCATAGTATTTTATGCGCGATTAAAACCCGGTGTTAAACATAATTATGTGTTTAAGTCGCTAAACAAATTAAAAGTATATTTAGTTTAAAAATCTAGCCAAATATCAGAATTCAAGGTTTCCAAAAAACTTTTTATAATCTACATAAACAGAGGTAGTCCCAGCATGAACTGTGTATAGTTTTATGTATTCGATATCTATGATACAGTGTGACATAGCTCATATAATTAATGTGAATGATAGAGCTATTGTACGATGTACTACTACTTACAATGTCATTATGCCTATACAACGCAAAAGAGAAAACAGACAGTAATTGAATTTAAAATCTCCATTTTAAACCGTGTCACACGGTATTCAGTGTTACGCGAAACGGGTAAACCTAAGCCGAAATGAGGTACAAATCATTATGAGCATCTTTTATTATGGAAGCAACCCTGAAATCGAAAAAAAAAAACATATTTTCATAGAAAAATTAATATTCCGTCTCGACGATTTATAGAGGCGATTTCAGAGTTGGTCCCGTAATAAAAGTCGAAGCTCATAACAATGAGCACAATGACCTTTCAACTTAGTACTACCCGTACAACCTTTTCTAGAGTTACTGAAGGGGCATATGCCCTTGTATATATACTACAAGGAACCATATTCCCTCAACAAACTCAAATTCAAATATCACACGACCTGACCAACAAGAGAAAGAGATGAAACGGACCTCTCTTTCTGGTTTACAGACAGAGGTCCGATTACCACCCGTATTACTACTAACTTTACAGCCATACGGCTACCGTCTCAGCTGTAACATTATTCCTTATTGCTAAGGTCGTAGGATCGGTATTCACCTGTCCGGCCATGATGCCGTCGATCTGATGCTGAAGCGTGGAACACCGTTGCTCCGCAGACTCGAGCTCCGCCTGCTTCCTCACATCTGGCACTTTCAGGAGCTCATCTGAAAATATGGGTAAGTTAAAAAAAATTAGAGCCTCTTCTTTTTGCCACTTATCCCGGTCCAGCTATTCTTTCAAAAGTTCAACCAGCAGTTTTGTTTTGAGTAAAAGTAATGAAACAAACGGAATGCTCTCCTGATGAAGAGACCATTCATCATGACCATCGCAGCGGTGACCAGAACTTTGAGTAACATCCATCCATTGAGCAGCGATCCCAAGGCATCGTTGCTTTGGCGCTGATAAGTCATAATGTCAATTTAGCTTTATCGTGTGGTTTTATGAAATAAGTAATTATATAATAATGAAGCTCACTTCTCAAATCCCTGATGTACTTTTGTTCTTGATCCAACATCAATCTTATAGTTTTCACCTTGGACGCTTCGAACTGCCGCTGTTTCTCCAACTGGAAAAAATTGTAGATAATATTTAGCAATTTTAATGTCAATTAAGTTTTTTTACAGCATAAAAAAATTAAAAATCATTTATTGTAAGCAGTGTATTACAAGTAGTCGATATCAATTAAGTATAAGCAATTAGGGTGGCATGCAATATTCAGAATATATTTTCAATTTTATCATTATTAGTTCAGCCTCCTAGTGTCTTACTGCTAGGCAATGACCTCCTTTCTTTCTTTAATCACAATAATAATAATTACCGACCGGCAGTGGCGTAGCGTGCCCTGTATCAAAATTAGTTAGGGGGCCCAAATGAAGGGCAGTGAAGTAGCTCGCGTTAGACGGGCCCTGTATCAAGATTTGTCGGAAGCCCTTCTACCAGACTTTAATTTCATAGCTCCACGGGGGTCATGTTTATTATTCTTTTACATATAATCAAACGAAGCCGTTGTTGCCGCGGCCTGAAGGCTTACGAATCTTTGCTTATACATATTGGGGCCCCAGTATTCCGGGAGCCCCGTATCATTGATACGGCTGATACGGCGGTAGCTACGCCCCCGCGCACTGTCCCATTTTTTCATATATTTTTTTACGTGAACCGTATATCTCGCAAAGTGCTAGCCCCTCTGAAAGTTTACGTACACGTTTAAATGATGTGCAATTTTTGTAAAAAGACAATTGAAAGCCTTGAACAATGTCGAGCAACTACGCAAACTGACCAGCTGTACTCGCACTAAGCATCAAGGTCACGCTGTTATTCACAACTACATTACGTAGGATCGACGCGGGAAAAACATATCGGACAGTCGGGTAAATAGGGTTACTCGGAAAGCAGTTAGTAAAATCCAGTGCAACACTGCATTAGCTTACTTTGAAATATTAGGTACATACATACATACATATACTTTTTATTGTTCACACCAAAGACTGTACGTCTAATAGAATAAAAATAAAAATCAAGTGCAACAATTGGATGCCTTATCGCTAAATGTGATATCTTCCAGGCTACATTAGGATAGAAGGGATTTAAAAACAAATAAAAAACAGAGTGTGCCAAGGATGAAAAATTATCTTAAGTAATCTCAAAATTAATTAATTAGTAATTAATTAGTTAATCTCAGGTTAACTTATATGCATATGTATGTATGTGCCTATATGTAAATTAGTATATAATTGAATTAAAATAGTTTAAATCTATGTGGAAATATAACGAAGTGAAATTTGTAGCGATAATAGCTCAGTGCTTAGTTCCCATGGCTAAAGGCGTAGGTTCAAAACCCAAGAATGAGTTTGAGCTGCCGGTGAAGGAAAAGATCGTAAGGAAACCATAGCGTGGTAGTAGGGTGCATTCTAGTACTCTAATGGTTAGCTACCACCCTCAAGTTACAGATTTGCCGCTGTGTATTTCGGCAACCGTACTTGAGAACCAGTTCCGTTCCAGGCTAGATGTGTTTACCATCTTGGACCACACCGTCACTGACCCCATCAAGTCAGCTGAGTAAACATTTAAAAAAATATATGTTAGTGAATCTCATAAGGCCTGTAATTTCGTAAGTACCCTTTACACACTACTTTGAGTGATTGAGTGTTCAAGGTATATATTTTGTGTGATTCCGCTTAAAAGTCGTTTTGGTTACAACAGACAATTTTTAAATATCTAATTATCTATCCGAAATATTACTTAATATTTAATACCATATTCCGATATAAACTTAAAATCTACATAAATTATAATAACCACAAGTCTTTATATCTTCTTCTTTCTGCAGTAACCAGTTGCCGACACGCGCGTCACGAGGCAACCTCAGGACGTGTTGTCTCTTCGAGCGCTTGGCCGAGAATGACACTACAGTTACTGCAGCGGGAAGAAAATAAAAAGACTAGTGGTTATTTTAATTTAAGTAGATTTTAAGTTTATATCAAATAATAGTTTTAAATATTAAGTAATATTTCGGATAGATAAATTTAATTTAAATCCTCATCACTGTTGTAACCAAAAATACTTTTAACCCTTAAAATGAACTTCCGCAAAGTAACGCCTGATCCAATCAATTATTTGTACTACTTTGTCGGCAGCGGCTGATACTGCGGTGGTGCTAAGTTGTAAAGGTCATCGCAGCCTCCCTACTAACGCGTTCGAATGTGAACTGGTTCATGTTTGAACGCATTTCTAGGCACTGCGATCAGTGGAGTGATATACATAGGTATTAGGAATATCTATTTGTGTCGATTCATGATACGCTTCGGTGATATACATCTAATGCGTCAAATGAAATAAAATTCGTCCAAACTTAACTCCTGTTAGTAAGAGATAACGCCAGTAACAACATGAAACAAAGTCCAGGACATCACTGCTTGCCGCATAACTTTTGAGTTTCGATGGTTAGTCTCAACAGCCCAGTAATTTCACTAGCAGCAGTACCCTTTAAACTGGAACAAAGAAATGTTTACGCACTACTGCTTGGAGGCAGAATATCTAGTACTGCAGTGGAACCACGCTGTTTTTTTTCACCGGCAGCTCAAGTTCCTTGTTTTAAAACCCCACCCATCGGCGTGTGACCCGACCGCGCTAACCACAGATCTATAAACGCTACAAAACGTAGATATTTACCTACGTGAAATTAATATAAGTGTGATAATGATAATATACGCATAAGGATAATCTTACGTTGGCGGGCACGGGTGCGGTGATGGGCGTTTTTAACCTGGACGTGTTCTGCTGTACCGTCAACACGGTGGTTGGAGTCGCTGAAACACGGGAAGTACACAAATTAATAATCCGACTTTCTCGTTTTGCCTTGTAGTGCTTTTGATTGTTCGTTCATGAGACCCAAAAATTACCAATTTTTTTTATGTTCGTCCACAGCTCACCTGATGTTATGTGACACACCTAGCCTGGAATTGAACTGGCTCACAATTGAGGCTGTCGGAACACACTGTTAGGTGATTGGCGACAGATTTTCTACTTGAGGATGGTAGCTAGCCAGCGGAGAACTAGAAAATACACTGCCACCGCTGTGGTATTCTCACGATGTTTTCCTTCACCGGCAGCTCAAGCACATTGTTGGGGTTTGAACACACGCCTTTCGGCATGTGAACCGACCGTGCTAACCACTGAGCTATGGGACAGTTTAAGAAAAACTAGGGCTGATACGGAGATATACTTCAAAATCAAAAAGTCATTTATTCAGGCCCTGGTAAGGCATTTATGAACGTTAAGTTACATGTTTGAATCTACCACCGGCTCGTAATTACACTTCAACTGAGAAGACTCCGGCAAGAAACTCAGCAAGGCATTTTTTTTTGTGGATCTTTCTTTTCATATTAGGTTACAGTTTACAGTTATAAAAATATTAATACACTATGCTTACTACAATTGTCACTTAGCCAGGGGGATGCAAGTGCAGAGAGAAGCTACTACAGCCATATATTCTCGTCTTCCACGTAATGAGCCACCATATAGTAGGATTCGTCAATACACGTGTGTTATAGTACCTCTGATCATGTGCACGACCTGCTGGTGCGAGTGGTGCTCGACGGGCACGTTGTCGACGCGCAGGATGCGGTCGCCGGAGCGCAGGCCGGCGCGCCACGCCGCCCCGTGCTCCTTCACCGACTGCACGTACACGGGGTTGTCGCCTGCAACGCGCAAAAAACATTGAACGTCGCTGCTGTTTACGGCAACACTTGTATCTGCAAGTTAGATACAGACTTAGTGTCGGTTTCTTCTATGTGAGCGTGCCCCGCTGCAGATTGTAGTCAAATGTAAGCTTACCAAATTTCATGATTCTAAGTTAAGGCGGTATTATCGGACAATTAGAAATTTTAGTATGCGTTTTTATCTACTCTAATATACCTTAGTATATTTATGTATATCACGGGTTTTAATCGCGCACAAAATACTATGAAATTAGTTTTATTTATTTACCTCGTTTAGGCCATATTATAATAAGTACCTGGTTGACCGAGCATTGCTCGGCTGAAAACACGGATAAAACGACGTTTTCTGAAAATGAAACCTAGCTAGATCGACTTTTCGCCCCCGAAACCCCCTGGATACAAAATTTCATGAAAATCGTTGGAGCCGTTTCCGAGATTCAGAGTATATATATATATACTCTGAATTCGAGCAATTCTTATATATATATATATATATATATGAATTGCTCGTTTAAAAATATAGATATATGTTTAAAACTTTGTTAGACTAATTTGGGTTTAGTTTTTGTGTATTGTTTTGTTAGGATATGTGGCATATGACCTCGGCATTCCTCTTAATAAAACTATGAATATGTATTAAATACATTAAAGTATATTACATGTAAGTTGTTTTTTTCATAGACGATCAATATTTAATGGTTTGTATGTAACAATTTCAGGTAAGAATATTTTCTTGTTTCTTACTTTTAAGAGCGAGAATTTTCAGTAAATATTTAAGAAAAAAAACCTCTAAAATCTAGGTTTGGCGACACGCACAAAAATGTTTGACCGTTACATCTTTGCTTTAGTAAATAAGAACCTATCTAGCACAACATTAAACTGATGATTGACTGCAGACAGACGCGCTCAAAACGTTGGAATGCAAGGCCTTAACGAGAAATACCCTTATAGATTTAATTCTTGATAGAAATAGATGTACAACATTGTGATCTTATAAGGGTAATTTTTCCTTTTGAAAAGCGGTCTCTAAAACCTGCTCAAGACAGACATAGCAGGCTATGTCTATTAGTGGTAATACTAAAATTATGTAGAAATAATAGCTCAGTGGTAAGCGCGGTTTGTTCACACGCTGAACGGGCGTGGGTTCAAATCCCCAACAATAACCTTGAGTTCCCAGTGAAGGAAAACATCGTGAGGAAACCATAGTATGGTGGTAGGGTATTTTCTAGAACTCGTCTGGCTAGCTACCACTCTCAAGTTTAAAATCTGCCGCCAAACACCTAACAGTGAGTTCCGACAGCCTCATTTGAGAAACAGTTCCATTCTAGGCTAGGTGTGCTTTATCATCTTCGACTACATCGTCACTTAACATCAGGTGAGTTGTTAACACCAAGACTGTCACAAATTATATTAAATAATACATTTCCTTGGAAGCACGTTTTGAAATAGCATAGCTACATACGGCCGAGTGGTAGTGGACTCGTAGTTGTGGTCGTTACCTGAGACCTTCATCCCGTAGCCATGCTCGTCCCGGACCACGGTGACCGTGATCAAGTCGTCGCCGCCGGGCGACGCTGCCCCGCCCAGCATCACCTGCAACAACACAACAATACAATTACGGCTAATGCAACATGGCCGGAACATCGAGCTAAATAAACAAAACAAAGTTTATAGTATTTCCTGCGCGATTGAGACCCGGTGATAAACATAATTATAGGTTACCTAGTTGGCTAATCCTACTAATATTATAAATGTGAAAGTTTGTGATGATGGATGGGTGTTTGTTACTCTTTCACGCAGAACAGATTTGGATGACATTTGGCACACATATAGTTTAAGGTCTGGATTAACATATACTTTTAAAGATACTTTTATACAGCAAATTGAACAAACTTTTTGTTGAATTCCACGCGTATAAAGTCGTGGGTAACAGCTAGTTGTAACATAAGCATATTTTATTTAAAGATTTAGATTACGATGGGGATGTCATAGACTTGCAGTCTAAAATCCCCCAAAAAAAATATCAAAGTAGGTACATAAGAAAAATAAACAGCTCTGTTGGCTCATTGGTAGAATATCTGCCACGTTCCTGCCTGCGTTCGATTCCCACTTAGAACAAGCATTTTGTGATATAAACAAAATGTTTGTTCTGTGTATTTAGGTACAACAAAAAAAAGTATATACGTATTCTACCAGTTATTTGTCTGTCATAGTACAAGCAATGCTTAGTTTGGGATCAGATAGCGCTATGTGTAATTTGCGTGGTGGTAGGGTACTTTCTAGTACTCGGCTGGCTAGCTACGGCAACCTCACTTGAGAGCCAGTTCCATTCCAGGCAACGTGTGATTTACCATCTTCGACCACACCGTCACTTAACATCAGGTGAGCTGTGGTCAAACACATAACCGGTCAGACATTAAAAAAAATATAAGTAATGTCCTTCGATATTTATTAATTTATTATAAAGTTTCAGAACCGCCTCCTTTTTTTGAAAAGCTTGCTTCCTATATATTCCTTACTACCAGCATTGGCGACATGGCCGTGACAGTTTCGCGTTATCTAATGGAGCGAGCGTGCGAGGAAGGAAGTAGTAACAGCAGATAAAGTGGTGATATCACGCGCCTGGGTACGCGCGGCCGACCCGACCGCCCCGTCATCTGCTACCAGCTCACAGGTTAAATAAAACTTACTATAAACTACGGAGTGACGTGTTATGACCGGAAGCAATGGCCAAAACTCAAGATGTCAGACGATTCTTGCTTTTTAAATTAGCCGACTATAAATCAAGCTGTGTGGCATCTATGTTCATTTGTTTTTATGAATCGTATTTTGGCAAATAGGTAATAATAATAATATCATAGAGTATAATTACCTTTTTTTTCAACCGGTCGTCATAGAAATTATTGGGGGAGATCCACTAGATCCAATAGTGGACGTCCTACGGCTGAGATGGTGATGATAATGACCTATTTTATGGTTGGCAGGCTAGGTGTTTGACCACAACTCACCTGATGTTAAGCGACGGTGTAGTCGGAAATGGTAAACACACCTAAACTGGAATAGAAACTGACTCTCAAGTGAGGCTGCCCGAACACGCCGTTAGGAGCTTGGCGGCAGATTTTTAATATGAAGGTGGTAACTAGCCAATTTAATAATAGAACGTTGGTTACCAACCACGATAATATAGTTTCCTTACGATTTTATTCACCGGCAGCTTGTTGGGATTTGAACCCACACCCTCAGAGGTGCAACCCAACTGTGCTAACTACTGAGCTACTAATACAACGCAACAAGGTTGATGTAATATATATATACATATAAATATGTATGTTGTATTACATAGACGTAGTCAAAGTAAAATTGAGTTCGGCCTAAATCTCCTAATGGATTGGGTCAGAGCTAATTCGGGAATATTAAAAACCTAAACTTGGCCGAAATTACGACTTGTATCAACAAAGATAGTATAGCTTTATTTGAAAACTATATTTTTTTAAACTTAGAACAGTAAGATAGATAGCCTTTTTTAACAAAGAAGAAATCTTCAAAATTTACCCAGGATGCAGTCAGATTTTGTAGGATGTGAATTGAATTCCTCAGTCTGCCTTTGTGTTTGACGAAGAACTACGAGATCATCGGTGTAACACACGGGTGTCATAAACACTGCGCTTTTCGCCCTGAAATGCGCCAAAAACACATTCGCCTATCATTTATGTAAGATAAACTAATTACAAAGATGGTCCGAGACTCAGTTTTCTATAACCATACCGAAATTTGAAGTCCCGTTTTAAAAGATTATTTACTGTAGGGACACCGATATCGTATTCACTTACAGTATCTAAGCCAGGGCAAAAAAAAGAACAAGGATCTGATCCGAAATATTTCCGGCTCGAAGGACCAAAAATGTTGCGTTTATGCAGTACCTATTTTAAAAAAAAAGAAGTTAAAATTCGCGGCGTGTCAAAATGCACATCGAGACGCGTATTTTTTTTATTACTTATTATCTTGAGATGTATTTAGCGGTAGACCACCAACATTCCGGTGATCGTTCCACGTCACCGCGTCCTCGGTAAATCTGTCCAAAGGCCACGTTAGCATGTGGGACTGTCTATCAAACGGTCCACGTAACAAATATTTTGTCGATAAAACCTTCGTGAACACAATTAGGTATAGTGGTAATTTGCATTTCAGAATATTCCTTATCGGTGACTTATTATCCTACATAATTAAACAATACTACTGGATTTTCCGTAAAGAAAATAATGATGCAAGCTATTTCAGGAGAATTTGAGGATATTATTGAAGTAAAAACTGCCTAATGCGGCGGACAAAAAGCTCTCAAGATGGTCAGAGATAACGCCTGTCCATTGCCATTGCAGCGGTACCCAGAACTTTGAGTAACCAAACAAAGTCCAGGGCATCACTGCTATGGCGTTTACTTTGATCACTAGTAAAGTAATGTGACGAACAAGACATTCTCGCGAAAGTGAGATAACCTCTGCTCACATTGTCATGACAATCAAAACGTTGGCTCTGTACCCAGAGACTTTATTACTCGTATTATTTCGCTGGCTACAGAATCCTTCAAACCGGAATAGAGCATGGGTAGTAAATGTAAAGTTTTAACTATGCCAAATTAGTACAGCAAATGGCTTATACTATGTAGGTAAATCTCAATGTAATGATATTACGGAATTGACTAAAACAACAACATAACAACATTTAACATTGGTGTTATCAATAAAATATTTGTATTTGTATTTGGTACATACATACAAGATACGCGTGAAAAACATAACCCTTGGAAGTCGGGTAAAAATATAGATAAAGATAATATGTAAGATAGCTTTCTAACACTAAAACCGTACATGAATGGACGTGTGAATCCTCTCGTTACACTAACTAGATGCGTATACAAGAGTTCAAACGCGAGCTCGGTAAACAGGAAACGGCGTATGTTACTGTAGGAAATAAAACTCTACTAAAAATATACCTTTACTGGCTTTAGGCTCGATTCACACCACACTTGACCCGGACATTGGTGCAATACAATACAATTACTATTTATTAACGTCACAGAGAAGTATTTACCTACTTACGGTTTTACTAGATGTTAGACCTGATCCATCGTCGATGTCTAACCATCGATGGTTAGCCGTTACAGTAATGTTTACACACTACTACTTGACGGTAGAATTACCCTAATACTACCCAAAAAAGGAGTGTAATGTTTCAGAGTTCATGTATATATACGTGAGTCCCTTTATTCCACCATAACTTTTAAATGCCTAAACAAATTTGGATGTATACCTATAGGTATCGTTATAATCCTTGCAGTGATACACAGAACTTTGAGTAGCATAACAAAGTCCAGGGCATCGCTGCTTCGGCCCACATTACTTTGAGACTTTCGATGGTTAGTCATAGTCTTCAAGCAAGAACACAGTAATGTATATATACGACTGCTTGGCAGCAGAATATCTGATACCCAGACAACTAAATAGATAGGCAATATTTTTTAAATATTTCGAGTAGCTGCCAAGTTGAAGTCCGGCAAAGGAGGCCCACCGCCAAGTGGTTATAGAAAATGAAATGCTATTGGAAAACCGCGTCATCTCAGTCTCGTAATAACACATCGCCGTAAAGTTCTCGCCAGAGAACTCCGATCGGGCAGTCTACCGAGCACCGATAAATATTATTTTTATTCTGTTTATTGATTCAGATCAGAATCGTAATCTGTCGGTGAGTTATGTATCGCATATCTCACGGCGAATGGACTTCCTCCGTTATGAAATAATATAGTAGAAAATAATGAAACTTTACTACAACATTTATTGGCATTCAATCATATTGAGCTCTTAATCATTTATATCCTGATTTTTATGAATCACTTCGAATTGTTAAGTTTCAGTGGACATGCTCACAAGACAATACTATATTTCTAACTTAACAAGTAGGTACCTACTTAATTTAAAAAAACTTAATTAAGAGATAACGTGTCCATGACCATTACAGCGATACCCAGGACAAAACAACAGTGCTTTGGTGCTCATTACTTTAGGACGTTAGATGGTTAGTCTCGACAGTCCTGTAATTACGCTAGCTGCAGTACCCTTCTATCCGGAACACAGTCATGTATGTAGTAGTAAGTAATCCGACACCAGAAACATAAAACCAAAGATCGATTAGATTAGACCTCTGAAAGATGCTTATATCCGTTCATTAATTAGAAGAAGAGCTAATAATCTATAAATCGCTGAACATATTTTCTTGAATCACAGCTGAGAACAATATCTAGACTTTCAAACAAAAAAAAAACTACAAAGTGCGAGTCGGACTCGTGCATCAAGGGTTCGCTACAAACTTGTAGATTTTTAAATAGATCGTCTCATCTATGAAAAGATAAACTGGATTGAGGAACAAACTAACTTTGCCGTTAGAAAACTGTTGTCCCCATACATCGACATAGGTCACAGTTTGTTTAACAAACGCAAATAAGTTAAAAACCGAAGTGATCCTATAAGAGTTATTTTCGGGGTTCGGAAACCTAAAAAGGAGAAGAGCTTGCGGAGTTCACGGTCATATATAGCAGACAGCTTGGAACAACAAGTTAATGATAAACGACAACATAAATCGCCCACAATCGAACATGAAACCATGTATACAACGATTTCCCACCCTGTAGACAATTCATCCGCATTTTCAGTTAACACATTTGCACCAACTGTGCCTATGAAATTAATTGTATCTATCTACCTATCATCTTATACCTAAATAAATGCTCGATTGATCTATAAAATGATCGTTCAACTTGCTAACGACATAATGTCACTTGTGAAAAGACAAATATTCTTATAAAACTGGGAGCTTTTAAGCAAGGGGATTTTATACGGTACTTATCATATTACACCACAAATATTGCAAATACCTATCGATAATTAACTAGTTGCTTGCCATCACAAGAAACGACTACATTTGGGCCTTGTTTTATGAAGAAAAAAAAACATTAAGGAGACGGTGTGGAGGTCTATAATTACACAAATCTTCGCATCCTTAATTCCGCGCATACCAGGCGCAACAAAACAGTGCGATTCCGGGTAAAATTTTATAGACGCGAGAATTAGTGGAACATAAATTACAAATGTCTGCGTCGCCAACGGTAAAGAGACCGCATACACGCTGGGAAGCCCACGGCGGATTGTTTTATGGGCCATCAAATCGAACCAACCAGGCAACACGCACTGTGTAATGTATAGTTGTAGAACGGAAGACCCATGTGCGATTTTGCACTGATAATATTTTAATAACGTTACAAATGTTCTTACACATTTTCAGCTTTATAGACGACGGTTAAAGTCTTAATTTATGCTCGTATTCACGCGTGACAAGTCAGAGCCATCTTAAACATTAATTGAATTTAAGAACCGCTTTTACCTACGTCTTGGTGTTCTCATACATTTTCTACGCTGATACTTTACGCTAAGGTACTTTTAATGCGCGATGCAGGCTTCCGACGCTGATTGGCTATCGCGGTGCGTGGTTGTATAGATGTCGCTGCATGTAGCGCAATCGCCAGTACCCTAGCTGTACATTCTAGTGTTATGCTGTTCGCTGCTAAACATTTACATAACGATATATTTCCTGGAACGACGCATTTGGCAAGTGGACGGCGTGAAGTCACGGTCCTTTATAAAGGGCACGAAACACGGGTGGCGGGACATGACCAACCGATGCGATTTCGTTTGTCGTCAAATTTAATCACGTGCAATTTAATAATGTACTCTACAGTAGACCTTTGTAACTCTTAATAGTTTCGAGGTTTATCTTCGAAATATATAAATAAGTGTTTTAGTAACGCTTATAAGTCCGTAATTTACCACCAACGTTCAAAAATAACAAACGTTTGTTATTCGTGTGTTTTAGATTTCGATCGGTTAATATTCTACGATTGTTTTCTATATATGGAAAACTTAATTTATGTTTGGCTAGCCAAATTGAAAAGGATATATTTTTCTATTCAATTCACAATGCAGCCACCACGTGCATCGTGCACGTGGCGGCTTAACCACATAACACATGAAATTATATGGTGGCGAATATGAAATTATTTTCCTTACAGCACAGTTTTATTGTATAATTTTCAAATATGTCACAGTTCCAATACATTTGGCACCGTGCCATATACAGCGTTGCCAAATTCTGATTTTTGCAAACATTGGAAAAAATCGTAGCATATTTTAGTAAAATGTGATCATTTTTAAGGCAATAGCAGAAATAAAAAAGAAAAAACTTTTTAAAAATTAAGCAGCACACATCTTGCTGCCGTTACACTTTTTTATAAATAAATAAAAATATACATGTAAAATGGCATAATGTTATAAGTAAATAAATATTATTACGGAAAATAGCTTTTGGATATTTTCTGGCAACATTGTAATGACGGACGCATTACCAGAGATTACCCTGTTCAAATTATAGTTGACAGGAGACGCGAGTGACGAAACGCATGGGGGAGCGTAAACATGTCAAAATATTTTAGTTTCAATGATATACCTATTCGTGGAGATGACGATCAATGACCGTCGCTGGGCCGTTTTTGTCACCAAAAGAGCCAGAGATTCAAATAGGCCTTGATGTTTAATTTTTAGCCTCCTTATTAAAAGCTATCAGATCGATTGGTTCAGCAAGCTTCAAGAGGCCTTTTCGCCTTTTTTTAGCTTTCAACTCTGCTTCTACGATTTTTTTTTACAGCCTCAGTTTTATTGATTAAGGCTTTGAATAACAAAGTTAACAACATTGATTATATAGGTACATATTATATTACATGTTGTTTTCTCATGAACATACTCTTTAAGAACCCGTTTTACGTGATTGAATTCCAATCCGTCCCTACAAGCATTATATATTAATTGACCTAAATAAATATACGCATTTAGCTGCCCCTAGTTATTCAGGTCAGGTGGAAGCGGTTGTGCTAGGAAATTCTAAAGCTTACACATATTATCGTCAGGCCATATTAATACTCGAAACATGGTATCTCGATCATAGATCCAGAAAGTAGTCTTATCAACTTCTTACTACGTTCCAAATATATCGAATAGTATTAAAATAAAGTAGGACACTTTATTTTAAATCCATTAAATGTGCGTGAATCACGAGTGTTCTCTCCATATCAACATCGTAAAGTTGATCATATATAAAAACATAAATGTCTAAGATATGATGGCACTTACGTTAAAAGCAAAATCAGCAAACCTTCACGTGATCTGCATTATAATCTCTAAGGGATAGGGAGGCAACTGCTGTCGTGAAATCCACTGCCGTGGTATTACCATAAGTATTAATTCTTTTCTACGGTATTACACAAATGGGGTCACAATCGTTACAGCTAGGGTTAGCAAATAACCAGAATAGCGAACGGTAGACTAAACAATCTGGACAATATATCAAGATACCTGGTTCTATAACTTAATCTTGGGACTAACGAGATACGCCACTTAGGTATTTTGCTAAAGTTTTGTACTAAACCATCTTATTTTTATGCAAGTCAAATAGGATAGAATGCTTCTGTATATCTATCTATATCTTTAAACGAGCAATTCTTGTATATATATATATATATATATTCTGAATCTCGGAAACGGCTCCAACGATTTTCATGAAATTTTGTATCCAGGGGGTTGCGGGGGCGAAAAATCGATCTAGCTAGGTTTCATTTTTAGAAAACGTCGTTTTATCCGTGTTTTCAGCCGAGCAAAGCTCGGTCATCCAGGTACTATTAATAACCCAACAAAATCTCGTAGAACCCATTATTAAACATTACTTATCTTGACGGTTTTATGAAAAAAATCTTCAAACTAAAGAATGAACAACATTTTTGTCCCTAAAGACTGACTGTGCCAAATCTAGCCTATCAAATAAACAAACAAAACTATAGCTTGCAGTAGACAATAAGGCGGTAAAGCCGCCATTCCAAAAGGCTGTACTTCTTGCCAGGAAGCCAAACATGGATGCGGCGCCAGTCAGAGCGGCACAATGCATCGATTCGGCAGACTCGCCGACGCCGCCAGACAGCTAAATAAAGATCTTATCCAACTGCCGCAGTCCATTCCACCGCAGTATATAGTAACACTGCAGAGATCGAAACAACGACTTTATGCCTATAGACCTATAGTCTATAGCCCTATAGACATTACACCAACATATTATTTTTTTTTAAGTAAAAGTTGCAAACTTGTAGTTTGCTTGCCTTAAGGTAAAAACCGCCTCCTATAGACACCTTTTTTGTTGACGCAATCCTGAAAAGATGATGGAAGGCGTTGGAGCCCACTGCGCTTCCACTCTTTTCGGGATAGCAGAATGCTGTCCCGAACATCACACCCATGTCAACGTGGGCTAGTCGACGTAATCGTCCTCTGCAGACTCTTTTGACAGATGGAGTCTCAAATTTGACCACCCAAATACCTTTTTAGCAGGATGCCTATGCCGTACTCTCTGGCACAAGACGACGCATATAGACATTTAATAACTAATGTTGACTATGCCTCGTCAATCTGGAGACATCTTGACGTTTTTTTAAACGCTCCATGTTGTACTTCAGCAATAAAACCTTCGAACAAAGGATACGACACGAAAACATCGTCATTTTAGTGACAAAACTGATTTCTTTATTGTTTTATACTATCACAAGCCACCTTGATGGTGTCTACAATAGTGTATTCCGTGATATTTGAATTGATAGACTTGCTCATCAGATGTCTATTGAGCGGAATGTAACCGGACCGAAGCCTCACGACCGTTACAAAGTCCGCCTTACTCATATCTCCGCTGCAATTCAGGTTTAGTTGTATCGTTTTATACCAAACGCATTTTGATACCGAGATTCCTTTCACAACTGGGTATTTTAATAATTTCAAAAATTTGAAGGAGTGAATTTTTTTAATAATGATTGGGTATGCGGAACTTTGATACAAGAAAAAATATTAAAAGGTTAGTTACTAGTATAGGCTAGTCACAGTATACACTGAAAAACTACCGGCTACACACAAACAGGAATTGTGTGTCGAAAGTTGAAGCTACTGAAGGGTGCGGTATTATACCGGTGGGAAGCAATACAAAACAGAGAACTACAACTGAGTGAGACATGTGGTCTGAGCTGTAGGACGCTTAGTGATTATATCAAGGTCACTCACGTCGATACCGACGGGTCATTGGTTAACAGTATTTTATAGGCACATTTTGTGCCAATGCATGGACTGAACAATCGAAAGTATTTAGGTAGGTACTTTATGTATTATATATGGATAGAAATAGAAAAGAAAGTACAGAAAACTTAAGAATCTTATGAGCTAGTGCTACAAATGCCATCCTTATCGCTAAGAGTGATCTCTTCCAGGTAACCAGGAAATGAAAACACGATACAACGAAGGGAGATATAACATAATGAATGGGAGGGACATAACGTCTATTAGGTAATTTTGGGGAGGTAGTATTTATTACTTACGTTTGTTTCACAACTTTATAAAGAATGAATCGTATTTTGGCTAGTGTTAATATCCGTCAGTGAAGCCATAGTGCGTTAAATTAAAACTCTGAAGGAAGTACTATGCTGCCACATGAGTTTTTTATGTCAAATCCCGTGCCAAGTTCGTCGGCTCTCGGCGACAAAATATAACTATGATCGATGAAGTGTTGAGAATCTGAATGAGAACGCACAGATTAGCCGCTGTTCTGTTAGGTTCGCCACATTTTTTATGACGGACATATCTTATTTATGTTCGCCCTTCTAAATACGAAATTTTTACACCTTAGAATTTGCTATATTACCGAGGATGTGATGAATAGTTATGTACAGAAGTTGTAAACTGGGTATTGTTTATTCTGCGGTGTGGGTTTATTTTGAATTCTTTCACGTCCCTAGCTAGCGCCAGTTGACCTCTTTTACTGCAAGTCGTGACGCTGTACCGTATGTTTGTAGCAACACTAATATATATAACAAATACGAAACTTTGATGTATGTCTTTTTACAATTTAAAACGGCTCCACGGATTTTATACGGTTACACCTTTATATACAACAAAATTAATAAAATACTCAAATTGCCGTGGTGGTGCCGGCGTAAGAATACTCTACCCGTGGTTACCGTAAGAGTCGGCTAAGAGATGTAATCCGGAAGATGGGCAGCAGCGTCTTCCTTGAACAATCACACCTATGTAACTGCGCTCGCCAACCTGCCTGCCAAGCGCGGCGAGTATTGGCAAAACCCCCCCAGAAGGAGGCCTATGTCCAGCAATGGACGTCCTATGGCTGATGATGTGGTGTGATGTGTTATGACTCAAATTGGTCAACCTAAACCGCCATTACTGTAAAACCATCACTAAAAAATGGCTTCTATAACAAAATTATGACTCTACCGAAGACATTCTTGTTGATCCGTTTTAGACTATAAGGGTTTCCAATACTTACACACATTTACATACAACATACATACCACACAAACACACGCGCGCACACACTCATCCATTATCCCCAAATATTCCTTTCCTTTTTCTTCTAGAATAATCTATTTTTGTTTATGACGTGCATGTAGTGATTTTCTTGTCCGGCGTTGTTATGCCATAACACAGGTTCATTCCTAGCACGGGTAACAATGCTTCTCTATGAATGTTACTTTCGAACAACAGTTGTACCTATAACTTAATTTCATAAGCTTTGTGTATAAAGTTGAAGGGCTAGCAAATCAATACGCGAAATATACGTAATTGATTAAAAAAATTATGAAAATTTGGTCAGCGCCCCTGGCGGAATTAAATGGAAACTGATTTTTTCATACATTTCACTATCGTTTATGTACTACGTATTTCTCCCAAATTAGGTAATACGCTAGGGCCACTGATGTTAAGTGACGGTGTGATCGAAGACGGTGAACAGCTGTAGGTCCTCTCCGATTGCCCAGTTAGCTTATTTAGAAGATTTTTTTTTTTATTTGAAATATACGCTCCACAGGCACCGGTGTTTATTTCACAAATTTATTTTTAATAATGTAGGTAAATGTAATGAGTTGAAAATCTTTCGCAAAGAATGTACCTAACTGTGTTCTAAGAAAGGCCAACCTGACTTGAAAGTTCCCATTTCAAGTTACATTTTGTAGCACCGCCATCTACCTTCAAACTAAGCAAAGCCTGTACTGTGGGAACTAGATAACTGTTTTGATAAAATATACTTTTTTTTGGTAAATATAGGTACCTACTTGTACATAAATATACCTATACATGTAGGTAATGTTTCAAAAATTTTAAGCATAAATAATTTTGCTAAAATATTGAATGAGGTTTATATCTATAATTGAGGCAGTAGGTACTTATTTTTCGCCAACTTTGGATTTAATTTGATACAAAAAAAAGTTGGTTATTATTAGTTATTAGTGGCTGCTTTGTTGGTATGAAAATAAAATAATAAAACACCCAGTAACAGAACAAACATTTATCGTCACATAAATGTTTATTCTGGTGGTAATCGAACCCACGCCCAAACTCACGCTCAGCTTTGAAAGCAGATATTCTACAAAATGAGTTAAGAGACACATCAACAAATGTACGAAAAAACAAAAATGAAAACTAGTTGCCTTCAGTCGTGTTTTTGCAATCAACTGCAGACACCGTTTGTTTGATAGCGAAACTAAACACACGTTGCCATTTCCTACAAAATATCACAACTACGTAAGTGTATTTTGATTTCATATTGCTAATGACATAAAAAAAATTATCTCATATCTTGGCAACTGATTGCGCGTGGGTTGATCACTTTTACCAACCGCTGGGGCCTAATTCTACCTCACTCGAGAATATCTCGGCTGTCACTCCCATCATCACCATGTTAATTTATGTAAGTTACTTAAGCAAAACAGTGCACACTACGCTGCATAAATGTAATCCAATATATGACATACAATATAACCGGAGTGCTAACTGTCACCTCACAACACACGTCATCCCCGACAGAAAACCACGGAAGTGTTTGTTCTCCCATAATCTAGTTAAAATTTAAGCATGTAACCTTCTTTTTACAAACTTTAATAAAGAAATTAATATTCTTGTTATCAGATGCCATCTTTATTTCCTAAGTTTGGAGGTTTTTTTTTAAATAAGAAATAGTCTTACGTTTGGCCGCTAACTCACCTGATGTTAAGTGATAATGCGCTCTAAGACGGAACACGCTTGCCTAGAATATACCGATTCACTCTCTACTTGAAGACATCCAGATGATATCCAACGGGGAACACCCACTTAGGTAGCGCATTCCACTGTCTAGCAGTCCGCACAATGAATGTGGAATCGAATCGTTTCATTCGAGTTTTTGGAACGTCGACCATGAAACGATGTCGCTTTTTTTAGCTTCTGGCTTTCTGATAGTAAAATGGATATGGGAAAATTAGACCATGCAGTTCTTA
This sequence comes from Biston stratarius, assembly GCA_950106695.1. Taxonomy (NCBI): domain Eukaryota; kingdom Metazoa; phylum Arthropoda; class Insecta; order Lepidoptera; family Geometridae; genus Biston; species Biston stratarius. The sequence goes on from OX467115.1 coordinate 7,990,588, forward strand.
AATATACTCTCTGAAATGAATCCGATAAAAAACCGATAAACTAGCTACTTTGTGACGATGTTCTAGGCTTTGTAATTTAGCTTGAACAATGGAGTCGCAGATGAGCAGTAGATTTTAGATGCTGGTGGCTTAGTCCAGTCCACTCTTTGATGTCGTCTAGCCACTTCCGTCTGGGACGTTCAGGGCTTCGCTTTCCCGAGATTCTATCTTCGAGGATCAACCTTGGAAAATCACAGACGGATCCTCTTTATAACCAACTAAAGAAGGCGATCTACCGTCTCATGACTATGTACTTCAGCTTTCTTTTGCGGTCGGCTATTTCTAGAACCTTGGCTTTGAAGTGAAACTGGTCCAAGGAGTTTTCAACATCTTCCCAACACTTGCCATCTCACTTGTAAGGAAAGATTGTACGATTGTTACCAAGATACTGTCGAGCGCGTCAGAATTGGCCCCCTGGTCCAATTAGAACATATGACACTTATCTATCACTTTCATCAGTGCTGTAATACCTTCACGTAGATTCGGGCATGGATAATTTTATGAATTTAGTGCTAGGAAAGTTTAGCAATCATCATATAAAACTTACTGTGTTCCGGTTTGAAGGGTACTGCGGCTAGCGAAATTACAGGACTATAGAGACTAACCTTTGAATGTAAAAAAAGTAATGAGCACCAAAGCAGCGATGCCCTGAACTTTTTTTTTGTCGCTCAAAGTTCTAGGTATCGCTGCAATGGTCATGGACAGGCGATATATCTAACCGTCCGGAGTTTTGTTCGTCTCATTGTTTTTAAATATAAAAACCCCTCAGTTTATGGCGGGGGTTAATTGCCGAGCAACTAGAATCCAAGTAATTTATTTATTTGAATCGCCAACAACACTATACACAACATTCATAACGTTCATTAACATAACAAAAAAGAACTATATGTTATCAATTACAGGTGACAACGCCAAAAATATAATGTCAACTATTATAAAAAAATCGAAGTGTCAATGACATGTTATTAATAAATATGTCAAGTTTATTTTTAAGTTAAATGACATTTTAATTTTATTTGACTACTAGTATTTCTTTTTATAAACTGTATTGAATTGACGTACCTAGTATAACGAAACTGTTATAAGGCGAATAAATAATAATCTGAATCTAATAATAATTCCAAAAAGAAAAAAAAACTAAATAGGTAATTTTAAATTGAGAGAAACCGATCTAATATAAGCCTTCCCAATGCGAAGATACAGTGGTCGCGAGGTCACAGTTCGAGCTAAATCAGTAATTAAACTCGTCTTAATTACCGCCCATTAAACCATACTTATTATGTCGTTTTTATTCCGATGCATTTGTTTATTCAAGATATCTTTACTAGCTGTAGGTACCTATACATTGAAAAACCATTTTATCTTTCTTCATAATTTGACCACTAACAGGTCTATTAGTGATGAAGTAATTGAAGATGAAGCAAGCAGTCTGAATCAGAAGATAGTTTTTCGTAAAGACCTAGAAAGGATCTAGTAGCGATGATGGCTGAGCGGTTAGCGCGGTTCAAACCCCAACAATTAACTTGAGGTGCCGGTAAAGGGAAATCATAGCATGGTGGTAGGTTACTTTATAGTACTCGGCTAGCTAGCTACCAGCCTCAAGTTGAAGAATCTAACGGTGTGCTCCGGCACCCTCATTTGAGAGCCAGTTCTATTACAGGCTAGGTGTGTTTACCATCATCAATCACACCGTCACTTAACATCAGGTGAGCTATGGTCAAACACCTTGCCTGTCAAACATAAAAAAAAAAATATCTAAATCCTTTAGTAAACAAAGAAGCCTTGTTTGATTCCTTTTATGTACAGTTTAGGTTAGAAACGTTGCGGTGTGTCGAAATGTTTTCTACGTATCAAGGAAAAGTATACGTATGGGCGATAGCAGACTGCCTTGCTACTCGCTAGTTACGAGAGAAGCACGTAGGTCCGTTTACCGATGTCACAGTAATTGGCACACTATTACGTAAAAAATACGTTTTCGTTTTACTTATTCCACGCTCCTTTTGTAGTGATAGCTCAGTGGTTAGCGCGGTTGAGACACGAGTCAGGAATGGGTTCAAATTCTAACGAAAAACAAATTCACAAACTTGACAAAGTTCACACGAGACCCTGATGTCTGTGGAGCGTATATATAAATAACAAACTGAAAAGTTTAAAAAATCTATAACGCTACTGCGATTAAAATAGGTTTAAATAAGGTATTTTTTTTAAACAAATGTTACGGTTTAAGAATATTTAATAATCTCATAAAAAATACAAGTAATTTACTTACTGAGATTACATTACTTAATAATAATTATTGTGCTACTAGGCACAGCATGCAGACTTAATTGAAAAAAATGTAAACATACTAAAACATCAGTTTTTAAGGTAGTTTTGCCGGTAAACCGATATTATAGAAAGCAGCATAAAGACTGTGTCACACTAGGAGTTTGTTGAATGATGTTATTGTTTTTCCCTTCTACGTTGTATAGTTTTTTTATATAAAAAATGCTGCATCTCACAATTATTATTTATAATATATATATATACATATATGTATATATATACACATCAGTCTTAGTTAATTTTAGTTTATCGGTAATTTATTATGTTAATAATGTATTCATGTAGAATTTGTAGTATGTATTTATTTATGCTATACCTAATGACTTTTATATATATTTAAGTTCGAAAAATCTTTTAATACGTGAATTTTTAGTAATTTTTTTAAAATTGTTAATTATTTTGCCTGTTTTATGTCTTTTGGTAATTTGTTATATAAATGAGCACCCTCATACATTATATTTTTTATTTAATGTTTTATTCCTAATTCAATTTAAACATATATAACTTATGTATATTTTTGTAATCCTCATTTAAGTTCCTTTATTTCTACTTGATAGGTATAGTTTTTTTTTTTAAATTAACGTATTACTATTTCGCGCCAAAAGTCCACCATCTTGATTAATTTTAATAAGTCGTTTATTCCGACTATAGTTCGTCCCGCTCCGTTTCTTTGTTTGTTCTATTTTAACACCTAAAAGGTCGCCAGATGTGAACAATACCTACTACAGTCGGAGAATCCGACCTTAGCAAACGGACTCACGTATAAGTAAAATGGGCAAACAAAAATAGTAGAAAAATAAAATAAATAAATATCCATAGGACATTTCACACAGCGCCAACTAACCTTAAACTAAGCAAAGCTTGTACTATACGCAGAGGTTCTCAAACTTATTTCATCTACCGCCCACTTTGAAAATCAATTATTTTACAGCGCCCCCAATATTTTTTTTTACTTTACCACGTCTAAAAAAAACACAATGACATTCATTACCTCAAATTATTTCTGAGCCCCTTAGCGCCCCACTCTAGGCTTCCAGCGCCCACAAGGGGGCGTTATCGCCCACTTTGAGAAAGACTGTACTATAGGAACCAGATAACTGATAGAATACTTACATACTTTTTTTTGTAAATATATACAGAACACCCAAACAAGAAAAAATAGTCTCTTTCTCAGCTGATGTGGGTTGTTGAGACTAACCATCGAATGTCTCAAAGTAGTGAGCGCCAAAGCAGCGATGCCTTGGGTCTCTAGCAGCCAGGATCTTAACTTGGTTCTGAAGCACGCGGTGGAAGGTGCACACCAGACGGAAGCGGGTACGCGGTTGTAGACCTCTCATACTTGACGAGTCGGAGCGACGGTGTTACAAGTTGTTTTTTTTTTTTATTGCTGCGAAAATCTAACGTGCTCTGAACGCCGCCGTTGCTTTGACATTTATTAATGTTCTTATAGGTAAATAGGGCTGATAAATAAGCTCACACGGCAACTTACTATTTTTACTAACAATTTTTGAGCTTTGTATGTATTCAATTGTCTACTCTTAAAATACTTTGAATTGAATTAAAAAATAGGTTGCGGAGTAAAATGCTTTGTTGATATTTGAATTACCCTTATGACCTCACTTAAATGACACTTTATTGTGAAACCCCAGCGTTAGCTACCTCTTACACATACCTATATTAGTATACAATTACATACCTACGTTATTGTGTTAAAATTTCCCACATAGCAGCTCTATACTTTTTACTCGACTAAGTACACCTATTCGTAACAGGCTCGCGATGAACTAGAGCTATGCTGGAAAGTGATTACAAAAGCGAATCTGAGACCCTCCGCTTCGTATTCTTAGTTGTAAACTCGATGACTACTCAACCACGAAGTTTATGGAGTTCCTTGTTAAAATGGTTAAAAGAAACCCTTATTTTATTTTATCTGGTAAACGTAATGTTCCAACATACATTTATATATCGATGTCTGATATGTGCGTATTGCCGCTGACTTGAAACGGTGAAGGAAAACACATCTAGTTCGATAAGACTACCAGATGATAAATATATGTGGGTTCAAACCCCAACAATGAGGTTTAGCTGCCGGTGAAGAAAAGCATCGTGAGGAAACCATAGCATGGTGGTAGGATACTTTCTAGTACTCGGCTGGCTAGCTACCACCCTCAAGTTGAAAATCTACCGCCAAGCATTTAACGGTGTGTTCCGGCAGCCTCACTTGAGAGCCAGAACTGTTCCAGTCTAGGTGTGCTTTACAATCTTCGACCACACCGTCACTTAACATCAAACACGTAGCCTGTCAACCATAAAACTCTTAACAGTGAAAGACTAATAAAAATTCATATGACATAAATCAAGACTCCTAATCGTCACGCCAAGCGGAGGCAGGAAACGTACATAACTCTTATTGATTTATTAAGAGTTGAAGTTGAGACCCGATTTTCAATATCAACAGCCAATACTATATAACCGATCTTTAAAATAACATTTCAATTAAATAGTTCCTTTAGTCGGTTAGTGTAATAATGTACGGAACTCTTCTTCTTAACGGATCAATTCAACCTTTACTCGAGTTTCTTTAAACATAGAACTTATTTATGATATAGTTTCAGTAATATTACATTAAGACCCATTTTATGACGATGTGTGAGAACACATCTAAATTAACTCAGATCCACATGCAGTATAAGTACAAACTGAAACTTGGACAACCAATTTATTCCCGTATTTACGTTCCGTATTACCGCGCAACAAGTTTGTAGTCGTGTAACTTTTTAATGATCGTCTAATTTGAATAGCATTAAGAGCTCGCAGTATCCCCACAGGAACATACTAAAATCACAACATCAATCGCTCGCTATCCGTTCACTCTACGCTTACAATCTCTGCGGTTCGATTTTCTAGTACTTGGCTAGCTACCAACTACCCTCAAGTTGAAAATCTGCCGCTAAGCACCTAAGGGCGCGTTAATTTCAAAAAGGAATTCTTCGATAAATTTACTTTAAACGTAATTGCTAAACATTAGAGTTTGTTTTACAATAGCGGCGAACGCGCGACCAGTAGGCGCGTAATAATTCGTATCATATACACTCGCCCTAACGGTGTGTTCCGGTAGCCTCATTTGAGAGCCAGTTCCATTACAGGCAAGATGTGCTTTACCATCTTCGATTACACCGTCATTTAACATCAGGCGAGCTGAGACCAAACACTTAACAGCAAAAAAGACAAACGCTCTCATCATACTGAAAACTCCGAGAAAGTCCAGGATATGCAATGGTCCACATTACTCAGAAACATTCGATAGTGCGTCTCCGTACCTACCCTAGGTATTGACATTCAACAATATCAGTATATTAAGTAACAGTCGCCGGTCAAGGGCGATGACCCTGAATGTTGGGTTGGAAATGTCCGTTGTTACCAGTTGTTGACTCATAGCGCACAAATGTCGACCATCTCAGGAGACTGCAAGACGACAATGCTCTTGTGCCTAACGATGGATATTCAAATGGACCCGATTACTAAATATACGCTCTCGATACGAATCTCTTTCCTTGAATTAGGTACATGACCCTGTTGGTTCATTGGTATATTTGCTTTAAGATCTGAAGGGTGTGGGTTCGATTCCCACCCATGACAAATTTTGTGGTACATAAACAAATGTGTGTTTTGTGTCTGGATGTTCTGTATGTATTTACAACAAAAAAAAAAGTATTTTATCCTGATTCCCATAGTACAAGTTGCTTAGTTTGGGGCTAGATGGACCTGTGTGTGTGCGTGTGTGTGTGTGTGCGTGTGCGTGTGTGTGTGTGTGTGTGTGCGTGTGTGTGTGACCTATATATATATATTTTTTAATGTATCTTTTGGACTTATGGAATCGAGTTATGGGGATCAACAAAAAATAGCAATGTGGAAATCTTACAACGGTTCCAGAACAAAGCCCTCAAAACAATAACCAATGCGCCTCTGTTTATCAAAATCAGTGAATTGCATGAGTACACAGAAATGAAAACGGTCAAAGACGAAGTTGAACACAGAGCAATAGCATACCAAAGCCGAATAAACACACACACAAATTCCTTAGCAACCGCGTTATGTGTACCACTATGTGACAGGAGACTAAAAAGGCAACACATATGGGACTTTGTTCCTAAACAAAGCCAGAATTAAAATAAAAGACAGCTTCCTCACAGGAGGAACAGTTCTTACCTGACAATAATTCACACAACAAATCTGCTAAGGGCTTGTAGAGCCGATCGCAAGAGGACACATAAAAAAAAAAAAAAAAAAAATGTATCTTTTGATCTCTAATAGGTAGGTGACCTCTGAAATTATCGTAAGAAGACGTCCTAAATAAATGTAGATGAACTGTGCAAAAGCGGCACTCCCACCTTTTTTATTTTACTGATGTCAAGCAAATTGTTTGACCACAGTACCTAATCTGTTTTATTTTTTACTAGCGGCCCGCTCCGGCTTCGCACGGGTATGAACCTCAAAAATAACAGTATTTCTCCACTATTTAATGGATGTTATCATACATATAAACCTTCCTCTTCAATCACTCTATCTATTTAAAAAACCGCATCAAAATCCGTTGCGTAGTTTTAAAGATTTAAGCATACATAGGGATATAGGGACAGAGAAAGCGACTTTGTTTTATACTATGTAGTGAAGTGATAGTGATGATGCAAAGGTAATGAGACAAACGATACACTTTCCTAATGGTAAGAGCGTGAACATTGCAGCGACAGACAGAAGTCAGAAAAGCAAAACAAAGTTCAGGGCATCGCTGCTTTGGCGCTCATTACTTGGAGACTTTGGAAGGTTAGTCTCGACAGCACTGTAACTTCGCTAGCTGCATTACCCTTCAAACCGGAACACAGTAATGTTGTCACTACTGCCTGGCGGCAGAATATCTGGAACTGCGGTGGTACGTGGTGGTGCTGCTAAGGTGATCTACCACTAAGTAGTTTTCTAGCCTCACGTCATCTCACCGAAGCCTTCGCTTTGGCCAGGCGAGGTCTTGCTCCAGTGACGGCAATACGGTAAATTTCGTAAAGCATGTGTGAAAGGCCCATAAAAGATGCGAGAATGTTAAATGGACGTTACGCTGTGGGAGAGAATGCTGTGACTCATCATTTCGGTCTTGTTTTGTTTTAAATAACTTGAATCAGGTACTAGGGTAAGGCGTGTTGGCATGCACACTGGATCTAAATAGCAACGTATGATATCATTATGTAACTGATCACTACCATGACTTACGTGTTTAAGGAACTCCCTTTGACTTTTGGGGTAAATTTGTTCTAGCCCAGAGTCGATGAAATATCAATATGTACATATACAAGGTTACAAGCTTGACGTGTAAATAGCCAAAAGAAAGTCAGTATTTTGTAGCGATGATAGCTCAGTGGTTAGCGCGGTCAGTTCGCATGCTGAAGGGCGTGGGTTCAAACCCCAACAATGAGCTTGAGCTGCCGGTGAAGGAAAATATCATGAGGAAACCATAGCGTGGTGGTAGGGTTCTTTCTAGTACTCGGCTGGCTAGCTACCACCCTCAAAGTTGAAAATCTGCCGCCTAGCATCTAACGGTGTATTTCTAGCTTTTACTACGGGTACAACAATGAAATTTAGTTACTCTACGTTCTTTGTATCATTTCAATTGACATGCGTTATCTCTTAACATCAGGAGAGCGTCTCATTTGTCTCATTATTTTAACAAAACCGGCTAAGTGCGAGTCTGACTCGCGCACGAAGGGTTCCGTACCATTATCTATGAAAGAGGCAAAAAAAATCACAAATCAAAAAATCATGGGAGCCCTTAAATATTTATTTTAGCATTTGTTGTTATAGGGGCAACAGAAATAGGTACCTACATACCTAATTTATGAAAATTTCAACTGTCTAGCTATCACGGTTCTTGAGATACAGCCTGGTGACAGACAGACAGCGAAGTCTTAGTAATAGGGTCCCGTTTTTACCCTTTGGGTACGGAACTCTAATAAAAAGGGATAGATTTGTTTTTTTTTAAAGTTGCTCATTTTTTGTTTAATGAAAATAACTTCCACATTTCGAAAACATGAGCAATGGCGCACTGCAATTGGCACCCTAGAATGTGAGATGTTTAAATCCTTCTATGCCTAGTAACTGCTTTGTTGACATCCTAGATTTGGCCAAAAGATAGATCCCTCTGTTATTGTTATGGCAAATAGATAAAGTTTTCTAAGTTACAATGTCACCGTAGCAGACAACTGAGCGCTTATCACGCACAATTATGCTAATCACCACCAGTCGGCGCCTACAAAGCTGTGAGAAATAAAAACAAATCATTACCGCGATAACCCGTAAACGTCCAAATGGAACGAGACGTCCGCCCGCGGTGACTCATCACGCGAGAATGACAAATATCGCGCGAATACAGTTTATCTTTTTTTAAATATATTTTTCTTTTTTAAGAGCATTTGAGCAAGGTCGCCGCTATAAGTTTGACGTAACTCTCGAATTCGAATGTAGCGATGTAGTGAGAATAACCTCGGCGGGGTTAGACAAACATGTCGTTTGTTTGCCGCGAGTTTACTGCGTTCTAGTTGAGGGATAATTGATTTAATGATTATTGTTTTGGGTCGAAGTGGTACTGCGTCGCTGCATTAGAATTTGCACGTTTCCTCCAGTCACGCCCATTCGGCAATAACGGTTGATCTTTAAACTCGGCATTTGTGGCGATACGTGTCTGAACATTCCTTGCGAAACGGAATGTGAAACGTTTGAATTTTAAAGCTACATATATGGACGTGTACGGCCAAATAGATATTTACATATAGGCACATATACATATACTAATACGTTCTAAAGATTCTTTAAAATTTTGTTTATGCCTGTGTTTTTTTGCTTAACGAAAATATATGGAGGTTCTATATTATATTTATTATTAATTCCGACTGTTTTACGTTTACCTATATATGTACAAAATTTTTTTTGAATTTGAATTTAAAATTTTGAAGTTCGCCCCGAACTGCGACCTCGCGACTTTTATAATACTTTCACGTCTAGTTACATTTGGCTTATATATTTATGTATTTGTGTAAAATACCAATAAAATGCCATAATAACCGAATCGTAAAATGGAATTATGTAGCGATGACAGCTCAGTGATTAGTGCGGCCTGTTGTCACGCCGAAGGGCGTAGGATCAAAATGAGCTTGCGCTGCCAAGAACCCCTCGAGGAAACCATACCTAATACTTTATAGTTCCCGGCCGCTGTATTATGGCAGCCAATCGTCACTTTACATAAGCTATGGTCAAACACATAGCCTGTCAAACATTTACAAAAAAAATTGTTAGACAGTAAACCTCATTAGGTCTATAATTTTGCTAGTCACAGTACCTTTTACACACTACTTTATCGATAACTCGCTGAACCTAGAATTGAACTGCCTCTCAAATATCAAGTGTGTAAGTAGGTACTTACCAGCCATAAAAAAGCACATCCGAGTCAATCGAGTGTTTTTTAATAACCTATACCACTGCTGTCTCATTGTGAGAACGGTAAGGCCATAGCACGTAAAAAAGTAGGATAAAGAACCAATTTGTTCTAGAAATTCCTGATATGCTCACACCGCACGGTCAACTGCTAATTTGGCAACATTGTTTAAATTCCGGTATATGCGGCGCTTACGACTGCTTCAGCGCGGACATTATGTACGTTCACCATAAATGCGTTTAAATTACGCAAAAGAAAAATAAGTATCTACTATCTAAACACATTCGAAACGGAATCTGAACCACCCGAATAATGTAACGCTAGATTACGTGAGCATACTACGGCTACTGTAATTATACTCATTAAAGGCGTACTATAATCATTATGCATGTATGTATTCTAAAATAACTAACCAACCAACTGTTAGCTATTCATGTTTCTAAAGGAACTAAAATATGGGTCAAACGAATGAACACTATGTGAATATTAATCACAAAATACATTATTATGTTTAACTAATTTTTTATTTAATAGTAATGAGAGGAGCGATACTCTCTCCTGATGGTAAGAGATAACACATGTCCATGACCAATGCAATAATACACAGAGCTTTGAGTAGCAAAACAAAGCTGGGACATCGCTGCTTTAGCGCTCAAGCGAGACTTTCGATGGTAAGTCTCAACAGCCCAGCCCACTAGCTGCAATACCCTTCAACCGGGAATACAGTAATGTTTACACACTACTGCTTGGAGGTAGAAAATCTGGTACTGCGGTAGAATATTTGTTTTGATTAAGGTAATTAATCACACGATTAGAATGTTACATGTAGCTATAACAATGATAAATTTACAGTTACGGTAGTTAGTACCCAAATACGGCTTTGGGACTTTCTATGGGGACCCATCTGAAAGATATCTTTTCAAATAACAAGGAGTTGTACCTTCCATCATCAGCTCACCTGAATAACTCAAAGGAATATAAGTAGCGGTCTATACGAGCCTATAATATTTAAAGAATTATCCACTTACTCTTAATAGTTAAGGAGTTTCCATCATTAGCTCAGCAACATGAGATGATGAGTACCAGACGCAAATACTTAAACAGCTTTAGAAAATATATAAAACACATTATGCTTAAAATTTGAGAGTTGCCCTCGACTTTTCTGAGATTCCATCTTCAGATTCTGACTTGGTGCAATGGGACCACCTGGGAAGTAGGTACCTACACAATTTTGAACAAAAAAAAAACTCGAATCGGTCCAGCTGTCTTCGAGTAATCGGGGAACATATGTATACATGTACATAAAAACAAAGATTCCGATGTAGGTACCTATTGAGAATATCCTCATTTTTATTGAAGTCGGTTAATAACTAACCAACCAACTGTTAGTTATGAATATAGGTCAAACGAGTCAACACTATGTGAATATTAATCACAAAATACATTATTGTATTTGTTTCGATCAAGGTAATCAATCAAACGATTAGAATGTTACAAAATGTTGTTTAAGATTTGACGACAAAATTATTATGTCATCCATGTACACAAACATTATCGTGTGAGCCCGTATCTTAATGATACGATCTTATTTCTTATTGATAAGAGTTATATTGGTAGTTTTATATATTATCTTATTATAACTAGTACTTCTTACGCGAAATATGACAATTCACTTAACGTAAATGCGAAAGTGGGTTACGGCAGCACAGGTCGAGTAGGAAAGCGTGTATAATTTTAGTTAGCATTAGTGAGCCAATAAATATAGAATGCCCCGTTATTGTAATTGATTTTAAGAAACACGTAAAAACGTAATAAAACCTGTGAGTAAATGGCGACTGTTAGAAATCAATGCCGACTTAGTAAACGAGTGAGATCAGCAACCGAAATAAGTCATGGGAGAAGAAACTACAAAGCGAGTGGACATCGATGTAACGAAATATTACAAGTACCTATAAATTTACAATTAAAAATACCGACTCCATGCGCCTAAGCTCGAACACGGCTAGATTGTAGGTATTATAGTTTAATAATATGGGTAGGCCAACTAGACGCGCTGCTCCAATGAAGCAACGAGGTGTCGGAGTAAACGAAAATATCATCGTTATATACAATTATTAGATTTTTGTTGATTTTTTAAAAACCGCTGGACCGATTTAGGTAAAATTTAAATGGGACCACCTGGGAAGTATACCCTTTTAAACAAAAAAAGAATATCTCGAATCGGTCCAGGCGTCTTCGAGTAATCGAGGAACATACATAAAAAATAAGATTCCGACGAATTGAGAACCTCCTCCTTTATAAAAATTACTCAACGCTGCTAAAGTTTTCATTTCAAAAAGTAATCTTAAAGTACAAACTTCATTGTCGTAATTATGCACCGATAAGAAGATAGCATAATGAAAACCGCGATTTTCTATCATCGAGCACAGGCGCAATACTTTTTTTTTTTAAACTGGTCCCAAAAAATTCGATCCCTCGCAAAATAAACAAGTTGCATTACTGAACCAATTCAGGTTTCTGGGAAAGCCGAACGAACGCCCACCAATTAGACTCCTTCTGTAGAATTATCATTCGGCGCTTATTATAGCTCATTTTGCTGTCACCGTCCAAAAATAACAGCGAGCAGACGGACAAGAATTCCAGACATCTTAGAAAATATCTATTTACTTCAAAAATAATCATCGCAAATTTGATTTATTGTATGTAAGCGCTGATGGTTTTATAAATACAAAGGTGTAGGTAGCCAATCACTTAGAATAAAAATTTGCTAGGTGACCTACTTTATTATATTTCTATTCAAAACATATAGAGCTCTAATTTAAGGTGTAATTTTTACAAAATAAGGAGGGCATGCTGCATAGTTGGGAAACCATCTGGCTTCCAATATCTGAAGTTATGTGCACAATAATGTGCAATATGCACATTGGAAGAATTCAGATTAAATCAAGCAAGTTCCTTTAGCAAGTCCGTAAATTTTCTACAGGATTCATTTCGGAGAATGTGCTACTGAGCCGTACGACCTTGTACTTCCATCCCCTTTTTACTACAGGACAAGTAGAAAGACTGCTCACTACCACCCATACATAGTGGAATTTCCTTGCTTACATACCAAACTTTTTTTACTTTACGTTTCTCATCCGTACGGCAAAGGAATGGAACAAGCTGCCGGCTTCCTTGTTTCATAAGAGGTATAAACTAGATCTTTTCAAGGTTAGAGTGAACAGGAATCTTCTAAGTCTGCGTACTTCTTCTTCGACTTCATTATCGCTTACCTTTTTTTTTAATGTAATAGTAATGAGACGGACAAGACGCTCTCCTGATGGTAAGAGTTTACGCCTGTCCATGACCATTGCAGCAATACACAGAACAGTAAAACGAAGTCCAAGGCATTGCTGCTTTGGCGCTCATTACTTAGAGACTCGATGGTTAAGCTCAACAGCCCAGTAATTTCGCTATTTGCAGTACCCTTCAAACCGAAACAAATTAATGTTTTCACACTACTGCTTGGCGGCAGAAAATCTGGTGCTGTGGTGGTACCTACCTAGAAGGCCTCCTGCTAAGGAGAGCTACCACAGTGGGACATCGTATAAAAACAAGGCTAATTCGGAAGCAGGGCATCCTAACTAATATTATAAATGCGAATGTGTGTTTGTTTGTTTGTTACGCCTTCACGCGTAAACTACTCAACGGATCTGGGTGAAATTTTACATGTAGGTACTTCAGGCCCTGGAATAAGACATAGGATACTTTCATTATCATCATTATCCATCACCACGCGGGTAAAACCGCGGGGCGCAGCTAGTGTTGAATAAAATTCCATGGGTAGGTAGGTACCTACAGACCTAATTCGGGAAGAAATTATGGTTGATCTAACACTTGTGATATTTTAGGTAATATCTTAAAATGACTACAAGGAGAATGGATTGTAACTTAAACGTCTCAGAATTAGCAACAGCCATCAATTCGTTTACTTATGTAAAAGACCTTGTACATTCTAATATGCACTGCCAAAGATAAAACATCCATTTCGAACTGTTGAAGAGAATCGTTTTACATTTCATAACATTGTCGCTGTAGGTACTCTATTTTTCTTTTTATGCTTGACAAGCTAATTGTTTGACCATAGCTCACCTGATATTAAGTGACGGTGTGGTCGAAATTGGTAAAGCACATCTAGCTTGAAACAGAACTGGCTCTCAAATGAAGTTGTCAGAATACACCGTTAGGTGCATGGCGGCTTATTTTCAACTTGAGGGTAGCCTAGCCAGCCGATTAATAGAAAATACCCTACCACCATGCTATGGTTTCCTCACAATATTTTTCCTTCACCGGCAGCTCAAGCTCATTGTTGAAGTTTGAACCCACTCCCTTTGGCGTATGAACCGACCGCGCTAACCACTGAGCTACCATCGTTACTTCTATCTACTGCTATCGCTACTGTTGGGCACGGGCATGATTGTGAAAATAGTTACAATGTAGCTCACTTCGTTGACCAAGTGCGAGTTGGCAGAATTCACACATCGCCAAGAAAATTAAAGTCTTTTAAGTTATGGAAAAAGGTTTTTTTTTACATACCAACCGACCATGAATATTTTTTAATTTTTTATTAAGATTTAGTCTGAAATACGTCAACAGCGCTTACGACATCAAAACACCGACAATAACAATCAACAAGACATGAACAAAATTTACTGGTGCCGTGTTGATTCTGTTTTGGGCTATAAAAACATTGCATGCATGAGTCAATATAGCTTCTGTGATAAATAGCACGAGCAGACAAGTTTGGATATCTTGCAACGAGCACCACACCGCGTTGCCTCAATTTCTCCATTATAATTTTCGCACACCCAATTTTCACCTCTACGTGAAGTCACAATCAAGTTATCACGATTGACCTGAATAAGAATACAAGTCAAGACTCTGGTAAGTACAGTGGGACACAGATTCATATTTTTGAGGTCCTGAATAGCTCTTTTAAGCCGACTTCAAAAAGGGATGAGGCTTTTTATGTATATGTAGTTTTTACTTCGGAACTAAGTCATATAAAAACCGATTTTTTTTGTAGCGATGATAGCTCAGTGGTCAGTGCGGTTAGTTCGCACGCCAAAGGACATGGGTTCAAACTCCAACAATCTCGAGCTTCTGGTGAAGGAAAACATCGTGAGGAAAACATAGCATGGTGGTAGGGCATTTTCTATTAATCGGCTGGCTAGGCCACCACCCTCAACTACCCGTGGTGTCAACTGGCTTTTAACCTTCAAGTTAAAAATCTGACGCCAAGCATCTAACAAATCAACCATCCAAAACATCCAACAATCTATCTAGTGTTCACGTGGGAACAGCTAGTAAATTATAATTTGCTCAGTCAATAAAACCGCCCTTAACTATACCCGGTGCAAAGATTCCCTATCACGCTGGATGTTAATGGACAACTTTTAAGATACAAGCCATCGTGCGAGTCACTGCCGTTAACTCTAATCATGCGCCCTTTTAATAGAAAATTTATAAAAAAATCAAGGCAATGTGTGATAGGAATTCAGAATGGGTGTCTATAGAAATGTTGTAGGTACCTACTTCTCGAGCGGGTCTTGAGTGCGGTTTCCGTGTCAATTAAATTGACCTCACGCGTATATTTGCAAGCGAACCCTTGCAGTTTTTAATAAACATAATTGAATGGTCGCGAGCTGTAATGACGAACTAAAGTAGCCGACATAGCCCAGCGGATTAGCAAGTTGAAGTGGCAGTGGGCAGGGCACATAGCACGCAGAACTGATGGCCGCAAAGTTCTGGAGTGGAGACCACGGGCCGGCAAGCGTAGCGTAGGACGTCCACCCACAAGGTGGACAGACGACCTAATAAAGACCGCAGGAACGCGCTGCATGCGAGCCGCTTCCAACCGGTCTTTATGGAAGTCAATGGGAGAGGCCTATGTCCAGCAGTGGACGTCCTACGGCTGAGATGATGAGCTGTAATATTCGTAATCAGAATGAGACTAACCATCTATCCGCTAATACTTGCCAAATATACACATAGGCTGAAAGGGCAGCCCTAACGTCAGTGTAGTCTAGGTTACACCGCAGTACCAGATATTGTGCCGCTAAGCGGTAGTGTGTAAAGATTACTGTGTTCCGGTTTGAAGGGTACTGCAGCTAGCGAAATTACAGGGCTGTTGAGACTAACCTTCGAAAGTTTCAAAGTAATGAGCGCCAAAGCAGCGATGCCTTGGATTTTGTTTTGCTACTCAAAGTTATGTGTATCGTTGCAATGGTCATGTACCTATAGGCGATATCACTTACCATCAGGAGAGCGTCTCGTTTGTCTCATAACACTCATACATTTAAAAAAAAAATGTTTTAAAAAACAATCGATACTTAAAATTAAACATATACATAATGTTACCTACGTAGCGATGATAGCTCAGTGGTTAGCGCGGTCGGTTCGTATGTCGAAGGGCGTGGGTTCAAACCCCAACAACGAGCTTGAGTTGCCGGTGAAGGAAAACATCGTGAGGAAACCATAACGTGGTGGTGGTTAGCGATAAGGCCGCTATTGTTACACTAGTTTATCAGTTTATATTCTTCTATTGTAATAGATATACAGTATTTGGTGTGAATAATTAAGAGTTTATCTATCTATCAGGGAACACCCACTCGAGCTGTAAATTCCACTCGTTTAGTTCGAGTTTTTGGAATATCTACCATGAAGCGTTGTCGCTTTTTACACGACTGCTCAAAAAAGGAGTGTAATGTTTTCAAGGTTCATATATTTATTTATGTATGTGTCATTCTTTATCTCACCATAACTTTCAATGTCTGAACAGATTTGGATGTATGGGGTATCGTAGCACGAGTTAAAAAAAACATGGCAGCACTAGAATACCTACATTATAAAATCTTTAAAAAATTCTTCATTTTTAGGGTTTCGTACCTCAAAAGGAAAAAACGGAGCCCTTATAGGATCATTTTGTTGTCCGTCTGTCTGTCAGTCAAGACCCTTTTTCTCAGGAACGCGTGGAGGTATCAAACTGAAATTCATATCAAATACTCAAGTCTACTGTCCCTTGGAGTTGTAAAAAAACAAACTTCTAAACCAACGCAATCAAAAGATGCAGCCGTTTATGCTGCAAATTTTCGACACTCGCAAGGGAATCAAAACCTACAGAGTACTTCCCGTGAACTCAGAATATTGAAATTTGGTACGAAGCAACGTCTATAGCACAGATAAAGGAAAAATTGCGAAAAGCATAGATTACCATAAAAAAGAAAACCATAACTTTTACTTATATACCTACAGGTTTGTACGGAACCCTTGGTGCGCGAGTACGACTCGCACTTGTCCGGTTTTTTTAAAACAGTTGTCTTTTGTTTTTGCTGGCTGTCCGAATGAAGATGCAGTTGTAGCAGAAGCAATAAGCTATGTTGTAGAATGAGATATATATTCTCCGTCTCGTGCTCAGGTAGGTAATAAGGCATAATTAAAGACTTCCTTTCCATCACAAGCGTGCGTGGCGTGGCGTGCTTGTACGTTTCCGTCAGTTACGTTCAGTAAACGACAGTAAACTAGTAGTTTTTCCCGCACCAACCAACCGCATCTGCTACAGATCGATTTCTGCTTCCGTACTTTTCATTGGTTAGAAAGCACATTACCGCACTATGTTGTTCGACTGACGGAGCGAACAATAAAATAACCACTCGATTTTTTAAGGTTGACATTTTAGGTTTTTTTTTTAAATGTAAAAGTAATGAGACGAACGACATGATGATGGACATGTCCATGACCATTGCAGCGATACGCAGAACTTTGAGTAGCAAAACAAAGTCAAGGGTATCGCTGCTTTAGCGCTCACTACTTTCGAGACTTTCGATGGTTAGTCTCAACAGGCTTGGTATTTGACCACAGCTCTCTTAATGCTAAGTGACGGTGTGATCGAAATTGTTGAACAAACCTGACCTGAAATGGAACTGGCTCACAAATAAGGTTGCCGGAACACACCTTTAAATGCTTGGCGGCAGAATTTCAACTTGAGGGTAGTAATTAGACAGCCTAGTACTAAAAGGGTCCTAAGTTATGGTTACCTTCAAAGGTAGCTCAAGTTCAGTGTCGGGATTTGAATCAACATTCTTTAGCATATGAATCGATCACGTTAACCACTTAGCTATCATCGCTACGAAACCGAAACTAAACCGTGTATCATTGTAAACAACTATTCGCTAGCTTGATCATTCTCCACACGGTGAGAGATTAACCAATATAAGTTTGGTGAAGGTGGTTAGCCATATGCACTTTCCGCTTTTGCCTATCTCGTCTCTGAATTTATTTCACATAATTATAAGTTCGCAGTTGTAATGCGCCTTCAGACTAAAAACTCGTATCCATTGTCTGCTCTAAGACTCATAACAAACCGCAATCAATTAGCAACAGAAATAACAGATACACGCGTTCTCAACTTGACCCAATATCGGTTGTTGATCAAACGCTACGTTTAGAGTCGCCAGTTAATTTCCACGCTTACCTACTCTTGCTCAACTGATGCAAACATCAAACGGCGCCACAGAATAATTTTATTAATTAGGTACATACGGTATAGACTTACGTACAGTCGTACAATTTGCCACTCGTTTGTGTTGTGCCCTGTAGAAATATTACAGGAGATATATTACAATCAAGCAGTCACTATTCCAGATGTTGCGACGACACTTCTGTCACATTCACTTTCATTTAATTTTCATTGTCATATATTGTCAATGATATGGAAACAAAAATCTCATGCTTTTATGTTTAATCCCACTCTTGAACAGATGACAAACATTTCAGATAAAATTCTAAAAGCTATAAGCTTGCATTAAGATCAGTACCTACCTGGTTGACCGAGCATTGCTCGGCTGAAAACATCGATAAAAC
This sequence comes from Biston stratarius, assembly GCA_950106695.1. Lineage (NCBI taxonomy): Eukaryota > Metazoa > Arthropoda > Insecta > Lepidoptera > Geometridae > Biston > Biston stratarius. Next base: position 8,009,330 of record OX467115.1, read on the forward strand.
GACGTTATCTGAAAATGAAACCTAGCTAGATCAATTTTTCGCCCACGAAACCTCCTGATACAAAATTTCATGAAAATCTTTGGAGCCGTTTCCGAGAATTTCAAGAATTGCTCGTTTAAAGATATAGATTTATTTAGGAAAAATAACGGTTTACAACGGTAACACTTATCCCTACTGGAATGACAAGAAACATTCCGTCTTGCTTGTACAATATTTTAATAACCTAACAACATTTTAAGGACTCCTAGGACATTTCACATAACGCCATCTAGCCCCAAACTAAGTAAAACTTGTACTATGGAAACCAGATAACTGATAGAATACTTAACTATCTACTTTTTTGTAAATACATACTTATAATACCTATACATATATTAAACACCCAGAAATTACACTCCTTAACATAGGTATGTTTGTCCTGAGTGGGAATCGAACGCGCGCAGCTCTTGAAGCAGATACGCTACCTAATGAGCAAACAGGGCAGTCATTAGATATATTTGGTTTGTGGGTAGGTATCTTAAAGTGTTTAAGTACATAGGTAAATGTTAAGATTCCTGTGATGTCAGTATTAACAGACTTAAAAAGAGGGTAGTTAAGGTTCCCCATGTCTTTGATAAAATTCTTCTAGATACACAGGAACCTATAAATGTAAGATCATCATCATCAGCCCGTAATCGCACACTGCTGAGAATAGAGCAATCTTCTTGTACGCCATTCGTCCCGGTCCTGTGTGCCAATTTTGTTCAGGTTCGACCCGTTGTCGAACTTATAAATGTTGGAAAACTAGATTTATCTAGAACTCTGTTACGACTAGTTCTATGAAGAATACCTAAATGTTCCCCTCTTTTAGAGCTCACGTATTACGTTAATTCAATTAGATTTTTTCCACACATCTCTCTTTATTCGTTTTAAATCCGTTCCCGTAATCTGTTGCCAGATTAGAAGCCATTTACCTTGACGTTATCGATATGCTCTGTTTCCCAGTAAAGTTGCGATAAAATTGCTGATTAAACCTTAACTAGAGATAACTCGTAAGCTCTGCATTCATTACTATAGCTATCATTGTGTATCACAAGTTAACGGTTGTAAAAATACGGAGAATCACAACCGTCACTTTATGGAGTACCCAGTTGAGTAAAATTATAAACTCTAGAGCTGTCATTCAGTGTTGTGCGCTAAGTTTGCACGTCTTAGGAGCCAGTTCCATTCCAGGCTAGGTATGCTTTACTACCTTCAACAACATCGTCATTCAACATCAAATGACCTGTGGCTAAACACCTAGCTTGTCAACCATAGAAAAAATGTCCCAGGAACATGATTCAAATCCTAACTAGGAGCTTGAAGGTAAACAACGTACAGAAATCATAGCAGGGTGAAGGATAGCAGACGGGCTAGCTATCATCCTATCATCTAATAAGCCTATCATCAAGCCTATCATCTAATAAAAGTCCTTAAATTTGTAATCATATAGCGCGCAACCGGTTCCCTAATTATATTCCGTGACATCATGAGTTAGCCAAGTCTGCACTTGGCTAGTGAGATCACGACACGCATCCGACAAATCGTTTGTTTTATTTGAAGGCTTTAGGCGCGCCGAGACGTTTGCATCTAGTTATCGCCACATGAGGATTGTGAAGAATTACGTATTGAACTTACGAGCACGTATCACACACTGTGACCGATCCGCAGACTTTTATAGTCAACTGGTCTGTTCTGGTCTCCCAATGAATGTAATTGAACAAATATGTATAGCAGTTTCTTCAAAAAAATACTCCACAATATAGGTACGGCAGAAAGTGGCAAGAAGTGTTCCAATCAACTTTGGTTAGTAATTGAAGTTGACATCCACATGTTGGGGATAGTTCTAGTTTTATAACCAGCTTCAAAAAAAAAGGAGAAAGTTCTCAATTCCCCGACTAGGTACTCGAAGACGCCTCGACCGATTCGAGAAATTATTTTTGTGTAAGGGTTTTTGTGTTCACTTCTCAGGTGGTTCCATTGACGTGGCACCAAGTCAGGATCGGGTGATGGGATTCCAGAAAAATCGAAGGCAACACTTAACTCTAAATTTTCTAAAACCATTCAAGTATTTGCGTCTGGTACTCTACATCTCATATTGCTGAGCTCAAAATGGAAACTCCTTAATTATTAGGAGTTAGTGGATATTTTTTTTTAATATTATAGGCTCGTATAGATCACTACATATGTTCCTTTGAGTTATTCAGGCGAGCTGATGATGGAAGGTACAACTCCTTGTTATTTGAAGTCATGAAGTCGGTTCTGTTTTAATTGTAGTTTAGACAGAGCCGATATGCAAGTAATCAGTAAGATATCTGATTTAGAAAGTATCTTAGTTCATGTGCAAATTCGCGGACATTAATGCGTACTTTCTTTGAACACAAGAAACTGGCACTTGTGTTAAGCCCACTGCGATTAGTCGATTCACACGTTGGGCGAATAGTGTTGAATGCGGTGTAGTCAACGTGTGGAACCAGCCTTATCGAATTACACATGTGATTTGCATGTACCTACTGCTATCGCATCGCTAGAACGGATTTGACGAGCGAATCGGATCGGGTGCTGTGGGTAAAGTCCATTTTCGGTAACAACTATGTTTAGAGTATCATTTTGGTTTGTATGTGTTGGCATATAAATACACAGCGACTTGGTGATACATACTTTATGTTCCATTTCCGCGTACTACCTGCTTATTACCGAAAAGGAATAATGGGTATCAGAGTTTGAAGAGGTTATACTTCATCATCATCATCCATAGCCTTCTTTATCCCACTGCTGGGTATAGCCGTGTGTGCTTGTTTACCAGATAGTCCTATTCAACCATACGAACATTGATAAATGTCAACGCACGGGCGTCCACAGCACTTTAGATCTTCGCAGCAATAAAAAGAAAGACCAACTTGTAACACCGTCGCACCGTCAAGTCGGAGGTCAGTATATTTGAAATGATATTACAGAATTTGACTTGTAATATTGGTGTTATCAATAAATTATTTGTGTTCGTATAGGCTTATCTCTTGTAACCCCACCTGCCTCGGTCCTGTGGCAATCTGGTCCAGGTTCTACCCGCGACAATGACGATATCGTAGGCCCATCTTGCGGATGAACGACCAACCTTACCTAATCCACCATTCCGTTACAACTTTGGTCCACCTGTCATCACTTTGCGCAGTTCCAGTTTAGATTCATGGCTACGATACCGACATATCGAACTTTCGTGCGAGAATGAACATAATATTTAAAAAAATACTTAATTTTAAAAACAACTTAACTTTTTTTAAATTACTTAATTATTTATTATGGAAACTGACGTGGTCTTGACGCATTTTTGTTTTATTTATGCGGGATTACTCACGTTTAACTACTTAATTTTTAAAACATAACTTATTTTTTTTTTTTTATTAGGTACCTACTTAATTTATTTAGGTTAAGTTACTTAAGTATCTAATTAAGAAATAAGGTAATTTTTAAACAAATTAGGTACTACTTAATTTCTACAAAAGTTGTTTTTCAGCTAGTTTGTCTTGTAGTACCTTTTTATGGTAACTAGTAAGTGACATATAGAACAAGATACTTTTGTAATAGTAACAGATAACATTTTACCATAACAATTGCAGTTGTATTCTAAAGAGTACCAAAATAAGGTCCAAATTGTCATCAGTTAAAAAATATCTAAATCAAGTAACATATATAGTACATATTATGTACCTATTCCTGAATAAGATCAAACATACCATAAAGGGTTTTACATTGCTACAGAACTCTAATAGTTTAAAAGGTCGGCCTCACCAATTAATGATATTAGTGTAATTTACACGGATGCAGCTGATAGAAATTGTCCCAAATAGGTGACCTAGACAGCCTTGGTTAGTGTTTAGCTTGATTATTATGCTTTAGAATGTTTTGTTTAAGTAACCTTCACTTTTTGTAAGCAATAAAGCAGTTCTTGACAAAAAGTTACCACTTAGACAATAGTTTAATAATGGTGGACCCATAGACTGGACAAAAAAACCCAAACAATTTTGTGTTTCTCTTTTACTAACTATACATATAAACAAATACTTTGGTGCATTTGTGTGTTAAAAGTATTGACATAGTAGTTTGTATACGACAAGTAAAAAAAGGCCAGGGAGTTCTTCACTCATTTTCTATTTTTTATCACAACTTTATATATATATTTTTTTAATCTATAGGTGGACTATAGCAAATTCCTTATGAAATTTTATATTCTTTATTATCATCTGTCATTTGTTCCTTTACGGATAAAAGAAAGAGGTCACAATTCACTAGCTTATTTTTAGGGTTCCGTACGTCAAAGGGTGCCCTTATAGGATCATATCGTTTCCTGCCTATCTGTCTGTCAATTTTTTTCAGAAACGCGTGGATGTATCAAGCTGAAATTAATATCAAATACTCAGGTTTGCAACCCCTTGGAGCTGTGAAAAGCAACGCAATCAAAAGATACGGCCGTTTATGCCGCATATTACACACGAGAAAGAAGGAATCAAAAGAATCATAAAATTTGGCAAGAAGCAATATCTTATATATCCAAGTAAACGGGAAAATCCAAAAACTGTAAATTTGTAGTTAAGTAGGTAGGTAGGTACCTACAACACAATATATTATTATTTATTTTGTGCAATTTCGAGCTTGTTAGCTGTTGGTAAACTGACCTCGAACTATGTCGATGTGACAAAGGGTTTTCCAACGGCAAAGTAAAGTTTGTATGGAAAACTCGGTGTGCCATTCTAAAGTTATATAGCCAGAGTTTTGGCTATAGTACACAGTTATCATTATAATAATGAGCAACAACCTCCTTTCGGCTTTAGTACACACCAAGCGTGTAACCCTATACATGTACGTAAAAAAAACTCTGTGGATTATTTAAAAATATTTGCCTGATAATGTCCCTGATGTCGGGAAATACAGGTGGAACAACAAAAATAAAGACAAAGTGAATATGTACCGCGCGCCCGAGAAGCGTGAAGGGCGCAGGGAACCGGCCGTCTGCTGAAGCTAACTGTACTCCCGCATTGTCAACTGCAGAGTAAATAGAAATACTTACTCTATCATAAGCGTGTTTACAATTTTTATTAAAACTAACCGATTGTGCCCCATAGTAAATTTCAACACTGTACTCAATACCATATGCTCAGCCATTAACTAATAAATAAATAAACAAATTGTAATTATAGCGCTCATGACTCACCATCAAATGTTTCAAAGTAATGAGCGCCAAAGCAGTATTGTCCTCGATTTTGTTACTAAATGTTCTGAGTAAAAATGCAATGGGCAATATCTTATACTATCAGGAGTGTCTGGATTGTCTAACTTAAAAGCATAACACATCATAAGAAGATCAAGTCAACTTGCGAGCCAGTTCCATTTCAGGCTAGGTGTGTTAACAATCTTTAACCTCACTTAACATCAGGTTAGCTATGGTCAAACACCTAACATGTCATAGATAGATAAAAAAAATTGAGATTGTAAGCAATTTGGTTTGATAACTGCACTCTTTTATCTATAGCTCGTCTCACACTGACATAGCCTAGTGCAGTCCATATAAAAATATATTTTTTAGCCACTACCACAGAGCATTCTAGTGGCAAGCTTCGCTGTTTGCAAATATATGTATCTTTTTTGCTTTTTTAAAAAGCCACAACATATGGACTGATCTAGCCAAGGTTTCAGCTGGCCGCAGTATTTTAGCCACTACAGTCTGGGGCAGCTATTTAGACAGATTGAGGCAAAAAGATAGTCACTTTGAACCGTTAGAAAGATTTCAGTCAGTTTAAGTGGTAATTAAAAAATTAAAGAGCATTTATTTTTTATTGGCAGACAATACAAACGTGTAGACAAAGCTAAAAACATACCTAATTGGTTTTCTATAACTACTACTTTTCATAAGAAGAATATCTCAAGGTACCTAATACTCACAATTTTCCTTTTTAGGTTCCGTACTCAAAGGGTAAACACGAGACCCTATTACTAAGACTTCGCTGTCTGTCTGTCTGTCCGTCTGTCTGTCTGTCCGTCTGTCTGTCCCCAGGCTGTATCTCATGAACCGCGATAGCTAGACGGTTGAAATTTTCACAAATTATGTATTTCTGTTGCTGCTATAACAACAAATAGTAAAAACAAAATAAAATAAATATATAAGCTGGGGCTGTCATACAACAGACATGATTTTTTTGACGTTTTATAGATAATGGTATGGAACCCTTCGTGTGCGAGTCCGACTCACACTGGCCGGTTTTTTTTAAATTCCTCTCTTGATACATAAATATGAACTTTCAAAAACTCATCAAATTACATATATTGCTTTGATAGTCACAAATGGCAACAGACAGGCAGGCAAGAGAGTAATTTCGCATTTATTATTAGTATGATTTGTATGATATTGGTGTAATATAGGTACCTATTATGTAAGGAAATGTTGGCGAATTGCCTAACCACACATACTAAACAGTAATAACAAACAATTTAAACATATTGCTACAAATACACTGAGCATTATTATTTACACATTAAAACCTACTTCTCATGATATAACTATATTGCCGAGTACAAACTGATCAGCCAAAAAGACAGATTTAAGATAGTCTTAGTAAAGGCACTAAACGCAGTGAAATATCTTATGTACAACCAAATGATAGTTTATGTGTGTAATGTAGGTATTATAATTAATTTACTATGGAAACTGACATAGTTTTAACACATTTTTCATGATGAAGGCCACCGGATGTGGCCGAAACTATAGTCGGAGTATCTGATAATTAAACATGAGTTATCAATCCCCCAAAAGTATAACAAACACAAAAATACTATAACTAACCCATTTATTTTTACAACTATTGAACAAAGTCAACATTTTAATAAAATCTGTATGTTTACTTCATTACTGTTGCCAAGTTAACACCGATGATTTTATGGCTGTACATAAAAAGTAACTAAATGTTGCATACAAATGAATCACAAGCTCTCATCAATCAATCATCTCTAAGCTTAGACCTACAACATCAAATTTAAAAAATTGCACTGTTATTTCACATTTTATAGAGTAGGTTGTCGAGATATCTATAGGACTCTGTGTTTCCTGATAAGTACTACTATATTGATGTGTATACTTTTTTAAGCTTTCACAATCTGTACACATAATATTTATAACTAAAACTCAGCTGTACTCTAAATGCAATAAATTAGTAATAATTGATTTATACCTCAATGTTCAGTTTTCATGGAAGTACCTACTGTACAATATGACCCATCGCATTTTGAGCTAGGTTGTTGTGTATATAGTGTTTTTGAAAACAATTTAACTCGGAAATCCAGTTAACGAAAAAAACCAAAATTTTATTTCAAAATTTGTTGCTTTAAATTTTTTTTAAATTTAGAATAAAGTGTATACTTATATAGTGTGTTTTTGAAAACCATTATGCTGAGGTGAGCCCCTATTTTGTAACTGGCTCTTATTTGTCTGTTTGTTTGGTTTTGTGCTATGAAATAAAATGTATAATTCTTTCTTTAAATATCAACCCAATCATTTTTCAAGAGACCATGCTCAAATATGGAACTGTAAATACTGCATACTGCCATGTAATATAGCACAGCTGGAGGATCTAGCGTGATAAGATATGCACTTTCAATATGCAATAAAAATAAATAAGTGCAAATATGATGTCACTTTCAATTGTCCCACGCGACTCATGGCGAGAATAAATATAATTACAATACAAAGGCAACTAGTTACTACGTGTGTGCTTCGGCAGTTATTTGGTCTAGAAATCACACATTTCGTAATGGGTCAGCATTTATGTACCTATCACCAAAACACCACGGCATACTTTCTGGTTTCCAAGGGATTCAACAAGCAAGCTAACAAACAGCCATCTCTGTCACACGTACTGAAATTCGACTATTTAGAAAGGGACGCGAATGTTTAAAACTTTACGATAGGCCACAATACATGCACCACAAAAGTTAGAAAACTGTCTTACAACGCTATATTAAAAGCATATCGTTGTATTATTGGACATGAGACTTACCGTAATCAAGTGTGCATAAATCCAAAAAACCAGTTATGTTATAGTTGTTGGCGAAAACACGACACAAAAACACTCACAAAACATCTTTATTCGTAAACGTATGATAGAAACACTAGCACTTCTATAAACACTGTATGCACAAGCATAGGACACTAGCAGACACACAGTACCACTGCAGATTTGTTTATTTACAACGAATAACACGCGGCATTACGCAAAACAAGACAGACGTCCAGCGTACCACAGGGCAATTCGGCCATTTTGGTTATTTAGTAGATTTTTTTCTTTATTTTTGGCATTGCACTTTCTGTATTCTGCTAATGTCAAGTATGACATACTGTCAAGTGCCTCACAATAATGGTAGTTTTTGATCTGAGCAATAATGTAATGAAAAAGTTTTAGTCCTAATCAAATATTTTATGTGGCAGTCTATCATTCTACGTGACATTGGCAGAATTGTGAAGTATCTTCGCAAAGGCCATTTAACAAGAATTGAATCAAATATACCTACTATTTTGATTGTGACAAAGACTCATTTTATTATACGAGTAAAGTAAGTTGTGTAAACACAAGTTTTGGAAAAGTTAGAAAGTTTTATTGCACAGTTGCATACTTGGACGCCCCCCCCCCCCCTCCATATTACATTACTCTATGCTTTATTTGCTTGTATGTCATTATTTTTCTGAGGTTGCATACCAATTCTATTGAGAATTCTATGCATGCATTCTTCTGTCACATAGTCGGCACCATACTTTTAAATTTTATTTCGCACTTGGTCGGCTCCTCAGATCAAACACGGCTCATATAATTTTAGTGAATTTCAGGGTTCTCGAGACTTGAAAACAGATTGGTTGTAGTCGTTGTAGTGTTTGATCTGAGGTTATAATGTACACTTCATTTAGATGTCTAAAAGTGACATTTAAATACATTTGAGTTGCAGATCTATGCAGGGTGATTGTTTTTATAAAATGACTCGTCTTTACAAGAGTAAATTATGTTATTTATTTCTACTTCTGGTAAGACTTCAGACCAAATATTAACGTGACCATAATTTTTAGTAACAAAAGGGTTTTATATTTTATTCCAGTTCAGATTTATGTTGCAGATTCAAAATGTGCGGATGATTTTTTTGAATTTACGACTGAAGGTAGGTGCGCTTAATCGTAAGTATTGAAAGGATAAAAGCCAGGAATTGTGTTGTATACGATCTTGAGCTGCTGGTGAAGGATAAAATTGTGAGGAAACCATAATTATAGGATACCCTCTAGTACTCTGCTGGCTAGCTACCACGCTAAAGTTGAAAGTCTGCCATTAAGCAAGTAACGGTGTGTTCCGGCAGCCTCATTTGAGACCCAGTTCTATTTCTTTATGACTTTAAGCCCCTTATAATGACGTTTATAAGTTAAAACACTTACTAACGAAGCCTGTGTAAACGCCCCTGTGGAATACCAAGCCAACCTGTCGCTGTTTTCGATGTTAGTAAAAAATAAACACAGAATTTCCTTTTCCACAGCTTATGGTAGCGGGTGATGATGCAGCTGACAACGTCCGCTAACCCTAAGTCATAATAATGTAGTACACGTTTAAAGTATGATACCAAGTAACAAGGTAGCCATGTTTAATGCTCTAGTAAGTCCAAGATAAAGTCAATTTGCTCCTAGAGGCCCTTTCAAGTCTTATGCTCGTCATGAAATGCCTAGACACAACGGCCCTCACAAGGTTTCCTCTTGGCTCTGCGTTGTGTGAGATTCATAATGCAATAAAAGTATGACTGGGGCAATTGAATCTCATATGTATTCGCCAGTTCTATGGCGATTTAAATATTGAAACTTAGCAATAGGCAAAGAATAAATTTAACATTCACTACCTATGTCTTGTGGTTTCACCCGCCATCGTTTTCTAATAGTTGTTCCTTGATTTAATATCTGCTCAAGAAATGAGCTATCAAATGCCAAAAGATCTTACTTCTCTTTGTTTTTCCACCATTTTTCATAATATGTAATAACAGTTTTTGTGATTGCAGATCCAGATGCCACAATGCCATTTGGAATAACGCAAGCACTTAATGACGCCCGCACCATATTTATAAACTTCGTTAATAAAATGCTGGATTCTGGCTGGTATTGGTGAATGAGTTTTTTAGAATTAGAAATGTTTTTTGATACTAAACGCCAGTCTTTAATTTTTTACTATAACCTTTTCAACTGTAACGATCGTCGCCGGTTAGATTTTATTTGAGACATAGTACCGTTTTCAGTCATAGGCGTTGAATAACAAAATTCACCTGGTTTTTTTTTGTAAAGATAGCGACAGTTAAAAAAAATTTAGGATATGAGCCAATTCCTGATATTATTAATCAAAAGTGATTAGCTATAATATGTCGCAGAAAGGCAGTTCCAAAATAATCAGGGTATAGCTGTGTGGTAGCCAATACAACCAGTAGCAGTTTCAACAGACCTTTTTCGGTAACCGCCTTAGTGGCGATACTAATGTAGAGAAGCATTTCAGCTTGTAAAAAAAATATTACCATTATCTAAACAGATTTTAAATTTGAGTTTACACTAGCCAATCTGATAACCACCACTCCTTATAAAAACCTAAACAAGCAGGAAAATCTTATCTACCATTAGCTGAGAGTAAACGAGAGAAATTTTATATTTTTAGTGTCTTACTGCGTCTAATGGGCAGTCCATTAGACACAGTAAGCAAACTTTGGTTGAGACAGTCAAACATGGCGAGAGCTGATAGCTTTTACCTTCGTGATTATTTAGCATAAACACTAAAATATTACATTCCTGTTTACGGGGACGAACCAGAAATTTGTGGGGCTCTGAGCTATTACTACTTGTCTAAAAAATCAACCAATTGCCATTTTGTCAAAAACTTATTATCAATAATGTGCATGTACACGGCTTAGGAAAAAAGAGGACAATCAAATAGTTTATTTATTTAATATGCCTTAGACACTCAAACAGCAACCGAGAGACATTATTGCAAAAGAAATCAACAGGTTATGTGTATATTTGATACATTGACTTTTTTTTTTTCATAAATTCGCGATAAACACTAATCTGGATAATAATACAATGCGGCGACGTGATTTATAGTTATACGCGTTCCCGCCAAAATTCCTATAATTTAGTAGTGTTTTCTACGTTGCATTCGTGACCAGTGACATCATTGACATTGACAAGAACAAAAAAAGTTACTGTCAACCGACCGTATTCATATCCCGCCACGCCATATTTCTAATGAAAATCTTATGGAAGTATGTAAACGAAACGACTCTTGATAAATTCTTGAACGAAAATTTTAAGGGCGCGTAGAATCAATCAAAAGTTTTATCTAATTTACTTCGAGATGGATTTAGAATCTGAAATGAACTGGCTTGTGTCGGATATTCTGGATGGTAATAATTACAAACACTGCAGGTTATGCTTAGAACGTATCAACAGCGATCAATTTGCTAAGTTTCAAGACAGCATCGCTTATTCTCCAAATGAGGAATGTTTGGCACTTCATGAAATTCTAATTAAAATTTTTGGGAAAGAGGCAAGTGTAGTGTTGTACGGTGACAAAGAAGACTTTATACTTACCCAATAATTTACATTTGTCGCATAATATCTTACATATTATTACAGGTAGCTAGTGAAATCGCAGGAATAAATGCAGTTTGCAGTGACTGTCTAGATAAAACTTGGAAAACATATACATTCATACAGCAATTCGAAGCGGCTACACATAAACTAAATAAAGTACTTGACAATCTTACCACAGCATTAGACAATAACATAGATGAGGCCAACCATGACAAAATGTATATTGTATGTAACGAAGATGAATCGCAACTAATTTTTTTGCAAGATAGAGAAAAAAAATCTGTTACAAAAGTTTTGAAGTGCAATAATTGCAAAGAAAAGTTTAGTGACATAGAAGTATTAGTAGAACATAATAAAGATCTTCACAATTCATTTACATGTCAGAAATGTATGTATAGTAGTAGAAATGAAGCTGTCGTGTTAGAACACAATTTGAGCCCATTGTTCTACAAATGTGACATTTGTCCTCAATTCCGATGTACGGAAGCAAGCTTAAAAGAACATGAAATGAGAATTCACAATGAGCATGTGTGCAAAGAGTGTGGCAAATCATTCCGTGGTTTCGACAAGTTGCTGGCTCACGAACAAAAACATGTTGCTAAAAATGAATGCCCAAAATGCGGTAAAAATTATACAACCAAAGAATTCTTTGAAAAGCATGTAAAATTATGTTTGGTGGACCTAGTCGAGGCTCATCCAATGAGAAGTAGGATAGTAAAAACATATTTTTGCCAAAAGTGTGGCAAAGGTTATAGCACTCAAGGAGGATTACGTGTTCACCAGAGATTTGTGCATGGTAATGCTGAGCATCATGTTTGCAACGAATGTGGTAAAAAGTTCACAGCCCCGTGTTATTTAAAAGTTCACATGGTCACTCACACAAAAGAAAAGAACTTTCCATGTGATATATGTCAAGGCAAGTTCGTTTCTAAAGAAGCTCTTCTGTATCATAGACGGAGGCATACTGGGGAGAAGCCTTACTCTTGCTCTGAATGTGGTGAAAGATTTGTTAATGCATCAGCTAGAGTTGAACATATAAAATTTAAACACATAGGACCAACTTTGAGTTGTGAGATTTGTTCTAGAAAATTTGTCACTAAAAATATTTTACGGATCCATATGAAGAAACACTATGACCCAACAAACAAATTGTTTATTGGGAGAGCAGATGTCCCTCATAGAATTTCTGCAGAACAAAACACGAGAATTAAACTAACCGAGTGAAGATTACTGACTGTTGTAATTCCAATTTACACTAACAATCTGGCTTTATACTAATTTTATTAGACATAAATAAAGTTACATGAGCTAGAATAATTATTTAGTATTGGAACTTAAGTTTTACCTTGTATGTATACATATAACAAAATCATTTGATAAGAATGAAATACTATTTATTTAAAAGGTATTACAATTTAGTTTCATTTTACTGCCAAATATGTATGAACAAGTATGAAACGTTAAACAGCAACTAACTAACAAAAGCAACAAGTTGTTTGATTGGTTTTATTCGTTTTTTTAACTTAACAAAATAGCAAACGTGCTCGTAATTCTTGTAGTTGTTGCGACACTAGCGACCTCAATACAGCGGCGATCAAAGGCAACATGCAAGTCAATTAGCTTATTGGCGACGAAACTGTATCGCACAAGCGAAATTCTAAGCCTCAGACAGACCATGCGATACATTTCTTGTTCTACATCTACTTATGTTCATTAATACAGAGTTTAACTCTATACAAGGCCACAATTAAATTCCTCGCAGTTACAGAACCGCGCGTTTACTACGTGGCCCTCGCCGCCCACGCATTCCATAAACTAAACATTTACTAAAGACGTAAAGCTTATTTTACAATAACAGTCATAACATCATAGAAAGCGAACATGACGACTCAACCGTGAATTAATTTTGACTAGTGTTTTTCGAAAATTGCGACGTCATAAACGTAAAAGAAGCGCTCTAACAAGTTCTAGGAGGTAGCACCGTCCAATTAAATAAATGTATCATTTATGAATGACACCATGCCTTGCAGAAATACTCAATTAGTTGATGAGGGAATTTCACTCAGATAAATTAACCATTAATTTGGTTGTCTACTTGAAGGAATTTCATTAAGAACTTCACTCTCTATTATGTATCTTATCCCTATTAAACGACATAAAAATATAAATAAAACTAAAATGTTTTAACAGCTCTTTTATTGTAACTTACATCAAGCAGTTTTAAATTACTAACAAAATAAATACAAAAATTGAAACTGTTGCCATTAAAAGGTACATCTTTATTTCATGATAAAAATAGTGTCGATCATTACCATTTTTACAACTAATTTCGACGGTTTTGTTTGATTTACTATAAATCACTTACAAGTGACAAGTCTTAACATCGGAAAGACTTACAAACCCTCAAGACTTCATTTTACATTATTTAGTACACAGACTTATAAAAAAGTTGTACAATATATAAGTAGTTGCATAAAAAATGGGCAGAAATTTCGTTTAATATACAGAACTACACGCACACAAATGTACCACTTTGGTGTATATTTTGTGTAACACAAGGCATTTAACATTTAGTGCACGACAAATGCTTTTTTTCGTATTTCGGCCTAAATGATAAAAGTGTGATAAAAGTGATAAAAGACACATCCGCTTTTAAATGCTACCTGGTGGTGAGGGCTATTTCGTGGAGGCAGATTATACGTTCAAGATTCCAGGCTCGGGCGTAGCCAGGTTTTAGTGTCGTGGATTCAAGAAAATAAAACGACTAAAACAGCATGGAATAAACCGCAATATATAAAAAACATGAAAGATGTACAAAAAACAGCAGATACATTTGATTATACGCATTACAGAACTAATCTTCTGTTTTTCTTTTTAAGTTAACGTTAATGTCTTAACTTTTCGGGGATGGGGTTGAACCCCCCAAACCCTCCCTCTGGCTACGCCCGTGATTCCAGGGGTTTCAATCAAAGAAACGAAAATATTAGGACCAAAGGGTATTCATCCATTTGCTACATTATATTTTATACTTTTCAATCACCAAGCTGAATGAAACTCATTGTATATTGAATTGAATTGTAAGAACCTCATTTCCGGGAAACATGTTTTTTTTTTAAATTGTGAGATAGATATAATTGATTAGAATAGTCGTTTTTATCCCAATAAATAAATTTAATTTAATGTTAATTTGATTTTGATCAAAGAAACAATTTTACTACATTAACAAAGTAGGTACATATAATACATTTTATTGCATTGCACTAATTATATTGCTGCAATAGGACCAACCTTGATATAATATGGTAGATGATAACTATTATATAATATAATATATAACAAATAATATATTAACAAGCAAGACGCTTTGTGATGGTAACAGGTAACCTACCTATGATTGTAATTCTACTCACAACATTCACGTAAAAAATTTGTCTCATCATCAAAAGTATCAAATGAGCATCAAAGCAGCGATGCCCTGGACTGTTTTTAACCGACTTCAAAAGAGAAGGAGGTTCTCAATTCGACTGCATTTTTTAAATTTATATTTGTTACCTCAGAACTTTCGCCTCGGTGAACCGATTTTGATGATTCTTTTTTTATTTGAAACCTGGCGCTTCCCGTGTGGTCCCATTTCAGGTTTAGTTCTGACAATGGCATCCATTAGAAAAACATATGAAGTAGGATTTTTTTTGTTAAAATTTTACTTGTTAATTTTGTTACTCAAGTTCTGTGTATCGCAGCAGTGGTCGTAGACATGCGTCATCTCTTACCATCAGGAGAGCGATTTTTCTTATTACTTATAATCTTAACATATTATATCACTGAATTTAGGAACTATATGTATACAGGGCTATAAGCTTAGGGTATGCTAAAAAGAGGTACAAAAAATCGGCTGTTCCATAAATACTGTCGAGGATTACAGTTTTCTAATTGACTATTTGACAGTTGTGTCAATAGTATAAGTTGTTCATAACGATGACCTCTTTCTAGATATAAGCTGATAGCCCTGTACACGTATAGGTACATAAATGCTACACTTAAGTAAGTAAATATTTTATTATATATTTACAATTTTGTCATGTGACTCGAATATTATACTAATAATAATTTTTAACATAAAAGTTGTGGATTTACTAACAACGTCTCTTGCAAAGTAATATGCTACACCTACATGCCCCTGGTTCTTTTTAACTAACAAGAGATTCCCTACTCAAAACGCGTATAGCGTTTATGGGGCCGTTCAAGTATTACGTAAGCACCAAAGGGGGGTGGGGGAGTCTTTACTTGCTTATTTTTGACGACATTGGGGATGAGGCGATCTGAATGGTGATAATATCAGCACAGTTGTATAAATTATGCTGATTGTTTGGTTTCCTTGTTATCCACACACCTCGTTTTAGCGAAATGGCTGCTAATTAAGCCAATATTTACTTAAGCATAGGAGAGGGAAGTAAGAGCTTTGCTTACTTTTGCTGACAAGGGGGAGGGAGGGGTTAATAATTACTAAAATTCTGCTTACGTAATACTTCAATGGTCCCTATATCGTTACAAGTGTTTTATATTATGTCGTCCACTTGCGACGACAATGTGACATCTCAAAAACCATAATTTTACAGAAACAATTTTAAATTAAATCAGATATTCTTTTTTTGTGACTTACAAGCTTGTTGTTTGACAACTCACCTGATGTTAAGTGACGGTGTGGTCGAAGATGGTAAAGCACACCTAGCCTGGAATGGAATTGGCTCTCAAGTGAGGCTGCCGGTACGTACCGTTAGATGCTTGGCGGCAGATTTTCAACTTGAGGGTGTTAGCTAGCCGGTCGAGTACTAGAAAGTACCCTACCACCACGCAAAACTCATTATTCATTAGATAACTGGTTCCCATAGTACACGCTTTACTTCGTTTGGTGCTAGATGGCGCTGCGTGAAATGTCCAACGATATTTATTTGCTTAGGGATTATACTTACCGTTACTATTACTGTACCACATTTCTGATAAAGCACTTTTTTATATTCAACTGTACAGCTTGAGTACAGAGTATAAAGGGTTTAAACAGCTATTATTTAACATCCTATACAAAGCTTATTTAACCAAGCTTGTATGTTAGATGGGTGGGTTTGAAAAAAAAAAAAACGAAAAAAAATATCACGCTCGCCTTGCGATCCAAACGTACCAACCACTGAGCCATCATCGCTTAATGTGAAAGATTTATCAAAACGAGTGTATAAATTCAATTGTAAACGGTCAGCTAAACCAACTTAAATATTTTAATAATTTATTTGCTAAACTGCATTAATTTTTAGACAGTGCATATTAATAACAATTTTCATATATGTATTATTTACATTTCATTCAGTTACCTAAATATGCATTAAAATGTATAACTTTACAATATTATGGGTAACGATACAAAGCAACATGGCTTATAACGAATATGGACGAAAGTGGAACTATACCGCAATATTTTATCACACTAACATGATTGTCATCTTTGAGCTGCAACGGCTCAACATATTTGACTGAAATTTTGTATAGAGATAGCTTATAACATGGGAAAAACAAACGATTCTTTACAAAAAATAATGTAAGGCTAAAGGACTGTAAGATAGCAGGTAAAACCCACTGTAAATATATAAAACATACATAATTTTTAGTAAATTAATGATTCAATCAGACTATTATTATAAAGGCGAAAGCTTGTGCGTTTGTTACTTCTTTACACTCAAACGGCTTGACCGATTTTGATGAAATTTAGTATGGAGGTAGCTGACACCTTAAATTAACACATAGGCTAACACCGGGGCGCGGTGGTTTAATAAAAGTAAATCAAACAGGTTAAGCGCTTAATGTTAGTCAACATGCCAGTCGGGAGCCTCATTCACTGTTACAAACAATAAAAAAATTACACAATCACGTTGTTGTAAACGCTACTCGCGGTCACCTATCTGAAAACTGAACGGATCGTCCGTTAATTTCGATGATCTTTTGTGTTATTTAGACACGTAAAATGTAGACGTAATGTCACCACATATATTTAAAGCCTTGTTGCACTGTATGTAATTTTTAATGGCAACAGTGTCTCCATAGGTAAACAATTTTATACAGGGTGGATCTTAATTAACGAAAAACCTTTAGTACACAGCTTCCTAACATCGTACACATTTGTTTAAACAAAAATAAATTTTGAAGGGAATAAATAACTTATTATCATAATGCACAATTAAGTACAGTAATCTAAGTAAGAAATCACGCTTTACAACGGTCGTGAATTTGATTTCGGGCCCGTAGTAATGAGTTCTTAAGAATATACGGACAGATTTATTAGCTCACCGTTTGGATCATGTCCAAGAATACCTGCACATGTAGGAGAACACCTGCACATGGAGGAGAACACCTGCACATGGAGGAGAACACCTGCACATGGAGGAGAACACTATAAAGGCGAAATTTTGTGTTTGTTATTTCTTCACGCTCAAACGACTGGACCAATTTTGATGAAATGGAGCTGACATCCTGGATTAACACATATACCGCTTTTTATCCTAGAAAAATGTAGCGAGTAACACCGCGGGGCACAGCTAGTATTAAATATTGATCAAATGTCATGAAACGAAAGTTATTGGTGTTATATAAGGAATCTACCACGAAAGGTTTGGCGTTTATAAAAACCACCCTGTAAATTATACAATATCTATAAACGTTCGGTGGTACAACATGTTCTCCTGTCTCTCTTAGGGGAAATGTCGCACGCGAGAGCGAGACAAAACACACTATAGCGGGTATTTTTGTCTCGACGGGATTAGAAATAAACATGGCTGACTACAGACCAATCAAAACTACTAATTAATTAAATTAGAGTTGCGATTGGTTGAAAAATGTCATATTTGTTCACATAACTAAATCCTTAGTACAAAAACATACTATATCGGGGCACAAGCTTACGTTATACTAACCCGAAAGGGGGTCGTTATACTTATCATTATGAATCAATTTTAGTATGAGCTCAAATTGAAAAAGAAAAAAATCCACTTTAACCCTCGACAAAATTTAAGAAGCAGCTTTTTAGTTACTTATGATGATGAGTACAATGCCCCCTTTTAAGTTAGTACAGCCTAAGCTTACAACACTGTAGATCTAAAACGTTTCTGACCTAGATATATTTATTTCTCCTTGTTCAACGCTTCTATGAATTCTTCTAACCGTTCTTGCACTTGTCTTACTCTCTCTGAAAAGAAAATTATTATAATTAATAAAATTAGTATATATGTATTGCAAGTGTATTTATATTACTATCTATGTCATGTTGGACTTTGACACTAAGGAAAAATAATTAAAACACAAGGAACACTAAAAAATATACACAAGTCTACAGTGTATAACCATTTTGACATTTAGATTTACCTTATATTGACACTTGTATAATTTCTTTTGACATCTGAAGATATTTTTTTAAATTGTGAGATAGATAGAATTGATTAGAATAGTCGTTTTTATCTCAATAAATAAATTTAATTTAATTTAGTGTTTTTCCCCCAAGGTTTTATTAGAGAGTTCTAATGTACCTTCCAGTTTCATCATCATCTGATGAAGAAGCCGGAAGATAGATTCATTGGGACTTTTCTAGTGACCCTGAACATCGCTGAAAAGTAACAGTATAGCAAAATATGCAATTTTACTCGGATGACATATTCGTTCCAATTATCTTGGTTTTAAAAATCAAACTACTGAACTGATTTTGATGAAATGTCTATGGGACTAATCTGAAATTATATTCTTACAAATAAAAATTATTTTCCAAATCGGTTTATAAATAACGAAGTTCTGAGGTAACGAATATAAAAATATATACAAACAAATTACCTAAATATATAAAACCTTAAACGTTAAAAATTTATGCAATCAACTTACTTAGTTCTTCAGCTAATTCTATTCTTCTGCCAGCAAGCAGTTTTTTCTTGATATCTGGGTCCGCTGACATCTGAAATGTTATATAAATGTTGGAAGACTCTTCAGAAAGCGCCATCTAGCCCCAAGTTAAGCAAAGCTAGTGACCAGATAATTAATATAATACTTATATACTTTTTTGTAAATGCTCTTACGCATGAGTTTTTTTATGGTTGACAGGCTAGGTGTTTGACCACAGCTCACCTGATGTTAAGTAACGGTGTGGTCGAAGATGATAAAGCACATCTAGCCTGGAATGGTACTGGCTCACAAGTGAGGTTGCCGGAACACACCGTTAGATGCTTGGTCCATACACGGCTAGATTTTAGGTATTTTGGTTTAAAAATTAAACTACTGAACCGATTTTGATGACAATTCTATGGGACTAAACTAAAAGAATATCCTTACAAATACAAAAAAAAAAATCGGTTTATAAATGACGAAGTTCCGAAAACTACATCCCAATTGAGAACTTCCTCCATCTTTGAATTGGATAAAAAAGTTCTCGTGGATGTGTGAAGTCTACGAACGCGCACTTGGCCAGCATGGTGGATTATGGCCTTACTATTTTTACAGTATGAACAGGCCCAGCAGTGGGCCAAAAAAACAGGACTGATTCGGATAAACACGGGCACAAGTCACCATGGTATTATGAATAGAATATCAGTGCTTGCGTTACCTCGTCTAGGACTTCCCGGAGGTCCCGGTCGAGGCGGGCCGCCTCCCGGTTGCCGATCTGTTGCCGCAGCGCGTTCGCCGTCGTGCGGAGCGTGGCCGCCACGCGCCAGAACATCACCACCTCGCAGCACTCCTTCTGAAACCGTCACGCAACAATTTTAATATATCTTTGTCAGAGCGAGCGAAGCGAGCCCTAACCCTATTCCACAACCTGAGCGTTTTTGTGGTACACCTTACTGAAAAACTATCACGCCTATAGATTAGTGCTTTAACATAGTAATTTAACTTCATACCTAGATGTGTTATCTATCATTAAAAAAAAAACATAATTTTATAACCATTAAAACAAATGAACAATAACAATTTCGTATTCATTGGACAGAATGTTATTGTACTACTAACGCCATCTGTTAGTTTGTTGTTAAACCAAAGAGTTAACATCGCTGCAACAGAACTAAACTCAATACTCAAATACATCGTAGGTAATCTACTTAATACTAGATGACACCTCTAGAATCAGGCGTAATCAGTGTTCCCAACTTGGAGGTTTTATAATAATTTAAAAAAACTGTTTAAAAATTATTACCCGTTAGATAAACTACGCGAGCCCTCACAAAGCTCAGCTTTTTGCTAGTATAATTAGTAAGTACGCATTATTGCCATCTCAATCCATATGTCAGCCTGATATCAATTTCATCTGTCAAAGTTCCCGCTCTTTTGATTTGGATGACAAACTTAGTCAATAAACCAATAAATTAAGTACAACTTTTACTTGGCGATAGATTACCTCAGCAGGAGGTCATCTAGGTAAGTACCACTGTGATAACAGATATTCTGCCGCCAAGCAGTAGTGTGTAAAGATTACTGAAGGGTACAGCTATATTACAGGGCTGTTGAGACTAACCATCAATGTCTTAGCGCCAAAGCAGCGATGCCCTGGACTTTGTTTGACTATCCAAGGTTCTGTGTATCGCTGCAATGGTCATGGACAGGCGTTATCTTTTACCATCAGAAAAGATTCGTTCATTTCATTGGTATACATTAAAAAACTCTGGATAGTTTTACAGTATAATTTTCAGTTTGACAGCAGTGTATATATACGTACGCCCAGCAGTGGGACACAAAAACAGGGTTGATTGGGAAGCTTTACTTTTAAGTTTAGAATATGTGACTGACGCAACAAAACACACATTATTAATTACAAACTCTGAATGTAACTTCCTTACGCTGTAACTGTTAAAAAGATTTTCATAAAATTTGTAATGGTGATAGTTTATAACCTGGATTTACATAGGGTTATACACTCGGAATGTAGTAACCCGAAAGGGGGTTATTTTACTGTATGAACAATTTATATTTTTGGTAGAAAATTTGTTTTATATAAAATCTTTCTCTCTTTTTCTAGCGTTTTAAATACGTAAAATTACTATATATAATAAACCTACTTTAAATTAAAAACTACATACATATGCATATGACCTTGAAAAACATTACTCCTGGAAGCCGTGTAAACACAATGTCTCACCCCGTTTCCATTCTGCTGACTGTACAGGTAGAAGCTCTTCCTACAATCCCGCGCGCGAGTCAACGCCCTCTCTAGGAAGTTTCTGGAACAATTTGCACAATTTCAAATCATTACGCAAAAACCGGCCAAGTGCGAGTCGGACTCGCGCACCGACGGTTCCGTACAAACCTTTAGGTATATAAGTAAGAGTTATTGTAATTTATGCTTTTCGCAATTTTTCCTTTATCTGTGTTTTAAGACGTTGCTTCGTACCAAATTTCAGGATTCTGAGTTCACGGGAAGTACCTTGTAGGTTTTGATTCCCTTGCGAGTGTCGAAAATTTGCAGCATAAACGGCTGTATCTGTTGATTGCGTTGGCTTAGAAGTTTGATTTTTTCACAGCTCTAAGGGACAGTAGAACTGAGTATCTGATATGAATTACAGCTTGATACATCCACGCATTTCTGAGAAAAAGGGTCTTGACAGACAGACAGCCAAGTGATCCTATAAGGGTTTAGTTTTTTTCCTTTTGAGGTACGGAACCCTAAAAACAACAGACATTTGCGAGTCTGACTTTACGAATTTTGCGATTTTTGGAGCGTATTCGTATTTCCCATAAGCGCAGTTTTTGTTCTCAGCGTTTGACTGCCGCTACCTCGCTGATGTTAAGTGAAGATGCGATCTACGATGAAGCACAGTCGACTAGAAGAAACTAATTCACTCGCGACTTGAAGACACCCAGATTGTATCTATCAGGGAATTGACTCAGCAGCTATTCCACCGTTTAACAGAGTTATATCACAATATTAAACTCTTTTACACTCTGAAAGGGATAGGCGAAGGGTGTTCAAATCCCAACAAGAAGTTTGAGCTGCCGGTCAAAGATAAGATCGTGAGGAAACCATAGCGTGGTGGTAGGGTACTCTTTAGTAATCTGCTGTATCTTTAGTATTCAGTTCCATTACAGAACGTCATTTAATATCAGTTGAGCTGTGGTCAATCATTTAACTTGTCAACCATAAAAATACATTATCGTCTTGTTAATGCGTTAACTAAATGTTGTTAAAAAGAGAATATATACAAGATTCTGGTGACTCACTTGAGATAGATAGGTTTCCACGTGTCCCGGATGTATTCGTTGTCAACCTCGATGCCCTTCCGTCTCAGGTTGTCCCGAACGGCTACCACCTACCGCACAAACATAAATTTTTTCTTTATCTCAACATATTCGAATATAAAAACAAGTCTTTACTTACGTCACATCATCAGCCATAGGACGTCCACTGCTGGACATAGGCCTCCTCCTGGTGGGGTTTTACTAATACTCGCCACGCTTGGCAGGCGGGTTGGCGAGCGCAGTTGGGTGTGATTGTTCAAGGAAGACGCTGCTGCCCATCTTCCGGAATACATCCCTCAGCCGACTCTTACGACAACCACGGGTAGAGAGGGTGGGGTACAATTCTTACGCCGGCACCACCACGGCACACGTACTTACATAAGTAATATTAATAAGAGTTTCGTCAACTTATCGTAACTTGTTTGGGGACCGTCTGAATTCGAATCCGGAGATACACAAGATTCATTTATTTGAAGGTAAGCAGGTACATCTCTTTAGCAGGAATACTAGGCAGGCACCACCGCAGTACCAGATATTCTGCCACCAAGCAGTAGTGTGTAAACATTACTATGTTCCAATTTGAAGGTATTATTAAAGGGCTGTTGAGACTAACCATAAAAATTCTCAAAGTAATGAGCGCCAAAGCAGCGGTGCCCTGGATTTTGTTTTGTTACTCAAAGTTCTTAGCGCTGCAATGGTCATGGACATGCGTTATCTCTTACCATCAGGAGAGCGTACTTTTTAGCCCCCGACGCAAAGAGGGGTGTTATACGTTTGACGTTGATGTCTGTGTGCGTGCGTGCGTGTGTGTGTTTGTGTGTGTGTGTGTGTGTGTGTGTGTGTGTGTCTGTGGCATCGTAGCTCTCAAACGGATGAACCGATTTCGATGCGGGTTTTGTCATTTGCTTCCTTGTGGTGGTTTTTAGCTGTTTGGTTAAATGCCTAGGGGGTTTTTAAATTTTTTAATTTAATTACTTGTATAAAAATAGTTTTGTGAATATAACTTAGAACGCCCAGAGACTCGATGGAGTGTCTATATTCGTAGGTAAGCTGCCGGTGGAGGAAGCGAAAACTCGGACTGGCTAGCGTGTCGTGGAAGTGGGCTATATCCAACAGTGGACTTCGATAGGCTGTTGATGATGATGAAAAATAATTTATGCGAAAAGTAAAGTAAAAGAGTGACTTGCCTCGTCGTACATGAGGTTGGGTCGCGTGGCGCCGAGCCGCTCTAGTTCGGCGCTCACCTCCGCGCGGCGGCCCTGCTCGCCTGACGTCGACTGCCAGTACAACCACCGCTCCTTGAACCCGGGACCTGACACGGCAGTCATTAGTGTCTAGTCGAGGTGTAACATAATGAAACGTTGAAACACGTTTCAAACAGCACCATTTAGCTCAACAATCAGCAATGTTTGTACTATGGGATCAGAGGGCCTGGATATCATTCGATTAGCGATAACGCTAAAAGAAAAGTATAAATGTACTAGATTAACACAAGCTATCGATATGTCACGTGGGTAGCTTATTGTCATTTCTATTAGCGTTGTCGAATATCAAATGTCACTTTGTCTAGGCCTTCTAATAACTAATCTACGTTCGTCATATAAATGTTTATCCCAAATAGAAATCGAACCCACACTACAGCTCACGAAGCAGATACCAACCGACCACCAACTGGCCTATAGAGCAGATAATAAACATATTCAAGAGATAGGACCTATCTGTTTTATTATAATATTTTACAAGTTAACAAAAGCATCTCAAAATGTTGTCTATGTTGGTACGTAGGGGAATAGGATTTCTTGATAAAAATGTGGTGTACTTAACATGCACCACATTTTCTTAAATAATATAGTCATCAACTAACAAGCAAGCTCGTAAGTACCTGATGCTAAGTAAGAGGCCATGTAAGCAGAATTCTAGTAACAACACTCTTACTCCCCCTTCCTATGCTGACGTAAATATTTGTTTAACCAGGGGCCTTATCGCTAAAAGCGATCTCTTCCAGGCAACCTTAGCATAGAGAGGATTTAAGAATAAGTAGAAAGAAAACGAGGTGTGCCAATAACAAGGAAAATAAGCAAATCAAAGGTCTAATCGCACATGGCCGGTTTTTTAAAATTTTAATAAGTTGACCGAATAGAATACAACTTTATTTACTTTATTGTACACTAACAATCGACATCACATCATCAGCAATAGGACGTCCACTGCTGCACATAGGCCTCCTCCTGGGGTGGTTTTGCCAATACTCGCCACGCTTGGCAGGCGGGTTGGCGAGCGCAGTTAGGTGTGATTGTTCAAGGAAGACGCTGCTGCCCATCTTCCGATTCACATCCCTAAGCCGACTCTTACGGCAACCACGGGTCGAGAGGGTGGGGTACTATTCTTACGCCGGCACCACAGACATTTTTTTTTTTTTTTTTTTTTTTTTATACAGAATAGGTTCGCGTTTGACCACATCCTGCCTGATGTTAAGCAACGATGTGGCCTAGGATGGAACACGCTTACCTAGAAGGAACCTATTTACTCTTGATTTGAAGACACTCATATTGTACTTTTCGGGAAACACAGACTCCGGCAAAGAGTTCCACATCTTCGCTGTGCGAATAAAGAATGTGGATTCGAAGCGCTTAGTGCGCACATGGAAAAATTAATAAAATAATAATATAATATTAAAAAAAAAACAACATCAAGACTAATTTGTGGTAGTAGAACAGCCTAGAGCGATTTCTTTCAGACGATTTTGGATGGACAGAAAATATGGTACAGCCCAGCTGTGCCATATTTGATGTTTGATGTTAAGCGTTGGTGTGGTGGGAGATGAAATTTTCATTGTTTTAATTAAATATGGAGGTGTGTAAGGAAGTGGGCAGGTTTTAGTTTCCTAACTTGTGGTAAGTGCTACTAACCGGTGAGTTGTTTGAGCTCCTGCCTGGTGCCGTCTAGCTTCTCTTTAAGCGCCGTCTCCATGAGCGACACGGCCGCGTCCCACTCCGCGCGCGAACCCACGCACCTGTCTTGCAACGCATTCAGCTGCAGTACCCTCAGAACCTGTGACAAACAAAACGGATCAAAATCGATTCTTTTTACGAATCCAAAATATACATTTCTTTTAACCGACTTCAAACAGGAGGAGGTTCTCAATGTGATTGTTTTTTTTTAAATGTATGTTCATTGATTACTCTGAGATTTATGATCCGATTTACGTGATTCTTGAAATATGACATATAAACATATTGACATTTTGTTTTTATTCCATTGACATGTAATCAGTGTTCTAAAACTCAATGTAATGATATTACGGAATTGACTTGTAACATTGGTGTTATCAATAAAATATTTGTATTTGTATGACTTTTCGTATAATTTCCAAAACTTCATCGAAGCTTATAGCAAAGTCGCCACTACTTTACTAAATCATGATTAGATTTGACTGGCACGGACTGGACTTTGACTATAAAGATAAAGAAGCTAGAAACTGAACACTGCACATAAAATACAAAAACATTGAAACTGGCAGAATGCACAGACTGCGATGCCAAGAAGAAAAAAAAGTACCGATTTGTGTCTTCTCAAAACTATCAATGTCAAATCTAAACCAGTTCAAGAGCTTAAACGCCGGGAATTGAGCGTTCAGAATGTAAGCTCGGTTTAACTTAAACTGCGTTTAATTTGTCTTGGTGAAATGCACAACAACGGTTTAACTCGTAAACTGAGTTCAGGTTGCACTGAACGCGTTTAAATTCACTGGTGAAATCGGAAAGTGTTTAGCATTTTCGACCACACCGTCACTTAACATCAGGTGAGTTGTGGTCAAACACCTACTGTCAATAAAAATAAACAATTAACGTGAATGTTTATGTGAATCTTTCAATTCATCATCAGGCCAGCGTAGTAGTCCAAATGTCCCAAGCACATTTCGAATGTGTATTGCCCAACAGTGGGACATCAAACGCTGCAGTAACTTACATCTTGAGCTCTTTCTTCCCACTGGTGCCTGTTCAGCGCTTCTTCGACGGCTTCTTTCTTCACAGGCTCGTATATGAGGTCGGTTTCGTTAGTTTTTCGCATGAGGTCGGTGAACTCCTCTCGCAGCGCCTCACGCCCCGCGCGGATGGAGGCAGTGGGCAGTTCTGATTCGGCCCAATCGCGGAGTTTTATGTCCACTAGAGTGTTGAACTTGTCTGAAAGATTTAGTTTATGAATAATTTCATCACACAATTTTTTCCATACCATTGGAAGACTTTTCGCACAGCGTCATCTAGCCTCAAACAGAGCAAAGCTTGTACTGGAAACCAGATAACAGAAGGCCTTGAAAATTTGTCGCCAAGCACTTAACGGTGTGTTCCGGCAGTCTCACTTGAGAGTCAGTTCCATTCCAGGCTAAGTGTTTAGCCAGTCAATCATTTTAAAAAAAAAACGCTAATAGAAAAATTCATAAATGTACGGGATTGACATAAGCTGCCCATATCGACAGATTTATTTAGATAATTTCTACCGGAAAGTTTACAGGTTTGTGCAAAATCGGGGCGAGTCATTAGTTCCTTTTATTTTTTTTTATTCCATATAGTCTTGCGTTTGACCGCCATCTCGGCTGACGTTAAGCGAAAATGCGGTCCACAATGGAGCACACTGTCCTAGAAGAACCGAACTCGCGACTTGAAGGCACCCATATTGTATTTATCGGAAACACCCAATCGGGCAGCAAATTCCAATGTCTGGCGATTCCAAATATAAATACAAATATTTTATTGATAACACCAATGTTACAAGTCAATTCCGTAATATCATTACATTGAGATTCAGAACACTGATTACATGTCAATGGAATAAAAACAAAATGTCAATGTATATAAACATGTCAATATAAGAATATTGTCAATATAATAATACTGCCAATATAAAATATGTCAATATAAAAATACGTCAATACAAAAATATCTACCTACGAAGAAGGTGGAATCGGACCGTTTAGATCGAGTTTTCGGAATATCAACCATGAAGCGGTGTCGCTTTTTAGAGCTTCTGGCTCTCCGATAGTAGAATGGGCAGGATGGAATTAGGTCATGCAGATCTGAAGCGCACTCTTCAAAGTGTATCCGGTAGAAAACCGACAACTTTCAGTCAATGTTCCAGACTTTTCTGAACAAGACAAACAGAAGGAAGCGGACAGTAATGCTCACTATAGTTAATATCGTAAGGATCGATCCATATCGTGGCTGCGTGCACCGTGCTCGTGGATTCGTTATTCTGTACCTTGACTTGCCGTGGGATACGCAACGCTGTGGATAAAGGATACGAGATAGAGGACAAAGGATGGAGAGTAAAGGGTATGGGACAAAATTTGGATTTCATGGATAGGTAATATAAGGTAAAGGATAGGGGTTCTTTTTAATGTAAAAGTAGTGAGATAAATGAGTCTGTCTCCTAATATTGTAGTGATGATAGCTTAGTGGTTAGCGAGGTCGGTTCACACGCTAAAATTCGTGGGTTCAAACCCCAACACTGAGCTTAAGGAAAACATCGTGAGGAAACCATAGCATGATGGTAGGGTACTTTCTATTTCTCGATTGGCTAGTTAGTCAAGTTGAAAATCTGCCGCCAAGCACCTAACGGTGTTCTGGCAGCTTCAATTGTGAGCCAGTTCTATTCCAGGTTAGGTTTGTTCACACTATTCGACCACACCGTCACTTAACATCAGGTGAGCTGTGGTCAAATACCAAGCCTGTCAAGTGTAAGAGGTAACGCCTGCTTTTGACCATTGCAGCGATACCCAGAACTTCGAGTAACAAAACAAAGTCCAGGGCTTCGGTGCTTTGACGCTCATTACTTTGATACTTTCAATAGTTAATCTCAAAAGCCCTGTAATTTTGCTACCAGCAATACCCTTCAAACCGTAACAAAGTAATGCTTACACACTACTACTTGGCAGCAGAAAATCTGAATACCTTTCCTATTAAATTAATCGCACAAATCTTTACGTCAAAGTGAAATTACCATATGTTTGCTCCGCAAAACGCGACACTGTGTATTGCTAAATAAATTTCATAATCAACTGACACCAAAACGCGCTTATATTAGCTATTAAAATCGCCTTAAGTTTAAAAAAGTAAGTAAATATAACGGTTATAATCTCGTGTATTAAGCCGAAAGGGAATTATTGTATTAATCATTATGGATACAAGTCTGTTGTTTGAAAGTGTCATCAACTAGAATGTTTTCAGTAAAATCATAAGTTTGTTGTAGAAGCCAAATTGAAATAGTTTATAATAAATAAATGTGTGTGTGTGTGTGTGTGTGTGCATGTATGTGTGTGCAAATGTGTGTCGGTATATTAATGTAAACATGTGTAAGTATTTGAAAGCCTTGTAGTCTAAGTCTCAGATCAACTAGAATGTGTTCCGTAGAATCATAATTTTGTTGTAAAAGAAGCCAAATTGAAATATTTAATAAGT
This sequence comes from Biston stratarius, assembly GCA_950106695.1. Lineage (NCBI taxonomy): Eukaryota > Metazoa > Arthropoda > Insecta > Lepidoptera > Geometridae > Biston > Biston stratarius. The sequence goes on from OX467115.1 coordinate 8,038,694, forward strand.
ACGAACCGACATCCTCCTGTGCGTTGGCGGCGGCTGGAAGATATATCTTTTCGAAAACTTCATCAGCGGCCGCGTGCCAGAGTGCCTAGGAATGTAGAAAATATGTACATTAAATACACATCCTGGTGAAAATTAATTATAGTCGGCGTCATGTTTCCATCACCGCACTAGCGGTGGTGGTGGTAACGGTGATGGTGATTATCTGAAAGCACATCCACATATACTTGATTTATTCACGCAATCCTTTTCGCCATACACTTGCAAATTGTGAAATGATCTTCCTTCCTCCGTATTCCTGCAGAGTTACAACATAAGGTTCTTCAAAAGATGTGTTAATAAATCTTAAGTGCCTCTGGTTTTTTTTTTTTTTTTTTATGGCTGACAAGCCAGATTTTTGACCACAGCTCACCTAATGTTAAGTGACGGTGTGGTCGAAGATGGTAAAGCACACCTAGCCTGGAATGGAACTGGCTCTCAAGTGAGGCTGCCGGAACACTTCACAGCATCTAACGGTATGCTTGGCGGCAGATTTTCAACTTGAGGGTGGTAGCTAGTCAGCCAAGTACTAGAAAGTACCCAACCACCACGCTATGGTTTCCTCACGATGTTTTTCCTTCACCGGCAGCTCAAGCTCATTGTTGGGGTTTGAACCCACGCCCTTCGGCATGCGAAGGGACATTAGTGTTTACACTGCACCCGCGCGAAGCCGGGGCGGGTCGCTAGTGTTATGTAATCGCACCTTGTTCAGGCGCTGCTCCCAGAGCGGCGCGGGCACGGCGGACAGCTCGGCGGACTGGTCCAGCAGCTCCGCGCGCGCGCGCTCGAACACTTCGTCGCGATCCAACTCGCGTTGCCTACACACATACATGGCAACCATTTACATACAACTCACAACTGATGAAGTACTGGAAAACATCGAAACTCATAAATCTAATTAAATTTATTAAAACATCAAAATCAAAAAGTCATTTATTCAGTTTAGGCCCTGGTAAGGCACTTATGAACGTTATGTTTGAATCTACCACCGGCTCGTAATTACGCTTCAACTGAGAAGACTCCGGCAAGAAACTCAGCAAGGCATTTTTTTTTGTGGTTCTTTCTTTTCATATTTATTTATTTTAAAAGGAAAGTTATTGGCCTTGAAAAAATGTTTATAAGAATAAACAGATAATGAAGATATGCTAGTTTCATGAGTTATTTTGTCTGATTATGTAACTTATATTCATCATCAGCCATAGAACGTCCACTGCTGGACATAGGCCTCCTCCTGGGGGGGTTTTGCCAATACTCGCCACGCTTGGCAGGCGGGTTGGCGAGCGCAGTTAGGTGAGATTGTTCAAGGTAGACGCTGCTGCTCATTTTCCGGATTACATCCCTTAACAGACTCTTACGGCAACGACGAGTTGAGGGTGGGGTACTATTCTTACGCCGGCACCACTATGGCAAACTTATATTACTTTAAAGAAAATAGCTAAAATATCAGAAAAAGGCATAATTCTTAAATAATAAAAGTACAGGGTGAATTCGTATTTTAGCTTATCAATGGCCAGAAAAAGTTTGAGAAATAACATAAAAAATAATAGTATATAAAGACGACGTCTGTCCATGACCATTGCAGCGATACACAGAACTTTGAATAGTAAAACAAAATCCAGGGCATCGATGCTTTGGCGCTCATTACTTTGAGACAATCGATGATTAGTATCGACAGCCCTATAATTTGTCAACTGCAGCACTCTGCAAACCGCAACACAGTAATGTTTACACACTACTGCTTGGCGGCAAAAAATATCTTAATCATGGTTAATTTACAATATCATGGCAATGTAAAACCGTATCTAGTCAAGGTTACAAAACGTTACCTGGGGAAGGAGTTCTTCCATTCGGTTTCGAGGTTGAAACGCATGGCCTTGAAGGCGTCGGCCTGCTGCTCGACGGAGGCACGCACCATCCGCCAGAAGCAGTCCGCCACCGCCAGCGAGAGGTTCCGCGTCGTCACCTGCGACGGCGTCACCAACCCGTCCCTAGCGGACAGATACACCACACCATCACGACACATACACACACAGCTGGGCGTGCTCTTCTCAATGTGAGAACGATAAAACCATCGTCCATAACTCATGAACATGTAAGTTTTCTCACAGTGTTTTCCTTCACCATTTGAAGTGACAATATGCACATAACTAAGAAAAGGCAGGTGCTTGCCGTGGGATACAAAATTCCACGAATTGTTATCAACGAAAATATGTTTTTAAAAGAAACCAGCGTTTTTTGTAGCGATGGATAGCTCAGTGGTTAGGGCGGTAGGTTCGCATGCCGAAGGGCGTGGGTTCAAACCCCGATAATAAGCTTGAGCTGCCGGTGAAGGAAAACATCGTGAGGAAACCATAGCGTGGTGGTAGGGTACTTTCTAGTACTCGGCTGGCTAGCTACCATCCTCAAGTTGAAAATCTGTCGCCAAGCATCTAACGGTGTAGAGATAACGCCTGTCCATGACAATTGCAGCGATAAGACAGAAATTCGAGTAACAAAACAAAGTCCAGGGTATCGCTGCTTTGTCGCTCATTACTTTGAGACTTTAGATGATTAATCTCAACAGTCCTGTAATTTCGCTAGCTACAGTAGCCTTCTAAACGGAACACGGTATTGTTTACGCACTACTGCTTGGCGGCAGAATATCTGGTACTGCGGTGGTATCTTGGACGACCCCCTGCTTAGGAAATCTACCACCAAGTAAAGTTCGCGGAAAATACAGACGCCGGCAGACATTTCCACATCCTCCTATTCCTTATGGCTTTCTTCTCGCTAGTTCTTATGGTATTCTTTTCGCCCCCTCTTCTACTAAAAACCATTTATGGGCAACTCATTTGTAACGGATATAATTATAACGTGTGGTGTTTGAAGATATTTGCTTCCCACGGTACAGATGGTTAACCACATTATTGAACGAATTAAGTAATCTAAGTGGGAAATTACAAATCTGGTACACACACCTAGCTTGGAATGGGAACTGGCTAAAAGGCTGGGTGGAATAACATTATGCAGTTTTGGCGTTACGAGAATACTTACTTGAAAAGTTTGGACGATCGGAAGAACCGTTCCTCGTACTCCCTGATGTTGGCGATGGAGTCGTCGCGGCGGCTGCGCCCCGTCACCACGGCGTAGTACCCGAGCGCGCGCATCGGGAACAACTTACCCTCCAGGATGCGACGGATCTGGAGACAACCATATTATATTGTAATTAGACAGGCTAGGAACTTAATGAACGAACACTATTTGACTATTTAATTATTGTTTTATTTTATTTAAATTTAATTTCATCATCATCATCATCAGCGACCTTGCATAGTCCACTGCTGAACATAGGTGTCACCCAGGACACACCACTCAGCCCGATCTTCAGCTTTTCGCATCCAGCCACTGCCAGCTGTCTCAGGTATATCGTCACTCCACCTAGACTCGGGGCGTCCTACATTACGGTTGCCGATTTGCGGTCTCCACTCTATAACACGTATACCCCAGTCGGTTCTGCGGCAAATATGACCAATTTTTAAATTCAAGATTATAAATTAAATATGGCTGGTAATATTTAAATCAAGTATGGCCTGTGTGGTCCACTCACCCGGTTAGGATTGGCCAGATTTTCCTCCGCGAGGTCAACTTTGGTCAGCACGAATATCGTCCTCTTCCCGGCGGGGTCGCACGATGACACTAGGTCCGTCACGTTACTGCGCTCCGCGTCCACTGACCCGTCCTGCAAGTATTCCGGTTATAAGTTTTATAACTTACATCTAAACAGGTCTGCCTTTTTCTGTGAGTCAGTTAAAACAAAAATAACATTTATTTCTTTTGTATAATGTATAGTAATTATGGTTAAAATTTCGTTAAATTATAGAAACAAAGAGTACTAATTCGTTACATTATAATGATAATTTATTGATAATTATACTTATCTATTACATTATACATTTATGTCTAGAATAGTATACAAATAATATTTTGTTGTTTTGCAGTACCATTGGGCCCCAAACTAGGCAAGCCTGTATCTTGGTGGCCCGGTTCACAAGTTGTAAAACAATAGAGTTGAGCGCGACTTAGTGATAACAAAATTTAACAAAAATTTAAAAATTTGAAAATATTTTAATTTACGGGTTACATCTACACACAAATATAAAATTTAAAATAATTAATTTTTAATTAAGGTAAGATTTGTATTAGTGTTCAAAAGTGTACATATTAATAAATAATATAAATAAATATCCAAGCAATACAAAAAATACACGCAAATTATGGAAAGGAACATTCATAAGACAACAGACAAAAATAACATTTATTTCTTTCGTATAATGTATAGTAATTATGGTTAAAATTTCGTTAAATTATAGAAACAAAGAGTATGATTTCGTTACGTTATAGTAGCAAAGGGTAAGACATTATCACGTTACCTGTATGCATAGAATGATGGCGTTGGGGTTGTCCATGTACTGCTTGGTCATTTGTTTGATCGCCTCGCGTGTGTCGGCCGCCATATCTACTGTTTGAGTCTGGGAAATGAAACAACATTGATTAAAGCGCTTCTATTTGAATTTAGCTTTTAGCGATATAACTCCGACTTGTGGCACGAGCTGATAAGGTTATTTTTTGTTTGTACATTTTAACTGTGTATGTAATATAAGTATGCAGTACCTGGTTGACCGAGCATTGCTCGGCTGAAAACATGGATAAAACGACGTTTTCTGAAAATGAAACCTAGCTAGATCGATTTTTCGCCCCCAAAACCCCCTGGATACAAAATTTCATGAAAATCGTTGAGCCGTTTCCGAGATTCAGAATATATATACATATATATATATATATATACAGCGAGGCGCTACTGCGCCGACATTAAATGAAAACACATATCCAGTTCCACGTTCTTATACATTCGGTATGCTTTAATTTCATTAATTGTTATTATTTACTGAATTATTCACAATTTTCAAAAATACCATTTAGAGCAACCTGTATCTAAAAAACTGCAGCGCAAATGTCATTAGCCGGAGACAAATCAAAACGTATTATCAATTAAAAAAGAAATACTATTAAATTAAGATAGTCATAGATATTAACCTTGTAAAGACACGCGTGTGCGCGTTTCTTAAATGCAAACGATAAAGAAATACTTACTGAATGAGCTGAAAGCTCGCACAAACTTGACCGCGCTTCCTATTTTCTTTTCCTCATAAATAACTTTGCTAACAGACGGTGCGGTAAAGTTCTGATGATGAAGCTAGGAGATGGTGGTAGTACTCTGATTTTTATTCATGAACCATTATTAATTCACAAAGATTTTTGATTCTTGTAAGCAAACTATAAATAACAAACTCACAATGTCAGTACCTAATAGACTAGTTCTTACAAAGAGATGAGTTTACAAAAAGTTTGGTTATAAAAACTTTTTTCAATTAAAACTTATTGTTACTTTGTGTTGATAAGATCGTGTTTTGTATGTGACTGTGTAACATAAGTAGTTATTTTGCCATTGATGATGTCAAATTCACAGCATTACACCATCATTTAAAATATTATTAAACCATGCATTATACTGCAAATGCACGAGTTGCTATAGAATAATTTAAAAAAGGTTTTAACAAACTTATACAAACTGTTTTAAACATTGATCTATTTGTATGAACCAATCTATTTACTGACATTGGCAGTATCATTGTTGACGTTTGTCCGTCATGTTTTATTTACAAAAGTGTGTGCTTATAATATTTAAAGAGTTCCCTCGATTTCTCCTGGATTCCATCATCAGATCCAGACTTGATACCAATGGGACCATTTGGGAAGTACACCCTTTCAAACAAGAAAATAATTTCCGAATCGGTCCAGTGGTTTTCGAGTAATCGGTGAACATACATAAAAATAAAATAAAATAAGAAGATTCCGACGAATTGATAACCTCCTCCTGAAGTCGTTTAAAAATGAGAAAGTGTTAATAGTGATTGTAAATGCGATGTACATTATACCTAATGCTCTGAGCGCACCGCAATGCGGCTTGCACTGTGCAGTTTCGTTTGAATCAATTGATACCTACGGTGTCAAAGAATCGCCGCGCCCTCTAGCGCACACAGCTGTAGTTGTATGAATGAGTCACAGGATGATTCTAATTCGGGTACTTGATTTATTATTTAGTTTGTTTGAAAATTGTTTTTTTTTAAATTTGCGTTTTTTTTTTTTACGTTGCTTATATGATTACTGATCATTAACCCTACCCGTGTGTGAATTTAATGTCGATACAAAGTATCCATGTCGTATACAAGAATTGCTCGTTTAAAGATATAGATTTAAAAAAAGTGGTCACGTGCGAGTCGTGCGCCGAGGGTTCCGTACCTACCCATTATACCGCCATCATAAAATTGGTATCATTTTTATTGGTGGCAAGTTTTAAGTGTGTGTGTGAGTTTATGTGTGTGTGTACACGCAAAGTACCAAAATTTACCTTAATTTTTCGGCATTTTCCCTTTACTTGTGCTGTAAGACCTGTTTGCCTTTACCGGCAGCTCAAGCTCATTGTTGGGGTTTGAATCCACGCCCTTCAGCGTGTGAAACGACCGCGCTAGCCACTGAGCTATCATGGCTACAATAATAATGAATACATCCGTTTCCGTATTAAAATACACTCCAAGATCGTAGCCCGATATAATATACTGGGTGGTATACTTACGGAGATGACTCCGGGCAAGTCGACGAGCACCATGCGGTGGAGGCCGGGGCCCTTCACGGACATCGAGATTACTTCCGTGGAGACGGTGCGCCCGCCTCGGACGCTGTTACGCATTCGCATCTCTACCTCCCTGAAAACAGCACCTCTTTTTATTTTTAGAACTAGCTGACCCGGCGAACTTCGTATTGCCAAAAACTGTTTTGAAAACGAAGTAAGTTTAGAGGGTATGACCACTACACGCCGCTAGATGTCGTCAAATTAAATAGTAATGTTTTGTGACACTTGACGACATCTTGTGCATAGCACGTCAGTAAGGCGATTTTCCATACAAAATTACCATTATAATTTTACAGCTTTTCTTTTGGATCTTCTCTATAATTTTTCCTTTTAAACCTTTCCTGAACTATAGCGAAGAAAACAAAAAAGAATATATTCAAATCGGTCAAGCCGTTTTTGAGTTTCAGCGAGACTAACGAACGGCGAAACATTTTTATATACAAGAGAAGAAAGAAGGCACATATTGCTTTTGCTGTGTAATTTAGTATGTGTTCTCAAAACAAAAGTTCTCAACCAGTTCGTTCTACCCGAACGATCGTAGTAATTCGCCAGAGAACAAATGTCAGCATATTAGCAAGTTGAATTGGCAGCGGGCTGGTCATATTTGCCGCAGAACCGACAACCGTTGGGGTAGACGTGTTCTAGAGTGGAGACCGCAAATCGGCAAACGTAGAGTAGGACGCCCCGAGACTGAATGGAGTGACGATATACGTAAAACAGCTGGCAGTGACTGGCAAGCGAAACGCTGAAGATCGGACTGAGTGATGTGTCCTGCGAGTGACCTCAGCAGTGGACTATGTAAGGTTGCTGATGATGATGATGATGACGATGTGTTCTTTAACATGAGACCTTGGTATACATGAACGGATGTATACGGAACTGAAATGGCTTTGACACAATTTAGTTTTACTTAAGTGCCCGCGCCCGCGCACCGACCGTTGTCTTTACGAGTCCGCGCGCGCGTTGGCTCCTTGAAGAAGGCCACCGGTAGTGGCTGAAACTATAATCGTAGTATCCGATATATTAAACACGAGTAATCCCGCACAAGTAAAACTCTAGTTTTGAATAAAATTAACTGCTTCACTAAAAAAAGTTTGGCTACCCTCGACCAAATATTATATAGAGCAGCTAATGATTTTTTTTTTAAATAACAGAGTTTTGTTCGTAGTAAAAGTTATTCATAAAAATAATATATTTTTTTTAATTCATTTAGATTTACATTAAAATAAATGATTGATCCACTCACTTCCTTAGATCGGCGAGGTCAGATTCCTTGTTGAGGTCGAATTCTCTGGATGAGTCGCGGAACTGCGCCACGTGGTAAGGCCCTTCTGACAGCGTCACTTTAACGGGTGCTCTGGAAACGAATATAATACATTTACCATAGACATTTTTTTTTCAGCTTCTAAGGCACCGGGCTCCGTGACCTTAGTACTTAAACTAAACGCAATACAGGGAGAGGTAAGGTAATCTATGACTAGTTTGTGTGTATACCGCGAGCAGAGCGGCGACCCGCAAGCAGCACCCGAGCACGAGTAAAACGCATGTGCCAGCCATCGCCCTCCGCAACCATATCTGAGGGAAGAGACACGCGACGCCGCCGCAAGAAGGAGCCTTCGATGGTGAGCATGAATGCTCGAGGCATACACACAATCCTTATTTCTAAACTCTTAATTTAATTCAGCATTATCTGGACTATATATTTTTAAAAGATGATGTTGAGCAATAGACGAACCAGGCAGTCTCCGGATGTGTGACCAGAAGTGCTATTAATTTCTGTGGGATACCTTAGGTTATTCTATACTTTTTAACCGACTTCAAAAGGAGGAGGCTCTTTTTTATGTATTTTTTATTACGCTGGGATTTATGATCCGATTTACGTGATTCTTCTTTAGTTTGTTGCGGAATAGTTGCCATTTGGTCCCATACAAATTTAACATAAATTGGGCCAGTTGTTTTTGTTTACGTGGACGATGTAATTGTCTTTGGCAAGACGTTTTTGAATCTTATCGAGTCTAGCTAGACTCATACTGTTTAAAAGTTTCTTGGCGTGAACATAAATTAACTAAAAATTTAAAAATAAACAAACTTAAGAAAGAAAGTAAAATCGACTTAGAGAAAAAAAACATCACTAAAAAGCGAAAAATAAACTTACTTAACAAAGTATTATTATACCTGCTAGGTACCTACTGATCTGTTTGAAGTCGGTGCCAAGCACCTAGGCTAGGCTAAGCACCGACTTCTTATTCTATTCTACCGAACTTAAATTCTGTAATTTCTTAATTACATTTTTAATGTATTGTACACTGTGTTGGTGGACTTTATAAATAAATAGACGACCGCCTACAAAAGGGATCTACCACCAAGTTACCACATAGTTTTAGTATTGCGTGTTTCCCCCACCCCCCCCACTGACCGTGTACACATTTCGCCGGCGCCGCGCGGGAAGATCCTCGCCTGCGCGATCATCTCTAGCACGGATGTCTTGCCGGCGGACTGGTCACCGACGACCACCACGCGCGGCAGCCGGTCCGTCTCGCCCGCGTCCCAGCCCGACAGCTCGTCCAGCACCGAGCTGTACATGTCGATCAACGAACGCTGGAACCACGGAAAACAATCGATAACTTAAAAACAAGCGACACACAAACTTTGAGTAACAAAACAAAGTGCAGGGCATCGCTGCTTTGGCGATCATTACTTTGTCGTTAGCTGAATACAGTAATGTTTACACACTACTGCTTGGCGGTAGAAAATCTCGTTCTGCGGTGGTAGCTACCTGGACGATTTCCTGCTGAGAAGACCAAGTTTCTTTTGTTTTCTGTACATTTTTCTAAATCTTGTTTTTATTTTTTTACGGCCGTCAGGCTAGTTGTTTGACCACAGCTCACCTGATGTTAAGTGACGGTGTGGTCGAAGATGGTAAAGCACACCTAGCCTGTAGTGGAACTGGCTTTCAAGTGAGGCTGCCGGAACACACCGTTAGATGCTTGGCAGCAGATTTTCAACCTGAAGTGGTAGCTAGCCAGCCGAGTACTAGAGAGTACCCAACCACCACGCTATGGTTTCCTCACGATGTTTTTCTTCACCGGCAGCTCAAGCTCATTGTTGGGGTTTGAACCCACGCCCTTCGGCATGCGAACCGATCGCGCTAACCACTGATCTATCATCGCTTCGCGCTGTGCGCGATAAAGAGATTCTATCTATCAATCTATCTAAACAGTCTGCTAATATTTCTTATACCTAGTTGCTAAACAGAGTTGATCCTATCACGCTTCCTTGCGGAAGCCCGTACTTACCTTGACCTTTCTAGGGGGAGGGGTCCTGCCTTGCCGTAACAGCATGTTCTGCTGCCTCAGCTCCCTGTTCTCCTGCTCGAGCCGCTGCAGCTCGCGCTGGTACCGAGCCTGTAGCGCTAACACCTCCTCTTGCAATGCGTGCACACGCTTTTCTAAAATAAATATCGTAGAACATTACACACAGCGCCATCTGACCCCAAACTAAGCAAAGCTTGTACTATGGAAACCAGATAACTGATTAGAATTCTTAAATAGTTTTTTTTTTTGTAAATACATACATACGGAACACCCAGACACAGAACAAACTCTGATGAAACCATGGGTTGAAGATAAATCACTACATATTATAAAACTCATGCGAGTTTCACCAATAGACAGAGTGATTCACGAGGAACGTTTAGGCATATAATTTGTCAAGGTTTTGTGTAAGTTGGTTGAAATATGATGATAATTGTTGGAAGTGTCGGATAAAGTCAAGCCACCTGGGAGCTTTCATCGAAAACGCTGCCTAATATAAAAAAAAACATTTAATCCCTTTGAGATATAACAAAACAATGCATGATGGGATATTCCACTTTTATAGATCTACAAAAAAGTTTGCAGTGGCATATATCTATCTTTTTAGGATAGCTTACGATAGCCATTCTTACTACCCGTGCGAAGCCAGGGGGGCATAAGTTTTTTTTTTTTATGTTACCGTTATGAGCCGAACGAGACGCTCTCCTGATGTTAAGAGATAACGCCTGTCCATGACCATTGCAGCAATACACAAAACTTTGAGTAGTAAAACAAAGTCCAGAGCATCGCTGCCTTGGCGCTCATTACTTTGAGACTAGATGGTTAGTCTCAACAGCCCTGTAATTTCGCTAGCTGCGGTACCCTTCAAACCGAAACACAGTAATGTTTACACACTACTGCTTAGCGGCAGAATATCTGGTACTGTGGTGGTACCTACCTAGACGACCTCCTGCTAAGGAGATCTACCACCAAGTAAAAAACAAAAAACAAGACGGAAACAATTAAAAAAAAAAACACAATGATATCTTTAGGCTTCCAGCTTACTTATGAGTAATTCCTTATAGAAGCTTATAATATAAGCGTCGATTACACTGACCGTATATGTTAGAATCTTCCTTGGCCGTGCGCTCGGGCGGCGGCGGAGGCTTGCTCTTCAGGTTGTTGACGATGGGCGCGGACTCTGTAGAGCAATGCACTAACACTATTATGGCAACGCGTCCAACAACTAACTTATAGACGCCATGTGCAGAATCATCCAAGCTAACAATCAAAAATTTAGTATAAATACGTCATCGATGGATAGATCGGGATTCACATTAAGCTTTTTTTTTAAACAAACTTGGTGTTTGACCACATCTCACGTAATGTTAAGTGACAGGGTCGACGATCGTAAAACATAGGTAACATAGCCTAGAATGGAACTGGCTCTCAAGTGAGATTGCCGGAACACAGTGCTAGGTGCTTGGCATCCGATTTTCAACTTAAGGGTGGTAGCTAGCCACCCGAGTACTAGAAAGTACCTACCATCATGCTATGTTTTCCTTCACCGGCAGGTCAAGCTCATTGTTGGGGTTTGAATCCATGCCCCTCGGCGTATGAACCGACCGCGTTAACTATCATTGCTGTCATAGATAGCGCTTTTTAAAGCTGATACGGACATCGCACAAAGGTTGGAAAAGGTTTTTTATCTTGACATCGACAGAAGAATGATGCTGAAAACTACAATTTTACCAAGAGTAAGAATACTTTAAACGGTAATTTTACTTAAGAGTATAATTGCACAATATGTAATGTCGTGTAGGAGTTACCGATATGACCCTGGTTGCTGGCGGCGGCGGCCGCGACGGCATCCTCGTAGCGCTGCTGAAGCCAGGACTGAAGCTCTAGCGCCCGAGCCATGCCTGCTTCCTTCAAACGGGGATCTAAAGTCCAAGGAGCGATTTAAGAATTAGCTTATTCCCATCTACTGCTTCTCATGGTTATGGCTACATGGTCATAGGCTTTCTGTCGTTCATGCAGTTGATAACCCTATATGATTATACAGTTTGTTTTACCAATATTGTAAATAATGTTTGTCTGAAACGGCATAACATAGATGATATTCGGAATGCTGGTAAGTAATCTGCTGATTAATAAATAGGCTAAATTTTTGCCCCGAAAACCACAGCATGTTTTTTTTTAATGGTTGACAGGCTAAGTGAATGACCACAGCTCACCTGATGTTAAGTGGCGGTGTGGTCGAAGATCGTATAGCACACCTAGCCTGGAATAGTACTGGCTCTCAAGTGAGGCTGCCGGAACACACTGTTATATGCTTTGCGGCAGATTTGGTGCGTTTTGGTGTGGTTGAGTACATTTTAGTACTTCACTGGTCACCATCAAGTTGAAATTCTGCCACCCAGTGTTTTCTGACTGCATCATTTGAAAGCAAATTCCATTCGAGGGTAGGTGTTTTTACCATCTTCAACCACACTGTCCCTTAACATCAGGTTAATTGTACTCAAACATCTAGTCTGTGAACTATAAAAAGAAATGATGGTAAACTCGCTTACATAGTGGACTACTGGGTTAATTTTGATTTACAAGCAAGTTATTTATTTTAATTAAAGCTGCTTTCAAAATGGAACAAAGCCTATTTATTAATTTTGGTTTTTAGGTTGATGTTAACGCCTAGGTTTATTACTAACCCATCTGCAGCTGATCGCTGATCTTGTCTTTGGCGTCGATGAGTGTAGCAGTGAATCGTCCCCACTGCTCGTTGTCTGGGAATAGTTCATTCACCCAACCCATGTCAGGGAGGCCATCCTTCCATTCTACATATTTCTAGAATGATACAAAACAAGTGTCTCACAAAATTATTTACTTGTTCCCGTGCATTTGCAGATATGCCTATATTATTAAAAGTAAATGAATTTACTTTTAATAATATATTTAAATGAATTCGGACTCGAAGTGCGGCGAATCTCGAGGCACACGAGTCGTAATCATCATCATAATCAGCCGATATTCAACCGTACGTAGTTTCCTAACCTACTCTCGTTCGATATGAATTTCGTTTTGAAACTTTTACTAAGCATTGAAAATTTCATCCACGGAAATGTCAAAATCATCATCATAATCAGCCTATACCCAACCAATCACCGTTCTCTACCTATTTATCCTACTGCTTCTTCTTTTTTTAAAGTTGCACCCAACTGAACCTAAATGCCTGACCCTTCTCGCCTTCAGGACCTCCCCGCGGGCCGCTTGCGGCCCGCGCAACCACGCGACATACTAGTTGTTATTATATTATTGGAGAACAGTAAATTGCTCACCTTATTAAGCGTCATGCCACCTCCCACAGCGCCTCCAAGCAGCAGGTACCGTATTTTCAGCACACCTCGCACCGCCCGCGCCACTAACATACCATACTGCCGTCGCTGCACCCAGCTTGGATCTGGCCGGTGGAGAATGACACGCCGGCCCGTGTATACACAGAATGCAACCGCACGCGTCTCTAGGATACTCCATGACGTGCGCTTGTATGTTATTCTGAAAGTCGAAAAGACAAAACTATGAATAAATAAATACCAACCACTAGAAAACAATAATAAAATAATTCATCATCATCATTTCAGCCTCTCCCAAAAATTACAATTAGTGTAAGAGTAGTTAATAAGAGTTTTCTAGATTTTAAAAAGAGTCATTTTACCCATTTATTGTACAAGTAAATTATTAAAAATTTTAAAAACCTCCAACACAAAATCAAACATAGCTAAGAACAATCCCGACTAATTCACCTTCCAAACAAAAAAACAATGAAATTGGTTTATACGTTCAGGAGATAAGATGCCACAGATAGACACATTCAGACATGTCAAACTTATAACACCCTGTCGTTTTTGCATCAGGGGTTAAAAACCAATATGAAATGTACCATTTTATTTGTTTGTATTTATGCATATTCCACCATAGTGCCTAAACTCAGAGGCGGATTAAATATGGAGAGCACCCTAGGCAAGCACCTAATAGGCGCCCCAGTAAGCCATATTAAAAATATGACTAACTTCGAAAGAACGTGGAATCATCTCATTGCATAGCTGGTAGTTGATGATTATACTATTATGTGAAGAACATTACTTGACAGTTTGCATATTAAAGAAGATGCGGTTTCGTTCACTCTACATGATTGTGCGTGCCCAATCGTAACCTCGTGCCCCTAGACATGTGCCTAGTTTGCCTTAGGCATAATCATACAATTTTGATGAATAAGGTGTCAATTAATTTGTTATTAAGGTCTAGGTGACAAAGACTCATTGACTACCCTGTTAGCTAATTTGATTGTGTATTTTCCTTAATGGCTGTAGGATATGGGTTTTATTCCCAATCAGGACTAACATTTGTTCTGTATACTTGGCTAAGTTCGGTTTTTGGTGCTAGATCTCTTTAGCAGGAGGTTGGCTAGGTAGGTACCACTGCAGTACTAGATATTCTATCACCAAGCAGTGTGTAAACATTACTGTGATCCGGTTTGAAGGGTACTGCAGCTAGCAAATTTACAGGGCTATTGAAACTAACCATCAAAAGTCTCAAAGCAGCAATGGACTATGTTTTGCTATTCAAAGTTCTATGTACTGCTGCAATGGTCCTGGATAGGCATGATATCTTACCACCACATCATAAAAAAATATATATGAGTATCCCATAGTACAAGCTTAGTTTAGGTTAAAATATTTTAAATTGTTATTTTACTCTGTAGCCAGGTAAGATTTTTTTTAATGCTTATTGGAAAAAAAAATGTCTAGATATTTATGTTCAAAAGGTGGTTTACTAGAATTTTAAGCCGCAGCGCAGCTATATAGTAATATTTATAGTGAATCTTTGTTGTGTTGCATTGAACAGATTGTTTTTTATTTGATTGTAAATCAATAGTCACATGCCATAATCAAGGTCATTGTAAGTAATACATACAGCATTTTAATAAACCTCCGAAGACGTGAAAATGCTCAATACCTGTTAAATAAAATAGGAACAGACTGTCATTTTAAAAAGTTGGGCAAGTTCAATGATCAATGTTGAAGTCAAAGAGTGAAATTGCGTGAACTAATCATATTTTTGTTGTTGAGACGCTCACCTCATTCGATTGTGCAGTATCCTCGACATTGTTTACGTAATTTTCTTCAATTTAACAAGTATTTCATAACCAACCGAGATGACTTCAGTGGAATATAAACAGGGTTTTTTTTTATTTCATAACCTCTACCGGTTATCTTAATTATTATTAATCCCTCAAAAACTTAACCATGCAATTCAATACACCACAAACAAATAGCTACACAATTAACTTGTAAATAAATCTAAATCATTTCATTTTCTAATTTTTTTCTACTTTGACAAAATTCATGATTCTTTTTTCTTTTGCACAGACAGACCTGACCCTGACTGACGGAAAAGCAAACTTAGCAGTCAGATTCAGTAACGTCAAAACAGACAAAATGTTTTTTTCTTTACCTTTGACACGTTATTTTATATATTTAGCCATTTTAAAAAACATAATTAAATTGATATTTTAAAGTATTGCATGAAAAATCAAGTAAAAAGAACTTCATTCACAGTCGAAGCCATAAAAAGTAAATCAAGGTCTATTTTGGTTCAATTTATTAACTTTATAATTAAAGATTTGTTGCTAAGATTTGACGGACATTTAGAAAAAAACGAAAAAATATGTTTCAGCACATTATATTATTTCCTCACATTTGTGCGTAAACTTATTCATTAAAAAAACAATTTCTAATAGAATAGATATTGGCATCCACGAAACAACAGTCATTTCAGTCATCAATTTATGTTAGCGTTCTACGTACACCGTGAACAAGTTCAAAAAGTAAAATATTTGAAACCTAAAAACTATCTGAGCAATATCAAGCTGGCATTTTAGCTTTGCCGATAACCAAAAGCATAATTTAAAAAACTGAGATTGTAAAAAAATAAACGTCAAAAAACTGTCAATTTTCCCAATTTCACGAAGAAGCAATTTTATTAAAAATATCACACCAAAAAAGAATTTCTGTCGCGAATACAACCGCGACAGCTTTTATCATCAATAATTATCGTACTTTGTGATAAACAACAAGTGTGGACAGCTGCAATGATCCGATTTCATTAATGTTGACTGTCTCCGTGCGGCGATACTCTTCAAGTCCTCAAGTGAGTGTTATTTTTTTCGATACCAGTGATGGATCAGAGTAATTAACTATTCCAAGAGGAAGTGCACCGATGATATCAGAGTTTGTTGTGTAGTGATGTAATGAGGTCGTTCGCTTCTAGGGTTTCTTTGCAGGAATAATCAGTGTTATTTTTAGACTTAAAAGTGCGCTTATGTCTGTTTGTTTGTCTGCTACCCATAACGCAAAATTATTTTGTGGATAAATTGTTCTGTGGATAACGTCTTTTTAAGTCAAACAAATGGAGACTTGCAAGATATATTACAGAAGTCGATTTTGTAAGGAATTTCATAGTGTAGTATTTGTAGAAACAATTGGGATTTTGCAGTCTCAAATTCAGGAAACCTTGCCTGGGACCCTGGGCATTAGGCAGCAAGCCTCTGTTGTTTTGTTGTTTTCTTTTATCTATGTCCTTGGGATATAAAACAACAATATTATTAATTCATAAAACAAAAAAGACAAGTATAGTAAGCCCATAGCTATTTACCTCTAGCCCCATTACTTATATCTACTTATAGCTCTAATGTTTGTGATGTAGGTTTCCCTCAAAATCTGGCACCTTAAAATAGTGATCTTATAGGATTTAAGCCTACTCAGAGAAGATTGGCTAGATAGCCCTGTTAGCTCATTGGTAGTATATCTGCTTTAAGAGTGTATAGGGTGTGGGTTCGCTTCCCACGTAGGACAAACATTTTGTGCTATAAACAAATGTTTGTTCTGTGTCTGGGTGTTTTGTATTAAGCCTGCTCACAGAAGTATTGGCTTGACAGCCCTTATGTTTAATTTGGGTTTGATTCCTATCCAGGAAAAAAAATGTGGTATAGACAAATGTTTGTTCTATGTCTGGGTGTGCTGCATATTATAAATATGAACAAAACAAAAATTATTTAAGTATTCTATCAGTTATCCGACTTCATTGTACAAGCTTTGCTTAGTTTAGGTTCAGACAGATTTATTTATTTATCTTTCATTGAAAGTCACACAAACAATGATTTGTAGCAAGCTTATATCTATGCTGTGTAAGTCCAGACCTTAGTCTTAATTAAGATCAATTTATTGTTTGCATAATGAGGTATAAAATGAGTATTCATCCTTATGAATATAAATGTAAAAGTTGGTCTTTCTTTCTCACAGCAATGGAACATATTGACATAATGTTTGGTGTGGATATAGATAAAAAATAAAATAAATATCATAGGACATTACACACAGCACCATCTGAAAAGTAAGCAAAGCTTGTACTCTAGAAGTCAGCTACATATTTTTTTCTTATTTTTTACC
This sequence comes from Biston stratarius, assembly GCA_950106695.1. Taxonomy (NCBI): domain Eukaryota; kingdom Metazoa; phylum Arthropoda; class Insecta; order Lepidoptera; family Geometridae; genus Biston; species Biston stratarius. The sequence goes on from OX467115.1 coordinate 8,056,258, forward strand.
TGCAATCAGTGGGAGAACTATGATCAGGTGTGTTGCATGAGAATGGGGCTTGGCGAGTCGGAGCTACTGCTCCATCTCCCCTTAATTGCTCAGCACATGGCTCTCTTGAGTCTCCGGATGTCCAGTGTGCTCTTGCAGCCTTGCAGAGAGTTAGGGTGACTTGCCAAGCGGTTTTTGTAGTTTTCTGAATATTGTTTGGCTTGTTCCAAGATTGTTGCAATTTCTAGGTATTTGTGAATCTCGAGAATTGCGAGCATACCAAGGTGTATTTTTTTTCTTGTGAATACATACTTACAGAACACCCAACATTTGTTTATGCCACAAAATGTTTGTCCTGGGTGGGAATGGAACCCACACTCTACAGATCTTAAAGCATATACATTACCAATGAGCCAACAGGGCTGTTGATTGATGGTTAGAGATTTGTAAGCAATTTGTTGCCTGAATAATATTATTATGAGTGAAACTGCAGGTCGGTGCTAGTTGACTGTTTTAGTATTATCACAGATTATTTGAGTAAGGTCAGAATGCAGTGGAATGATGCAATGACAAATTACTTCATTTCAAATGAATCATAAACATAAAAATAAGCTAGCTATGATATGATGCTATATATGGGACCAAAGTTAATTTCACCCTGTTATTTCTTTTTTTAATTTAATGGTCTTCAATGTTTCTTCTAACATAAAACAAATATGTGTTTGTTGGTTTATTCTTACATTCACACTGTAGTAAAAAATATTACCTTTTCACTATGAGTAATTTTAATTTCTTATTCTCATTTATATTAATAATCAGTACCTGGATGACTGAGCACTGCTTGTTTTATTTTTCGTTTTCTAAAAATGAAACCTGGCTAGATCAATATATCAAAACCCCGAAACCCCCTACCTACTACTCCTTGCGTACTAAATTTCATGAAAATCATTGGAGACGTTTCTGAGATTCAGATTATATATCTATCTATCTTGTGTCTAATACCTTAAAACAAGCAATTCTTGTATGTGTATATATAATATATATATATATGTGTATTTATATATATATATATATATATATATATAATCTGAATCTCGGAAACGGCTCCAACTATTTTCATGAAATTTAGTATGCAGGGAGTTTTGGGGGCAATAAATTTTTATAAACCGTCGTTTTATCCGTGTTTTCAGCCGAGCAAAGCTGTTAATATCCATTTACTATACATATATACAAGAATTGCTCATTTAAAGGTATAAGATACACAATACAATAGTCTTTATTAAGTGTGATTTAAGTGTGATGCAGTAATTCTGCTGTGGACCTATGACCTCTCTTAGGCTTCATCTGACCAAACTCCTAACCCTGAAAAGTTTACTTGGTAGTACTTAAGTTTACTTGGTCCTTTGCAGGAGGTCGTGTAGGTAGGTACCACCGCAGTACCAGGTGTTCTGCCGCCAAGCAGTAGCATGTAAACATTACTTTGTTCCGGTTTGAAGGGTATTGCAGCTAGCGAAATTATAGGGCTATTGACCTTTGAAAGTCTCAGAGTAATGAGTACCAAAGCAGCAATGCCATGGACTTTGTTTTGCTACTCAAAGTTCTGTGTATCGCTGCAGTGATCATGGACAGGCGTTATCTCTTACCATCAGGAGGAGTGTCGTTCGTCTCATGACTTACACAAAAAAAACGTACCAGCAACATTTTTAAAGTTGCAAATATTCATAGCAGATGGTTACCATTTACCATCAGACCTGCTATGTTTATTTATATAATAAAGTGACATTCACTGTTATTTATAGACTGAAATACCGCTGTACACTAATCATACACAATTATACAAGTGGCAGATATGGTTAGTGGTCAGTGGCACATTGCTATCATACTGTTATCAACTTACAGCATTCAAGGAAAACAGTATTTTTAACTAACTTCATTGTATTATAGTTATTTACAATTTAATGAATACTATGTTTCACATCATCATCATCTTTTCAGCTGTAGGACGTCCAGTGTATAGGCCTCTCCCATTGATTTTGTTTCCATTGATTATGTATTTACTTCTGGCTTACTTGTCAAGAGCTATATTCCTCTTCAGTCTCATTACATATTTTATTTTATTGCTTACTAGGTGTTTGACCACAATTCACCTGATGTTAAGTGACGGTGTCGAAGATGGTAAAGCACACCTAGCCTGGAATAGAACTGGCTCTCAAGTGAGGCTACCGGAACACACCGTTAGATACTTGGCGGCAGATTTCAGCTTGAGGGTGGTGGCTAGCCAGCCGAGTACTAGAAAGTACCCTACCACCACGCTATGGTTTCCTCACGATGTTTTCCTTCACCGGCAGCTCAAGCTCATTGTTGGGGTTTTGAACCCACGCCCTTAGGCATGCTAACCAACCGCGCTAACCACTGAGCTATCATCGCTACAAAAATCATAAATATATAAAAGAAAAGTCTCATGTAATTTGGTCTGAAGTGTATGAATACATGTATGTACAATGTAAAAAGTTTAATAACCCATTATTACCGTGGAGGTTAAAACCTGATATTCAGAGGTCAGAGAAGGTTAAGCCGACGACTGTTTACATTTTGAATACAAGTATAAATACCTATATTACTTCCTGTCTCTCTCCGTTAAAGGCTCCACTATTATTTATTTTTGCAAGGTATTTATTTAACTTTTTAAATATTTTTTTGTAATAGGCCTTCTTTTTAATGTTTGACAAGCTAGTTGTTTTACCACAGCTCACCTAGCCTGGAATGGAACTGGCTCTCAAGTGAGGCTGTCGGAACACACCGTTAGGTGCTTGGGGACAGGATTGTGTCTGATTCTGTCACGTTTTTTTAAATTATATTTTTTATGACATACTTTTAATAACCGCGACTTCACTTTGGAATTTAAAAAAGTTTGTTTAGTTCGCAGAACCAGATGTCGTCAAGTCATTAATATTGTGAATTGTGATATTTGACGGCATTTGGTGGTGGATAACGGTAATGTCTTTGAACATTTTTCGTTATACCACAGGAAGCTAACATTTTTCTGATATCAAAAGTATCCTGTATGTTAATCTAGATAAACAATATGTGTGCCAAATTTCATCCAAATCCATTCAGCCGTTTTTGTGTGATTTAGTAACAAACATCCTACAAACTTTCATATATGTAATATTAGCTGCGCCCCGCGGTGTTACCCGCTGTTCCTACGTGAACACAATTGTTTTACTTCCATATCAAACATCAATATTAGTCCAGTCGTTTAAGCGTGAAGAAGTAACAAACACACTCGCAAACTTTTGCCTTTATAATATTAGTGTGATTAGTAGGAAAGTGTTGCGTTTAAACACCACCTCGCCAGATGTTAAGCTAGGATGCGGTCTACGATGGAGCACGCTCGCCGAAAGAAACCGATTCACTCGCGACTTGAAGGCACCCAGATTGTATCTATCGGGGAACACCCACTCGGGCAGCAAATTCCATTGTTTAACAGTTTGAAGGATGAGGTCTACAAAAAATGTCATTGAAAAATTTATTTCACGAGATCTGCTGTGAGACTTCGTAATAAAAACACTTTAATGTTATAGCAATAGATAAATATAATTAACCTTTTTTTGTACATCGTAAAAATATTTATTTTTACATTTCGTGTAACGTGAGAAATACCTCAAAAAATGAAATTGTGACGCGCATGAATTTGCGTATCCGCCATGTTTTTACTTTGCTGTATGTGACCTTATCGAGTATAATATTAGCCTGACAACCGATTGTAGTAATAAAGTGATCGAAACATGGGAAACCTCGCCTTATATATAAATATAGTGACTTCATTCCATTAAGCCCAAACACAGCTAGGTTACATTGTTCTATCATCATCTGATGATGAAGCCGGAAGCCGGAGGATAGACAGTTCATTGGGACTATTCTAGTGAACGTAAACACCACTGAAATATCACAGGAAAGCAAGATACGTAATTTCGTTTATTTGGATGACATTATTTCCATTTATATTTTTGGATGGGGTTTGCCAATACTCGCCACGCTTGGCAGGCGGGTTGGCGAGCGCAGTTAGGTGTGATTGTTCAAGGAAGACGCTGCTGCCCATCTTCCGGATTACATCCCTTAGCCGACACGGCAACCACGGGTAGAGAGGGTGGGGTACTATTCTTACGCCGGCACCACCACGGCAATTATAAACCCAAATAAATGGAAATAATTGAAAGGTGGTTTTTTGAAGTCGGTTAAAAAGTTTTAAAAATTAGGACGATAATCGTATACGTAGAACATGGGGATGTAACATTGTGAAATCTATTATCACTGTGATTTAATAGCAGATAGTAATCTAAGATACAACTGTGCATATCTTTTAATTGATAAGCAAATGGTTCAAATTGTTATTCTATTGTAACCGCAGAGTGTTATAAAAAAACGTTTCAAAAATATAAATTAAAAAAAATTGTTACAGAATATCTGACTCGATCAGACCTGAGGAAGATGCTCCAATTATAAACTAGAAATGAGCTGATAATTTTCAAACGTCTAAACTTGGTTTTCCTATATTGTAGCTAAAACATTCTTGATTAAGATACCTTTAAAACAACCGAAATCAATTCGGGTATCAGTAATAAAAAAATATTATTTAGAGATTTCACAGCTCTATTACGTTACCCCGTCCTTTTACCTCCGCAGTGAATTCTATCCTAAGGTTGCCTGGAAGAGATGCCTTAAGCGATGCCGCTGGTGTTGCACTACTGTTAAGTTTTGTTATAACCTAAACATAATAATCACTACATACTATTTAAAAAAAACAAAGTCGTCCGCCGTCTGTCTGTCTGTCTGTCTGTTCGCGATAAACTCTAAAACTATTGAACGGATTATAACGAGAGTTTCACTAATAAATAGAGTAATTCATGAGGAAGGTTAAGATACATGATTTTTCAAGGTTTTGTGTAAATTGGTTGAAATATGATGATAATTGTTGGAAGTGTCGGAAAATGTCAAGCTACCTGGGAGCTTTCATCGAAAACGCTGCCTAATCCCTTTGAGATATAACAAAACAATGCATGTAATGCATGGTGCGATATTCCTCTTTTATAGATCGATAAAAAAGTCTCCGGTGGTTATTTTTTTGTCTTACCGGAGTGCTGTGGCGCCCACAGCAGAGCCAGCCAATCCCACAGATAAAAAAATATATAAACATTTATGTATCAAGTCCTTAAAATTACGATATGTCTATTTTTAATTTATATAATGAATTTGTTTCATGCATTTTTTTTGTATTTGTGTTCGAAGCGGGTAAAAAGTTCGGCGTCTACTATATGACCATCTCTAAAATAGTGCAGAGTGCTTTGCCCCATATAAAGAATAATTAACACATCTCCGATACAAATCCACCTTTGTTATCTTAACTAGTAAGGTCAAATTCCAATGCCACGAGATGAGGTCATCAGTATCCAAATGCACATAGGCGGATGCTATGTTAGGAAGCACTTATGAATCAATCTCAAGTGTGGGATGAGTCAAGAATGTAGATTCACCATCGACTTGTATACCACTTTGTAAGGATATGACATGTAGCATATTCTCAACGGTATCAAATTGGAGAGAATTTTTTAAAATGTACAAGTAATGAGACGAACGTGTCGTTCTCCTGATTGTCAGAGGTAACGCATGTCCATGACCATTGCAGCACAGAATTTTGAGTAACAAAACAAAGTCCAGGGCATCGCTGCTTTGGCGCTTATTACTTTCAACTGTTAGTCTCAACAGCATTGTAATTTCGCTAGTTGTAGTACCCTTCAAACCGGTACACAGTAATGTTTACACACTACTGCTTGGCGTCATAATATTTTTATACTGCGATGGAACTTACCTAGACGACTCCAGCTAAGGAGATCTATATTCCGTTAGTTATCAACAAATGAAACTAACATTTATAAGCATGTCAAAAATACAATAGACAATATACAATTATTTAAGACATAAAACAAATTTCCATTACATTCAACAATACATACAAAAAGAAAAAACAAATTAAACACTAGTAACAAAAATAAATAAATAAATTTTATGTTACAAACCGACCCCAACTCAGCAATAATTCCGACTGCAGCCAGCCGGCGCTGGTCTTCCGTCGAGGCCGGCAGGAGAATAAAGATTTAAAAAAAAATCGTTTATAGTCAAAACAATATGAAGAAAGTTGCAAACAAATAAATATGAATTAACTTAATATAACGTTATCTATATAAACACAGATATATGCCTTGTGTGCGGTCGGCTTTAAACCACAAAAGCTTTGTATGTATGTAACAATAGATAACAATAATCCTATTTCCGTTTATTGCAGGGACTCTGATAATGCTGCGGTAGTCACACACACCGGCACATACTACACTGTGTGAGTTAATGTATTTTTACCCGACTACACAAAAAAGAGGTTTATGGTTTTAACAATGTATACGTTTGTGTTCTCTCGTGTCTTCTAGACCACTTGGATACCATATTTTGCAACATGGTATGACTATCGACGCATTTTAACATTCCACGTGTCTTAGGGTGTTTGAGGTCACAGAAAATCCAAGAAGAAAACAGTAAAGAAGTACCTACTCTAATCTACTTTTCTTTCAAAAACATTGCATGTAAATTCCGATTCATCTTCATCATATTCCTTTGCTGAGAAATTCCGATAATGCGCGCCGGTTGTTGTTTGCGCCAGATGCACGCAGGTGTTGCGATTCCTATTTCTTATTCTGTAACGCGTGGCAACACACCAGGAGCATGTCATGGTGAGATAACATTAGTTGAGGAACACAATGGGACGCGACTGACCCTCACTGAACCCTGTAAGATATTTCCTTCTGTATCTGTCTGCTCGTCCGGTCTAAAGTCCACAGAACAAAGTCTTATATGCGTATAAAAAAATGCAAGCGAAACTGCAGGTAAAAGCTAGTAATGTTTAGTCTTTTAAACAAAATTTTAAATGTAAATGCAATGAGACGAACGAGACGCTTTCCTGACGGCAAGAGATGACGTAAGTCCATGATTTGCAGCGATACACAGAACTTTGAGTAACAATACAAAGTCCAGGGCATCGCTGATTTGGCGCTCACAGCATTGAGACATTCGATGGTTAGTCTCAACAGCCCTGTAATTTGCTAGCTGCAGTACCCTTCAAACCGGAACACAGTAATGTTTACACACTACTGCTTGGCGGCAGAATATCTGGTACTGCGGTGTACATAGACGACCTCCTGCTAAAGAGATCTACCACCAGGTAATTGTTGTTTTAGCCTCAAAAACTTTTTTATAGAAACTTAAAGGCAGTAGAAGTTGTGTACGTGTCGGCAACTGGTTACTGCAGCGAGAAGAGGATATAAATACTTGTGGTTATTTAAATTAGTTATTTTAATTTATTTAGATTTTATGTTTGTCGAATTTTAGTTTTAGATATTAAATTCTGGTAAATATTTAAAATTATATTCTGATAAAATGTAATCCTCGTCAACGAAATATACTAAAAATATCCGAATCAACCCTGTTTTTACAAACTTTCCCACTGCTGGACGTGGGCCTCTTATCATTGTGAGAAGGGTAAGGCCATAGTCCACCACGCTGGCAGACTTTACACATTTATGAGAACTTCCTTTTCTTAATGAACTTTCGGAAATGTATATATTTCCTCACGATGTTTTCTTACACCGTTTGCAGTCATCGACAATATGCATATAACTTAGAAAAGACAGAGGTGCGCGCCGTGGAATTCGAATCTAGGACCTCCACATGGCAAGTCAGACGGTCTCCCAACTAGGTCTCACTAGAAAGTCAGTTTCATTCCAGGCTAGATGTGTTAACCATCTCGGATCATACCGTCACTTAACATAAGGAGAGCTGTGGCCAAACATTAAAAAAAACAACCTATATCTTGTTGCTTTTCCTCTGGCAGCCGGCATGGCGTCCGTGTGGAAGCGGTTGCAGCGGGTCAACAAGCGTGCCGCCAAGTTCCAGTACACCGCCTCCTACCACCGCATTGAACTCGAGACCTCGCCTAAATGGTAACTTGGGTCATATACTTACTTCACCACTATCCTCACTTCATGGACTACGCATCTGCTAAGACACGTCACCAACCGCTTTGTACAGCACGCCAAGGCAGCTTTACCATTGACAGCCCTGTTGGCTTATTGGTAGTACTTGGTACTTGTCCATCTGGTGTGTCGGAGAAAGCCAGTAGCTCGCTGACGCCGACGCAGGCTTGTCAGAGTGTGACCCGAAGATGTTGGTGCGCCACGCTGTTGCATTCCAGCAGCAAATGCTCGGCCGTTTCTGCTACCTTCATGAAACCTCGGTGTAGGACTGTCTGTGACCCCAATGTTGTAAAGGTGTTGCTCATTGGTAGTATATCTGCTTTAAGAGCTGTGGCGTGGGTTCGATTTCCATCCACGACAAACATTTCGGGTATAAGCAAATGTCTGTTCTGTGTCTGAGGTGTTTTGTATGTATTATAAGTATGTATATACAAAAAAAAAAAGTATTTAAGTATTCTATCAGTTGTCTGAATCCCATCGTACAAGCTGTACGTAAATTGGGAGCTGCGCTTAATTTTTATAGCTGACAGTCTTGGTGTTTGACCACAACTCACCTGATGTTAAGTGACGGTGTGGTCGAAGATGGTAAAGCACACCTAGCCTGGAATGGAACTGGCTCTCAAGTGAGGCTGCCGGAACACACCGTTAGATGCTTGGCGGCAGATTTTCAACTTGAGGGTGGTAGCTAGCCAGCCGAGTACTAGAAAGAACCCTACCACCACGCTATGGTTTCCTCACGATGTTTTCCTTCACCGACAGCTCAAGCTCATTGTTGGGGTTTTTTAACCCACGCCCTTCGGCATGCGAACCGACCACGCTAACCACTGAGCTATCATCGCTATACATGCTTTCAGATGGCGCTGTGTGTAATGTCCTAAGGATATTGATTTTATTATTTATTTATTTACCAATAGCTATTTCCGAATACAACTTGCAAATGGACGCTGTGACCAGTCTTGATTCAGTCAATTAGGATAGTATACAACTTGACTGTACACCAACAATTGACACATTATAACATAAAAAAGAGATGAAAAAAAAAAAGAACGAAACAACATCAAGACTAATTTGTGGTACGGGGGCGGCTTTATCGCCTAGAGCGAATTCTTCCAGACAACCTTAGATGAATTAGACCGCTACCGCAGGCTGTGTTATTGTGTAACAGGCGCGTGCACTGCGTCCGTCACCACAAATCGCGGCACAAGGTTAGCCATGGTTGCAGCTCGCTGCATTTCAGGCTACGATCTGTGGCTGTGACTGTCTGTGATATGCTTAAGTTGTTGCTGTATGTTACAGGAAGCCTAACAAGCTCAGTGTGGTATGGACTCGTCGTTCGCGGCGGGTCGTCACAGAGCCGCTGGAATGGGAGCCCTCACTCAAAGACCCTCTCAAGTAAGTACTCTGGATCAGCTCTGATGTTTCATCTATTGCCCCACTGCTGGGCGCGGGCCACTTCTCATTGTGAAAAGGGTAAGGGCGTAGTCCACCACACTGGCCAAGTGCAGGTTGGCAGATTTCATACATCATCGAAAACTTTTTAAAGAACTCTGGCATTTAAGTTTCTTTACGATGTTTTCCTTCACAGTTTAAAGTCATGGGCAATACGCGCGTAATATAGAAAAAAAAAAACAGAGGTTCGTGCCGTGGGATTAGAACCCAGGACCTCCTGATTGGAAACCAGATGGTATCCTGCTGTAATTTCCAATGACTTATAGATAAATCTTATCTGACTAGCTTTAGCACGCGTTGACGACAATTGTCTTCCATGAGTCGGGCCATGAGGCGGGAACGCGGTGAGCGTCGTGTCGCCCCATTGTATTTTTTTCCAAAACTAGTGTTTTTTCGAGTGTTTATGAATAAAAATAGTGGTATTTTATTCATACAGTGCCGAGTTGCAAGTACGAGTGTGGGAAAGTGATATAATGTGGTGAAACATATCTTTTCGTGTTGCTTCCAAAACTCCATTGAAGCTGATAGTAAAGTCGCCACTACTTTACTAAAGTATGACTAGATTTGACTGGCACGAACTGGACTTGACCAAGACTGGACTTTGACTATAAAGAAGCTGAAAACTGAAGACTGCACACAAAATATAGAAACATTGAAACTGGCAGAATGCACAGAGCGCGATGCCAAGAAAAAAGAGAAAAAAAGTCTTCCATGAGGAAACTTGACAGATCTAAAATGATGCATATAATTATGAGTATTATTAAAGGTGTGTTCAAATCTTAGTTTGGCTACCGGTGAACATCTCATGTATTACATAGCATGTGCTCAGCTAGCGTATTTTACTACAGCTAGTGAAATTACAGGGCTGTTGAAATGAACCATCTAATGTCTCAAAGTAATGAGCGCCAAAGCAGCGATGCCCTGGACTATGTTTTACTACTCAAAAGTTCTGTGTATCGCTGCAATAGATAGGCGTTGTTTTTTACCATCAGGAGAGCGTCTTGGTCGTCTCATTATTTTTATGTTTAAAAAAAAATCATCTTGTCTTGTAAAAATCTAGCCCACCATCTTTCTATCGGACCATTACATCATTCATGATGCACTAGTTTCCATGTTTATAGGCTGATGACAGGTTTCATGTGTTAATGATGATGATGATGATGATGTGTTGCAGGGGCTCGGTGGTATTCTCGGTGCCGGAGAACCAAACGGTGACCGTGACGCTGTTCAAGGACTCGCGCACCAACGAGCTCGAGGACAAGGACTGGACCTTCGTGCTTGAAGATGTTAGTATGTTGGAATTTTGGCAGAAGTGTGGAACATCATACCTAGATAAAAATAAAATATATATTGTAGGACACAGCGCCATCTGACCCCAAACTAAGCAAAACTTGTAATATGGGAATCAGATCCGACTTCCATAGCAAAAGCTTTGCTTAGTTTGGGGTCAGATGGCGCTGTGTGTGACCTACGATATTTATTTATTTTATCATGATATACCTGAATATAAATGAAATATGCCAGTGTCAAGGAAGAATGCACAAAGTGCGCTGCCAAATATAAAAAGTAAAAATGTTGGTCAACTCTGGACAGGTAACGGTAAAAAAAGTAAAAATGTTGGCCAACTCTGGACAGGAATCGGTAAAAAAAGTAAAAATGTTGGTCAACAGGTATCGGTGAAAATAGTAAAAATGTTGGTCATCTCTGGACAGGTATCGGTAACGGGCAAGCGGCGCCGTCTGGCGGTGGCTTCCATCAACATGCGCAAGTACGCGAGCCTCGAACCGAGCGCGCGGCCCGTGTCCGTGGCGCTCGACCCCACCACGCACAAGGTGGCCGCCGCCTCCGTGCACCTTACGCTGCACTGCGTGCTGCTCCGGGAGGGACAGGCCACGTAAGTATCCCTTCACAACAGACAAGACAATAGACAACTTTTTTTTTTAATTGTAAACGTATTACGACTGAAACGTTCTCCTGGTGGTAAGAGATATGTAACACAAATCTTATATTTCATCCATCTTAGATTTTTAATGTTTCGAGTTTGTGTATTTATAATTTTATGATTTGTTCAATTAATTTAATTTGACAATTTTTTGAAATTTTTATATTTTTCATTTTGACTTTGTGTAGACTCTTTGTTTATACTATTTTTTTTTGTTAATTTTAAATTTATAATTTTTTTTTTTTTTTTTGTAAATTCATATTTCTAAGGACTATTGTAATTGGCGTATTATGCCGTTTTAGTCAATAAACAATAATAATAAACACGTTGACCGTTGCAGCGATACACATAACTTTGATTAACAAAACAAAGTCCAGAGCATTGAAATTATTGAGTAATTAGGTTTATAAATTAAATAATAAGTAACAGTCATAATACATAATAATGCAAACTTTATTTTTGAATGTTAATTATTATGATTGTTATGATTTTGACATTTTTAATGTTATTTTTAAATGTGAATGGTAATGACTTATAACTTTGATGTTATCATAAAATATTTGAACAAACACAGATAAATATTAAAACCTTAAAGAAAAAAAAGATATATCTTCTAAATATATATATAACTGAAAGGTGACTGACTGACTGACTGACTGACATAGTGATCTATCAACGCACAGCCCAAACCACTTGACGGATCGGGCTGAAATTTGGCATGCAGGTAGATGTTATGACGTAGGCATCCGCTAAGAAAGGATTTTGATTAATTCTACTCCCAAGGGGATAAAATAGGGGATGAAAGTTTGTATGAAACTTTGTCAATTTTAAACCGATCGGGCTGAGACTTTGCATGCATAAAGCTACTATGACGTAGGCATCTAGCGCGGATGAAACCGCGGGGCACAGCTAGTTTATGTCAAACCTGCCTATACTCAGCATAATGCCGTTTTTAAGTTTTAGAAGGTGTTGTTTGACAACTTGAGTTTGATATTTTGAATCCAAAAATCTTATGTCAAATGTATGTCTACAACTTTTGTATTATTGTTTTAACTGTGTCTATCAAATAAATCTTACGTATTTTTTTTTAATGGTTGACAACCTAGTTGTTTGACCACAGCTCACCTTATGTTAAGTGACAGTGTGGTCGAACATTGTAAAGCAGACCTAACTTGAAATAGAACTGGCTCTCAAGCTCACAAATTATTGCAGGGATGAAGATATGCAGTCGCTCGCGTCTCTTCTTTCGGTGAACAACAACTCCGACATCGCAGTACTCGAAGACTTGGAGGAGGACGACACCTACACGCTCTCTGACCACTCCACCAGGCAGGTCAGGCTACTTGAAGGCTATTACGCGGAACGGTTTTACTAAATAGCCCGAACATACACACATGCACACACTCAAACACACACACCAACACATATACACTCGCTCACACACGCTAACACACATACATATACACACACACTCACACATACACTTACTCACACACACATTTTCACACAACACTGGCACATAACTCGCAAACACACCCTTACTCACACACACGTTCGCACGTTCGTTCGTTGTGACACAGGTTTTCCTAGCGCAAAGTCCAGGGTGCCTGTTTGCTCTTTGTAGTTTTCTATTTTATACATTACTTATAAATAAATAAATAATAAATAAAATAAACAAATCTGAAAGGGGCTTATTATAGACATCGTTTGTCAATAACTGTTAATTGAACACATTTCTGAAATCATAAAAAAAAGTCAAGCCAATACTGCTGTTGTAGAGTGATCTTATTTTGGCTTAGTATTTTTTTAATTCATTGACTGCCTTGTTAGCCCATTTGGTAAAATATATACTTCAAGAGCTGTAGGGCGTGGGTTCGATTCCTACCAGAACAAACATTTTGTGACGATAAATGTTTGTTCCGTATAATAAGTAGATATGTATTTACAAAAAAAAGTATATCAGCTATCCAGTCCCATAATACAAGCTTTATTTAGTTTGGGACTAGATGGCGCTCTGTATAATGTTCTATGATTTTTTTTTATGGTTGACAGGCTAGGTGTTTTACCACTGCTCACCTGATGTTATGTGACGGTGTGGTCGAAGATGATTAATGTTGCTTGGAAATGGAACTGGCTTTCAAAAGAGGCGCTCGGAACACACTGTTAGGTGCTTGACGACAGAGTTTTAACTTGAGGGTGGTAGCTAGCCAGCCGAGTATTAGAGAGTATCATACCACCACGCTATGGTTTTCTCACGATGTTTTCCTTCACCGTCATCTCAAGTTCATTGTTGCAGTTTGAACTTACGCCCTTCGGCGTATGAACCGGTGCTAATCACTGAGCTATAATCGTTACTAATATATAAGCTAGTATACATTTTATCGACAACCCTAGTCGCAGTCTTAAGTTGTTTGAGAGATTTATATTCGGCGTGTAGCTGTAGGGGACCCGTTACTGCCGCAGATGTTCGACCTCCGGCAACAGATGGAGGAGATGACGCAGAGCCTGACGAACAGCGACATGGCGGCCACGCCCAACAGCGTGCAGAGCCTGAAGCTGGACTCGCGGGGCAGCCTCACGCCCACCGCGACCTCCCCCAGCACGCCCACGCCCGCGCACGACGAGGTAATCTACTCGCACATATCCGTTACATGTACGCCCCTTTACCCGACACACTTACGCTCCTACCCCACATGCTAGAGCCATCCCGTCACATACACGCTCTTACCAGATATACACGACGGCATTCATCACTCGTATGCTCCTACCTCTTTAAATGTATGGCCCTACATGTCACACGTACACCCCTGCCCGTCACACTTACGCCCCTACCTGGCACACAAACGCCCCTATCTGGCACACAAACGCCCCTATCCTGCTACACAGGCTCTACACGCAGATTGGCATTCAGACAGGCGCCCAAGGCTGATCAAACTACATCCACACCGACATCAGTTTAACTAGCACTTTTTATTAATAATAATACCAATTTCTCCAGTTTCAGTTCGAAAACACGCCTAAATTTGACATTAAAAAAATTGAATTAAAAACTTCTACACCCATAGAGAAAATAGACAATTTCAAAGAAGTCATATTCAAATCTAAAACTGTAGCGAAACGAAACCTTAAGCCGCTAGAATTAAAAACCAATTTGAACATCGCGTTGGATCGGAATGACAACGAGAAAGACGAAGACGTGGATAAAACGCCAACAGCGGACATGGAAAAGCTTTTCCCTGGGAAATTCGACAAGGACAAAACTCCGGTGAGTTGTATATGTTTTAATTAAAATATCCAAATAATCTGCAAACATCTGCAATTGCCTTAAAAAGTCTGCAATAGACCGAAAAAGTCTGAAATTGATCGAAAAAGTCTGCAATTGATCGAAAAAGTCTGCAATTGACCGAAAAAGTCTGCAATTGTTCGAAAAAGCCTTAAATTGTCCAGAAAAGTTTGTAATAGACCGCAAAAGTCTTGGTACCAGGAACTTTTTAATACAACAAATGTCAATTATATTTGAAATTCAATTAAATTAAGTTATTTGTTGTTCAAATTTAACAAATTGTTCAGGTACAAGACTTACTGGAGTGGTGTCAGTATATCACTCGCGAGTACAAATCGTGCAAGATTACCAACCTCACGACCAGCTTCCGGAGCGGGCTGGCGTTCTGCGCCATCATACACCATTATCGGCCCGACCTCATGTGAGTACAACACAACAACATATCACAACCTTAAGGAAATACAATAAAACCTCATGTGTGCACATGACGACTTCATGTGAGTACAATGTGACCTCATGTCAAAACATTGTAATCTCGTATGAGTACAATACGACCTCACGTCAGCACATTACGATTTAAGGTAATCATATTAAAACCTAGTAAAATATAATAAAACTTCATGTGAGCACATTACGACCTCATGTGAGTACAATACGGGCTCACAAGAGTTTGTTTTAATTATTACGACCTCATGTGAGCGCATTACCATATCATGTATATGTATTAAGACCTCATGTCAATAGATTACGACATCATGGTGAATAGGCTTTGTCGCTTTATGGGTTCAAGTCAAAGGATCTAATCCCTAAATAGTGTAAAATGAAATCATACTAGTTCGATTGTTGATTTTATTTCTATTTTTATAGGTATACATAATTCCTTCCGGTGATTTTATATTATCCTATGTCCGTGCGAAGCCGGTGATAATTAAAATTGTTTTTCGTTTGTAGTGATTTCTCCGGTCTGCAACCGGAATCCGCGGAAAGGAACGTTCGTTGCGCGCTCGATGCGAGCGCCTCTCTCGGCATCTCGCAGGTGCTCACCGTCGGCGACGTGTGCGCGCCGCCCGCGCCCGACCGCCTCGCCGTGAGTACACACTACACGCTGCACCCTACACAGTACATACTGCATTCTACACAGTACACATGGCACACTACACATTACACACTGCACATTAACATTACACACTTCACACTACACATTACATACTGCACTTTACATTCTACACACTACACTCTACACATTACACACTGCACATTAACATTACACACTTCACACTACACATTACACACTACACACGGCACTCTACACACTATACTCACTACAACACACACACAAAAAAAAAGGTATCTTGAAGCCAAGATCTCAGCTTAGTTCTGACGTTTCTGAAGCACGCGGTGGAAGGTGCATCCCGAATGGAATACACCTGGTTCGCAAGCCCTAAGCACTGCACGGGCTGTCATCACTACAATGCGATCCGCACGTTGATACCATTAAATACAATTTTTTTGTCTATTGGGTTCTCATATTACAAGCCTTGCTTAGTTTGGTACTAGATGTCGCAGTGTGAAATGTTCTACGATATTATTATTTTTGAAACTTCCAAACTTCTCTTATTTCTCTTCTTCTTCTCTTAGAAACTTCTCTTTTAATTTCAGATCATGACGTATTTGTTTCAACTGCGAGCACATTTCACAGGCAGCGAATTGCAAGTCGAGCAGTTAGGTAAGTATCTACATCTTTCTCATAAGATTCCATTCTTTTCCGCCATGGTTTCCTTTTCCAATAGCCAAATTTATGTCTTTAAATCAGATTCCATTGTAAAATTTGTCCACATATAATTGATTCATGGAAATTCACGCGATTTTTTTTGCCATACACTTGCAAATTGTGGAATGATCTTTCTGCTTCCGTATCCCAGCGGAGTTACAACATTGAGCTCTTCAAAAGGCGTGTTAAAAGAATCTTAAAAGGTCGACAACGTAATTGTAGTACCCCTGGTATCCATAAGCGACGGTGATTGCTTACCATCAGGCAACCCGGCAGCTTGGTTGCCACCTACGGCATAAAAATAATAAAAAAAAACGGCGCGGGCATCTTTCGAACCCCAACTATGAGCTTGAGCTACCGGTTAAGGAAAACATCGTGAGGAAACCGTATAAAGGTGGTAGGGTGTTTTCCAGTACTCGGCTAGATATCAAGTAGAAAATCTACCACCAAATATCTAATGGTGTGCTCTAGCAGCCTCACTTGAGAGCTAGTTGTGTTTACCATCTTCGACCACACCGTCACTTAACATAAGGTGAGCTGTGGTCAAACATCTAGCCTGTCAACCATAAAAAAAAAGTTTTGGTGACCTTTTAGAAACATTTCACGTTTCGACTAAAACTCGTGTGTGTACAACAAAAGCGCATAATGAATGTACACTGTACAGGTAACGACGAGACGGAGTCGTCGTACATGGTGGGTCGGCACGACACAGACAGCGCGCTGTCCCGCGACCTGTTCTCCCGGGAGGTGGTCACTCGCCGCTCGCGCCACATGCCCGACCGGCCGCGCCCCAGGTACGTCCACTACTTTACATCACCCTTTACACGTTAGCGACCTCACACCACAACTCCATCCGTCTAGTGACACGTGTCAACATAGCTACAAATACAAATATTTTATTGACAATAAAATATTTGTAGTAATATCATTACAAATATGTCATAAACACTGATTACATGTCAATGAATGAATAAATAAAATGTCAAAATAAAGTATATCAATATAAAAAATATTGTCAATGTAAAATATGTCAATATAAAAAAAAAAACAATTTTAAATATGTCAATTTAAAAAATTAGTCAATATAATAAAATGTCAAAAAAAAAACATATCCAATCAGCGACGAGAGCCTGCATCACGCAAACGAATTTCCACACTAATTGAACCAGTACGAGTACAGTACAAATTACTTGATCGAAATTTGCACCTAGGCTTACCCAGGTACAATATGAAAGATGAAACAACGTATACAATTTTGCTTTCTATATTTACATTTATGATTGTATAATTATTTTGGTTGTGTAGTTCAATGGAATCCGCCCCAGTGGCTCCGCCCACCGCGCAAGCACAGGGTCGGCGCCGCTCGCCCGAGGGCGCTCTACGCGGCATCCTGACTCGCGTTCTACCACCTTCGACCACTCAGCCAACGCCCACAGCGCACTGGTTCACAGATCCCGAGGTATGTTACAATCATGAACTCTCATCACGAAAGTGAAAAAAAAAAATGTATATGTCAACACTTATTAAGCATACATAGAATAATCCAGAGAGATTTTATTATATTTACAATTTTTTTACCCCCGATGCAAAAACGACGGGGTGTTATAAGTTTGACGTGTCTGTGTGTATGTGTGTCTGTGGCGTCGTAGCTCCCGAATGGATGAACCGATTTTGATTTTGTTTTTTGTTTGGAAGGTGAATTAATCGAGGGTGTGCCGGCGTAAGAATAGTACCCCACCCTCTCTACCCGTGGTCGCCGTAAGAGTCGGCTAAGGGATGTAATCCGGAATATGGGCAGCAGCGTCTTCCTTGAACAACCACACCTAACTGCGCTCGTCAACCCGCCTGCCAAGAGTGGCGAGTATTGGCAAAACCCCCCCAGGAGGAGGCCTATGTCCAGCAGTGGACGTCCTATGGCTGATGATTTGTGTTCTTAGCTATGTTTGATTTTGTGTCGAAAACGATTTGGATCTACTTTCTTTGTTGGAACGGCTAAAGCGTGGAATACGTTACCCGAGTGGGTGTTCCCTGATGACTGACAATCTGGGTGTCTTCAAGTCGCGAGTGGATCGGTATCTTCTAGGCGAGCGTGCTCCATAGATAGCATCTTCACTTAACATCAGATGAGATGGCGACCAAACGCAAGCCTATTCACGATTAAAAAAAAACCTCACTGCAGTACACTTCAAAGTAATGTTCACATGTGTGTGAACATTGCGATGATGGCTCAGTGGTTAGTGCGGTAGGTTCGCATGCCGAAGGGCGTAGGTTCAAACCCCAACAATGAGCTCGAGCTGCCGGTGAAGGAAAACATCGTGACGAAACCATAGCATGGTGGTGGGGTACTTTCTAGTACTCGGCTGGCTAGCTACCACCATCAAATTGTAAATCTGCCGCCAAGCATCTAACGGTGTGTTCCGGCAGCTTCACTTGAGAGCCAGTTCCATTCCAGGCTAGGTGTGCTTTACCATCTTCGACTACACCGTCACTTAGCATCAGGTGAGCTGTGGTCAAACACCTAGCCTGTCAGCCATAAAAAAAAAAGGCAGAGTACTAGACGAAGGCTAAGGAGATCTAACACCAAGCAATGATTAGTTTTTAGTTTACCAATTCAACAATTTGAGTACTTCCAGCCGTTGCCGGCGCGCCCCGAGAAGCTGATGACCCGCAAGGAGCTGACGGACCCGTTCGGCTCCGACGACGACGACGAGGAGAAACTCCCGCCGCCGCCGCCGGCGCCGGCCGCCGACAGCGCCCCGGGCTGCACAGGTGGGCAACGTCTGAGAGCACACACAAAATAACATTCGATTAGCAATAGAAAACTCCTTGACATAAGCGATGTATATTTGTAACGATGACAGATTGATTAGTGGTTGGCGCGGTTGGTGTAACTTTAAACCCCAACAATTAGCTTGAACTGCTGGTGAAGGAAACCGTAGCATGGTGGTAGAGTATTTTCTGGCACTCGGCTGGCTAGCTACCACCCTAGCAAGCACTCCGGCATCCTCACTTGAGAACTAGTTCCATTCCAGGCTAGGTGTGTTTACCATTTTCGACCATACGTCACTTAACATCAGGTGAACTGTGGTCAAACACCTGTTAACTATAATAAAAAACTAGGGCATGACCCTACTTGACCTTGACTTATGTAACTTTGACTGCGACTAGATTTATCTTAAAATACTTGAAAATATCGAAATACTTGACAACGGCTTATGTACAAAGTGCGATGCCAAAAATTAAAAAATAAACTTTTTTCAGTTTCTAAAATATATAACACAATTATAAAATACTCAGTAGCTAGTTTAGAAGAAAATATGAATTGAGTGATTATTAAGCTTGTTTGCGTTTGACCGTATCTTGACTATAAGCAAAGATGCAGTATAGGATAGAGAACACTTATATTAAAAAAAATATTTAAATATCATAAAAATTAAAATACCAAATTCCCAGAGAATTCTGAACTACCGACACAAAAAAATAATAATTATATGTCATAAATTCAGCCAAAACGGAGTCAAAACCGACAATAGAACCAGCGTCAACCGATCCGCTAACTGCGTCGCAAACGGAACCAACCAGCAACCAGCCGATCAAAAAATCAGCCGACCTGCAACCAGTCGATCAGCAACCAAATGACAAGACTAAGGAAAGTGACAGCAAGCCAGTGGAGAGACAACCGAGTGAGTATTTGAGATGTAAAACACTCGTCTGCTTTTTCAGGATAACCTCACGCATGTCAAAACTATAATATGGCTGTCTGTCTGTGTACAGTGTTATAAGCACGGGATGCATTAAGTTGAAATATAACACTATTCCAAAACCTGAGCGTTTTAGTGGTACACTTTACTGAAAAACTATCACGCCTATAGATTTGTGCTTTAACATAGTCATTTAACTTCATGTCTAGATGTGTTATCTGTCATAAAAATATAAACAATTATATAACCATTAAAACAAATGAACAATCATAATTTTGTATTCATTGGACAGAATGTTATTGTACTACTTACGCCATCTGTTAGGAAACCAAAGAGTTAACATCGTTGCAACAGAACTAAACTCAATAATCAAATACATCGTAGTTAATCTACTTAATACTAGATGACACCACTAGAATCAGGCGTAATCAGTGTTCCCAACTTGGAGGTTTTATAATAATTAAAAATTATAACTCGTTAGATAAACTATGCGAGCCCTCACAAAGCTCAGCTTTTTGCTAGTTAAATAACTAAATTAATATATATCTAAGTTTATTTACAAAAGTATTTAACAATAGATCCTTCTGAAATCAAAATCGAATCTTTAACCAGGCGATCAACCAACCAACCAGCCGATCGAAACCAGAAACCAACCAGTCGAGAAACCATCTCCACCGAAACCAATCACTCCTGAGCTGCCGAAACCAACTCCGGTGAGTTTGAAACCGATTGTTCGGAGTTTGTGTTGTGCCTGTCAGTTTGAAACGCTAGCTACGCTATTCGTTTGATTTGAATTGTAGCCGCGTAGCAATCATTAAGTAAATAACACCAATTTGTTATAATTTAGGTATCCAGTCCACTGTTTCTTGCTTATAGAGGCGAGATAATGACCATTGCAGCTATACACAGAACTTTGAGTAGCAAAACAAAGTCCAGGGCTATATATATGGGCGTCTCTGCTTTGGCGCTCATTACTTTGATAAATATTTTTTTTGATAATTTCACTGCAGTACTCTTCAAACCGGAACACAGTTGTGTTTACACACTACTGCTTGGCAGCAGAATATCTGTAAAATAAACATATTGAACCGTTAAAAAACTACCTGTATCTAATGTTATCTGTCTCTTAGATTGTATAATTTGATTAGTTAAAAAAAAAAAACAGAAGTTAACGCCAATATAAACGTTTTACGTCATTTTACTTTAATACTAAATATGATATTATTTTTTAAAATAGATATAATTTTTTTTAATCTGGCTCGTACCCGTACTGTGTACTTTTTATTGTGATTCTTATTAGGTGCTCCCGATAAAGCTACGCGATCGTGAACTTTATTGCTCGAGCATATAACATGCGGTTGCATAATTTTATCGTCAGTTCAGAACTTGAATGGCTAGAGCTCACAGTACGAGCTGGACTGTATTTAATTATACAAAAATTTAACCTTATTCCGTTATCAATAAACTAAATAAAACCTTAGAATGTACTATCTTTTTCTATTATGTTTAAAATGATTAGAAAATTACTCTAGATATCATTTTCATTATTAAACCATGCATTTTAACTATTGTACCTACATGAGAATTTATTTCTTTTCATTGTCCAAAACATGGCTTGTCATGTGACGTCACAACGCTTCTCAACCCGCTTGCTATTGGACCGTTGTTACAACGCTTGGCTGTGATTGGGCCGAATGTCGGCGCGCTGACTACTAATTGGTTGAATAAATTGACGCTGCCCTCTCATTGGTTGAAAATTTCTGTGATGTTCTCATTGGTTGATTTTATCACGTCTCATTGGTCAAGTAGCAATTGTTGTCTCGTCACGATGAGCTGAAAGAGAGAGCAAGACAGTTGCTAGAAGCCACGAAAAGGGAAGCGAGGGAAAAGGACAGAATAAAAAGACAGAATTCAAAGGAAAGAGAGGAGAAAGAAAATGGACTTCGTAATGGGGATTTAAGTCCTAAGAAGGTATGTCATACTTATGTATATCTAGTTTTGATTGTAAAAAAAAATATGCTTATAGTCTAGTACATAGTTTTACGTCTTCCGAGTGTTTTTTAAAGACAGAAAAAGTGATATAATAAATTGAACGCTAAGTCGTTATTTGAATGATTACAGGCTAAGCGTTTGACCACAGCTGATATTAAGGGGTTTTATTCAAAATTCAAAACCATTTATTCAAACTAGGCTGAGAATCAGCACTTTTCGAACGTCGAAATTACATAAGACAGTCCCCCAAACGCCCACCCGTCACCACTTCCTAGTGCTTTAGCTGGGAAGAAGAAGTGGCGCAACAAACTCCCCAGCAGCACAGCTGTCTGTTCAGTTAGAGAAAAAATATATATATATATAATACTATGCAAAATTATTTATATTACGCGACACAAAACATTATTTAAATTAATAGCCGTATGTCAGCTAGCACACGCCAATATACCAACCAAAAACATCAAGAACTATACTCAGGCAGAATAAAAACGAAACGTAAACAATATCTAAATAAAAGCCTCCAGGCATTATGGGCGTGCCCGCTTACACAAAGCTATATTCATATAACTGTCACTGGAAGTTATAAATGATAAACTAGGACGTTAGTTAATCACATATTCAATGCAACTCATAAAAAACATTGTAATGAGTAGATTATGTCAACAATAAATTAAAATAAAACTAAAATAAATTGACTTATAAAGTCAAATAAAATAAACAATTATATGAACTGATATAAACCTGTCAGTAGGTAAGCTAATTCTGGAGAAAGAACACAAACATTGTCTTGAGTTAATCACAGCGACCAACTATTCTTATCATATAAGTTGTCGTTGATAGAGTAGTATGCCTTTGAACAAAGGTTGGATTTAACTTTAGTTTTAAACGCGTTAAAAGGCAAATCTAGGAAAGAAGAGGGTAGCTTGTTATAAAAGGTTATCCCAAGCCCAACAAATGAGTTATGAACCTTATAAAGCCGGTGAAAGGGAGCTCTAGGGAGTATTTGTATACACAATGTATACAAGTACAACCATTTATGGTAAAAATTAAAGATAACCTTTGATTAAAATAACCGGTCTACTTACTATGCGTGACGACAACGATTATCAGTTAAGACATTAAGTTACGTTTATAAGTAAAAGTGGAAGGGAGCGTGTTTGAAGATGATAAATTCTTTGTCTTGAATTTGAACTGGCTCTCAAATAAAGCTGCTTGAATGGCACCTTGCAATTTGGGTGTCTTCAAATCTGTATTAAATAGGTTTATTCTAGGTAAGCGGCTCCATTTTAGACCGCATCCTGCTTAACATCAGGCGGGGTGTGGTCAAACGCAAACCTATTTTAAGTGTTTGCCAGTAAATTTATAAAACTATCCCCGAGCTATGGTTTCCTCGCACTGTTTTCATTCACCGACAGCTTAAGCTCATTGTTGGGGTTTGAACCCACGCACTCCGGCGTGCAATTCGACTCCGCTAACCACCGAGTTATCATTAGATATAGATAGATAAAAACACTTTATCAAAAATTTTGAACTCTTAAAATTAGAAAAATTAAAAATATAACACAAACAAGAAACTTAAAAGCGAGTGCCACAAACAGGCAACCTTATCGCTAAAAGTGATTTCTTCCAAAAAGGTATAATTACTACAAAAGGTACGCTATACAAATTAGTCTATGTTGTGTTTTTTTATTTAATTTTTTTTTCTTTCTTTTTACCCGACTGCCAAGGAAGGGTTATGTTTTTCGCGCGTGTCTTGTATGTATGTAAATTTCTTTATTACCCCGTATCTTCCAAACGTCAAACAAATTAATATTCATCTTAAACCCAAGTGTTCTTAGATATGTGTTTAAAAAAATATGGACGATTTTTGACCCGAAATATAATACGTAACCAAACCTATCGAGTAGGGTATCAGAATAATAGTAATTTATATTATTAAAAAAAATAAGTTATGTTTTAATTTGTGTATTTGTCTATATGTGTTTAGTGTTAAGTAGTTTAGTTTTTATTGTTAGGTGTGGTGCGAAGTCTCAAAATAAAATAAAAATCTTTTTCTTTCTTTCTTTTAATTAGGAATAATAAATTGGTTTAATAAGTTTTTTCTTTTAATTATAGCATAATTTTTTTTTTATGGCTGACCGGTTGCTGATTGGTGTTTGACCACAACTCACCTGATGTTAAGTGAGAGTTTGGTTGAAGATGGTAAAGCACACCTAGCCTGGAATAGAACTGTCTCTCAAGTGAGGCTGCCGGGACACACCTCATTTATTCATATTTTATTCGCAGTAGGGTTATATATTTTTTAAACTTTTCAGCTTGTTTATGTGATAATGTGTCGATTAAGGTGTACAATACAGTTGTATTCTATTCTATTCTACGGTGGGTAGGTGGTAGGCTTGCCACAAATGGTAAATCTAATTCATAATATTTTGTATTCGCAGCCTATGACAGAGGAAGAGAGACAGACAATGCTTCGCGAGAGAGCGAGAAAGCTTATCGCCGATGCGAGAGCGGGCATAGTCAGGTAATAAATCGAATTTACATCTAGGATTATAAGTTTAGGGCGAGCTAGCGCGAAAGGGGTTAAAATTTATAATTGAACTACATCATGGTTTATGTGTAGGGTAAATATGGGTAAATGAAGTTCGGCGGTTGGGAGAGTGTCTGGCTTTTAATCTGGATGTCCTGGGTTCGGTGTAGGGAAACATCTACATAATAAAATAATAATAAATATCGTAGGACATTACACACAGCTCCATCTGACCCCAAACTAAGCAAAGCTTGTACTATGGCAGTCAAATAACTGATAGAATACATATACTTTTTTTTATACACAGAACAAACATTTTCTTTATACCACAAAATGCTTATCCTAAGTGGGAATCGAACCCACGCCCTACAGCTTTTAAGGCAGATATTCTACCAATGAGCCAACAGGGCTGTCTACATGTCTAAGAGTTCCAAATAAAAAAGTTCTCGAAGATGTATGAACTCTACCAACTCACACTTGATAAGGATATGCCTACGCCCAGCAGTGGAACAGTTTATGAAAACGGTGTTAATTCAAAATTAATCAACTCTTATTAACATTATTGAAATGTTTTTTGACTTGTAACTTTGGTGTTCTAAAAGCAACGCAAGGAAATGTGACCAATATGCTGGCATGTCCTGGCTGCCGTCCAGTATTGCCACCCCGGATGGTCTTATTTATTTATATTTTAATATACAACACAAATTATAAAACAAAATTCCAACAGCAGTGATTGATTGATTAGTTGTTGGACAATATGTCCCGTCATTGTGGTCACTCGACGGTCCTGTGTCGTGTGGCTAGTGAGTAACCCACGCGTGGTGTTGCAGCCCCACGGCCCCGCTGTCGCCGGCGCGCGCGCGGCCCACACTCGAAATTATCTCCCGGAACTCCGTCATGGAGGAGCTCGCTGCTGGTAACTATATACAACTACATAAGAACTATTTTTTTTACAAATGTATTCCTAATGTAACCCCTTTTTTTATGGCTGACAGGCTAGATGTTTGACGACAGCTCACCTGATCTTAAGTGACGGTGTGGTCAACGATGGTAAACACACCTAGCCTGGAATGAAACTGGCTCTCAAGTGAGGCTGCCGGAACACATTAGATGCTTGGCGGCAGATTTTCAACTTGATGGTGGTAGCTAGCTAGCCAGCCGAGTACTAGAGAGTACCCTACTACCACGCTATGGTTTCCTCACGATGTTTTCCTTCACCCTCAGTTCAAGCTCATTGTTGGGGTTTGAACCCACGCCCTTCGGCATGCGAACCTACCGCGCTAACCACTGAGCTATCATCGCTACAAAATTATAGCCAATGACCTTGAAATGCATCTGTCCCTATCACTTGCATACAGATGTGCAACAGAGAGAACACTATAAGTTTGTTCGGTTGGTGGAGTAACTTATTGCACTGTGTCGTGTTCAGCGGGAGGCATGGAGCAACTGGACGCTCTGTTGGCGCGGGAATGTTCTTCGCCTAACTCCCGGAGCTCTCTCAGTCCCGACCGATCAGGTAATCATACCTTAATTACTTTTTATTTTATTATAAGTTTTCTCTTGACCGCCATCTAACCTGATGGACACTGCCTAGAAGATACTGCATACAACACCCACTCATAGCTTATTCTTCTGTCTATCGGTCCGCATAATTAACTTAGAATCAATTCTTTTTGTTTTAGTTTTTCGATAGTTCAAGTTCAACCTATTTATTAATTTATTTAGATGGTTGGGTCAAGGGTCAGATCCAAAAGGCAGTTATCCTTGACACGGCGCACATTGTTAGGAGGTTCCTCACTCTGCAGCCCTAACCACCGACAGCTTGAGGCCTGCCCCGCTGCCGTCGGCACCCTAGTTTTTAAGTTTTTTTATATTGTGTTTTATATATATATTTAATGTAAAAAAAAATAACTGAAATAATAATAATAAACTTTGTTGACCATAATGCATAAGTACTAAAATTTACAGTGGTCCCTGCACTAAGCTTGTATCGCAGAAGGCCATACACATGTTAACAATGGTTTATCACATGGGCTAAGAATATAAATTGTCTATAAAATATATATCATAAGCAGTGTGTGTGGTTGTGTGTGTGGTGGTAGTGTGTGTGCGTGCATGTATGTGTTATTATTACTTTAATTGTATCAAATACCTGTAATAAACGAATTTTGAAATTCAAATTCGAATACATTACATAATCGAAGATGGGTAATTGTACTCAGCATTACGAACGACATATATACAGGCTATAGAAGTAGCTTTGAAAAACAAATTCAGCTGTGTCATAGAAACATTTTAACCAACCTTTTAACTTAGTATTGTAGATTGTAACTGTTTATAAATATTCAAAGGTAATGTGAAGTGTGTGTTTCAATTCCCAGAGGGACGCAACAGCGAGGACTCGAAGAGTGTGAAGAGTGCGGGTAGTGTGGAAGAGAGACGGTCGCCGCTGCACTCGTTCTCGGCGCTCGTGGACCGACTCACGCCGGACAAAGACACCGACGAGGTTAGTGATGACAGATGACGGTTGTCCTGTCAAATTCGGGGATATTTCTTGCCGCTGTGGGATGACTTTACCTGTTATTTTATGTGTGTTCCACGGTAGGTAGCGCTGAAACTACTCATCAGGTTTTGCTGGTCGAGGTGTCAATCGATTCGTTATTATGCTCCGGGTGACATGGGTACATTTTATTTATTAATTTTTTCCTAGTCGAGTTATAGTTTTTAAAACATTTTAGCTACTTCATTGTATTATTATTTCATCATCAGCCATAGGACATCCACTGCTGGACATAACCCTCCTCCTGGGGGAGTTTTGCCAATACTCGCCACGCTTGGCAGGCGGGTTGGCGAGCGTAGTTAGGTGTGATTGTTCAAGGAAGACGCTGCTGCCCATCTTCCGGATTACATCCCTTAGCCGAATCTTACAGCAACTACGGGTAGAGAGGGTGGGGTACTATTCTTACGCCGGCACCACCACATTATTATTTGTTAATATGTATTTCAGGGGGCAGGTTATATTATATCAAATTTTTTCTAATAATTTAGGTAGGGTAATGGGGAGAATGATATTATTTTCAGTAATGATGACGAATTACTTCTGTCCCGATTTATAAGTGGAGACAAAACTTTTTAAGATTTAATGGTATCAACGTGCTGGGGTCGTGTTGTACAGTACCTAGACTTGCGACCCAGGATAGATACTAGAGTTGCTACTAGATTGCATGCGGCAGCTTCATCTTCACCCATGTTAATTACGAAGTGCTGACCGTCTTTTATCATTATCAACATTTCCATATTACCCACTGGAGCTACTGTGCCAGCAGCCCAGAGCCTCGCTCCGGTACTTTAAGGAGTTGGGTTGGCTTGGGTAAATGCTGGCAGGGGAAAATGCACAATACACTCTAAGCGGGACGTCAATGCAGGACTCATCGCTCCCATTCCGAATAAGAATAAGACCCAGGTGCAGGGTTAAGGGGGCTCCTTTACATTCACTGCCCGTACTCCCATCCCTGTCTAACTATCCCACGAATATTATAAATGTGTTAGTTTGGATGGATGGATGGATGGACGGATGGACGGACGGACGGACGGATGGATGGATGTATGTTTGTTACTCAATCACGCCAGAACGGCATGTAGATACTTTGGGCCCTGGAATAAAACATAGGATACTTTTCATCAGCATCATCATCATCCATCACCACACGGGTAAAACCGCGGGGTGCAGCTAGTATTTAATATGATCCTAACAAGTAGTCAAGTCTAATAAGTATAATTACGTTTTTGGTCTCATTTTCCTGGCCCACCTATATGTTACATTGTTGTGTACAGAAAGGCGAGAGCGGGTCGTACATTCAGTCGGAGCTGGAGGCGTTAGAGCGGGAGCAGCGCGCCATCGACGAGCGCGCCGCCGCCCTGGAGAAACTGCTCCGCGCGGTCATGGACAAGGCCGACAACACGGAGGTAACTCCCACGGCCTCATACGAACAACAAACTAAACACACAAAAAGGCAGACATTCCCAATACACAAACAAACTGGTCTAAAACAGTTTGATTCCACCTTCATTGTACGAACTGCTATACAATGGAATTTGTTGCCCGAGTGGGTGTTCCCTGATAATTACAATCTGGGTGCCTTCAAGTTGCGAGTGAATCCGTTTCTTCTAGGCGAGCGTGCTCCACCGTAGTACCGTCCACTCTTGCATCTTTGCTTAATATCAAGCGAGATGGTGGTCAAATGCAAGCTTAATCACTTCACTACATAGTATAAAACTAAGTCGCTTTCTCTGTCCCTATATCCCTATGTATGCTTAAATCTTTAAAACTGCGCAACGGATTTTGATGCGGTTTTTTTAAATAGAGTGATTGATTGAAGAGGAAGGTTTATAAGTATAATAACATCCATTAAATAGTGGAGAAATACTGTTATTTTTGAGGTTTATACCCGTGCGAAGCCGGAGCGGGCCGCTAGTTACATAATAAGAAAAACTAAAAAAGAACCATCGTCTATTGTCTGTGTTTGACCATTCTACGTGGTCAAAGTAAAGCCGAAATGGTGGGAAACACATACAGAGTGTGACGTCTACAATCTCTCATTCGTTACTCATGGCACCAGAAAATATCCAGATTTACCTTTCATCGGGTGATATATCCATATTTTATTTTCTCCAGTGATATATGTACGTACAAGCTCCCAACATTTTACGTTTAAATAAACTGCAGAGCAGTGTATACACCTCAGTATACACTTTCAATAAAGTATGGCAATAGTTGCATAAGATCGCAATAACTGGAAAATTTGAAGGTTGACTTTTGCCCAGGAGTGGGATTCCACGAGCTAACAATAGGAACAGTAGCTCATGCTCTAAAATTTTATTTCCAATTTCATTCAACATTCTATTTTACTTTTTCATTCTGTGTGGCATGGTTTTACTTTCTTTAAAACTTTCTTTTGGTTTTTTTTTTCACTCTCTGTGCATGAAATATATGGGTGGTTGTTTTCTAATCTGCAAATGAGATTAATTGTCAACGTCTTTGGAAAAACATTTTTGTTTTACTTATTAGGTCGGGTATTTCAAGGATTCAAAGCAAGGTGCAACACGGGTGCTGCCTTGTTTTGATTCTCACAAACAAAAAGTCAACACCATAGCAGTTTCCAATGTAACTTTTTTTAATTCTAATTTCTAGTGTAACATAAAGTCTATCCCAGACAGACACGGTTAGAGGTAGTGGGCCTGATATGTGGCCATACAGTCCCAAACTGCGGCCACCCACCACAATACAGAGTTATGCGACATGGTAATACTAAGCTGAGAAAATGTCATTGTACCATTCAATTTTTTTTTTTTATAAGTCATATGACAGGCTAGTTGTTTTGACCACAGCTCATCTGATATTAAGAGAAAAGTGTAGTCAAAGATTAAAACGCTCAGCCTGGAATGGGCACTGGCTACCTCAACATCAGCGCTTGGCGTCAGAATAACATTTTCCTATGAAACTTCTTGAACCTTCTTGATTTTAGCAGCTGTTTCATAGTAAAACGATAAAGACTAGCCTCCTCTCAGCTTAGTACTACCGATACGTGAAGCCCTGTATTTATTTGCACACTTATCTATTTCTAGAAGAAATGGCGAAGAGTTGTGTTTGCGTGTGTGCGACCCCCTATCAGCATGGTAACCACATACTTTATTTGCATGGCACACATTCTCACAAGCATGGCGTATTTATGTACCTAAATACTAGCATCTATTCTATTATAGTATAACATTAAAATCACGAGGTAGTATGTTGTTTTTCACTCGTACACTTACCAGTAGTTTGCCCCGAATTGTGACCTAGCGACCATTGTTGCTCGTATTTGAAAAGCAACTTTCATATTACTATTTTTTTCTTTATGGTTGACATGCTGGGTGTTCCACAGCTCACCTGATGTTAAGTGACGGTCTGGTTGAAGATGGTATTAAACACTAGATATGTTTACCATCTTTAACTTGGAAAGGAACTGGCTGTCGGAACACACTGTGCTTGGTAACAGATTTTCAACTTGAGATAGCCAGCCGACTAGGAAGAGCTCTGCCGCCATGGTATGGTTTCCTCACGATGTTTTCCTTTACCGGATATGATATACTCATAATACATACATACGGGCTGACAGTTTGAACATTAGCAATATTCAGATACGTGTTAATGGCATAAAAAAAATCGAAAAAAAAAACAAAAAAAAAAATTAAAACCTTGATTAAAGTTTTTCCCAAGACTTCATGAATTAATGGACAGCGCGCAGCCTTACGCACCGAGCTAGCGCAAGACATAACTACCATAAGTAGACTGTCAAGTAACTGTTATCTAATCTGGGACCGCGCGCGACTACCATGTCATTTTCGGTGCGCGTGATTTGAGTGTCCGTATTTTTGTGTTTGCTCAGGATAATTAGATCAAATACTAACCCCACCTATTTTTTCGTATTGTTTGGAACGATTCGAGTACTAAACCCCCTGTATCAGTATTGCTGATGTTCAAACTTGCATGGTGTATATTGTGTCATTGACCAAACGTAGCGATGTACCAAAATCAACGAAAACAAAGCGGTAATTAATAACAAATGCACGTGCCTGTTAATTGTATTGTTTTAATGTCCTAAATATTGCTGTATTTTTTTGTTTAATGCTCTTCTTCACTTCTAACATCCCACTGCTGGGCATATATCTACCCGCAATTACTATACCATGACGCAAGCTCTTTGCGGATTAAATTAATTGATTGTTAATGTATGCTCAGGTTTCTTCACAATGTTTTTTTACCAGAAAGTTAATGGTATAAGGGTTTTTTGATACTTGATATAAAAAAATGTCTCTAAATGTACCTAATTGTAAAAAAATATATGTGTTTTTAGGATTAATGTATAGTATGTGTGGATAATTTCTATCAAACTTTTTTTTTAAATAATCTTTCAAGTAACTTTTTATGTAAACGGAATAAAAGTCAAATATTTTCCAAACTGTTTGAATCTTGAAAATCTATCGCCAAGCATCTAACGGTGTGTTCCGGCAGCTTCACTCGAAAGCCAGTTCCCATTCCATGACAGATGGTTTACCATCTTCAATCACACCGTTAGTTGACATCAGACATTTTTTAGTCGTTTTTATTTCATACGTAACAGTTGAAAGAGTTGATTTTAAATAAATTATTAGCATTGTGAACAAGTGAAGGAAGCC
Source organism: Biston stratarius (assembly GCA_950106695.1). Classification (NCBI taxonomy): domain Eukaryota; kingdom Metazoa; phylum Arthropoda; class Insecta; order Lepidoptera; family Geometridae; genus Biston; species Biston stratarius. The sequence continues at coordinate 8,088,204 of OX467115.1, forward strand.
CGCCCTAAGTTTCTTTTCTAATTCGAATTGGCATCAGAGAGCTTGGAGACTGATGATGATGATGGATATTTCGTGTGCTAGGAGGAGGCGCACCTGATGTCGCAGTGGTTTAACCTGGTGAACAAGAAGAACGCACTGCTTCGTCGCCAGATGCAGCTTAACATACTGTGAGTACCCTGGGCCAGACTTATCCGAAAGACTTAATCGACTAATTCAAATTTTAAATATATTTATTTCTTTCAATTTAAATTCTCACATTTATAACTAAATACTTACTTGGTGGTAGGTCTCAGCAGGAGGTCGTCTAGGTAGGTAATACTGCAGTACCAGATATTCTGCCGCCAAGCAGTAGTGTGTTAACATTACTGTATTCCGGTTTGAAGGGTACTGAATCTAGCGAAATTACAGGGCTGTTGGGAGTAATAATCAAAAGCTGCAAAGTAATGAGCACCAAATCAGTGATGCCCTGGACTTTGTTTTACTACACAAAGTTTTATATATTGCTGGATTGAATATGGACAGGCCTCTCACCATCAGGAGGGCGTTTGTCTCGTTCATCTCATTTCTAATACAAATAAAAAAAAAACTTATCATGTGATTTTATATCTAAGCGCAGACGATTTCAGCTCATGTCCACTGCTGGACATGGGCCTCTCCCAAGACACGGCACTGAGCCCAATCTTCGGCTCTTCGCTTCGAACCACTTCTCGAGCCACCGCTAGCTCTATATCGTCACTCCTTCGAGTCTCGGGACGTCCTACGCTAAGTAGGCCAATGCGTGGCCTTCATCTTTCTTTTTCGTTTCTTTTTGACATTGCACTTTCATTTGCCAGTTGTGAAGTACTTATTCCGAATACCTATTTTATGTTAAATTATATGGAATAAGTAGAAGATAAATCTACTAAAATAAGTCCAAGTCACAGTTAAAGTCACACAAAGTAAATCGAGGCCAAGTCTGGTCACGTTCTAGCAAGACTTTTATTATGACGGAATTGTGAAAAACGATCTTGATTCTTCTGATTATGATTGTATGTCTGTTTGACCGCAGTGAGCAGGAGGAGGACTTGAGTCGCCGGTGCGAGCTGCTGGCGCGGGAGCTTCGTCTCTCGCTCGGCGTGGACGAGTGGCGCAAGACGCCCGGACAGAAGCGCCGGGAACGTCTTCTACTGCAGGTGAGTGGAGGGATAATAGGGAGCGATGTTAGCTGTTTGACGTAAGCTCACTGAATTCGGTATCATCACACCTAACCTGAAATGGTACTAGGTCTCAAGTGAGGATTCCGGAATTACCGTTAAGAGCTTAGGGGTGGATTTTCAACTTGAGGGTGGTAGCTAGCCTCAATACTAGAGATTACCCACCACCATGCTATGGTTTCCTCACGATGTTTTGTTTCACCGGCAGTTTAAGCTCATTGCTGGGATTTTGATCCTACTATGCTAGCTACAAGAGCTGTTGTCTTATCTCTAAAAATTGAACAGGTTCGCGGTTGACCATGCCCTATCTGATCTTAAGCAGTAGTTTAGCTTAAGATAGAGCATGCTAGCCTAGCAGAAACCTATTTTCTTTGGATGTGAACTCATGTTGCACATTACTGGGAACATATATTCTGGGAATATTTGCCATGTACGGACGATGCTTTGGTCTTTTTACAGTCTTTTTATTTAGTAAACATTGTAAACTTCCAGGAACTCCTATCTGCTGTCAACGAGAGAGACAGACTCGTGCAAGAAATGGACGAGCAAGAGAAAGCGTAAGTGTTTTAATTTTGACATTTTAGTCTCGCATCTCGAGTTGTGAGACGTTTTGAGGATTTCGTGATTGGTCACTGATTGGTACTATTCATTGGCATCAGGCTTTTTTTTATACGGAATAGGTTCGCGTTTGACCACATCCTGCCTGATTTTAAGCAACGATGTGGTCTAGGATGGAACACGCTTACCTAGCTTACTGTTTACTCTTGATTTGAAGACACTCATATTGTACTTTTCGGGAAATATAAATTCTGGCAAAGAGTTCCACACCCTCGCTGTGCGAATAATGAATGTGGGTTCGAAGCGCTTAGTGCGCACATGGAGGACGTCCCGGTTGCGTTTGTCTGGCCGTCCGGTAGAAAAAAGGGGTGGGGGGAACCAAGTCGTGCAACTCCAAGGCACAATCCTAAACTCGTACGGGTTCAGTAGGTTTATGAGATGATTGTCAAACAGCGGCTGGTTGTTCACGAAGGTTTTCTCCAGTATCTACAAAATCAGACTACCGTGATATTCGAACTGTAAATAGCATTTTCTTAATATCGGTCGTGCGGTCGCGGTGCGGAGCGACGCATACACGCGGCAGCGTACTCCTGTCATATAGGGGTTTCACGTCGGAATGAAAGATAATAAGCTGGGAACTTGAATAAACAGAAACTCAAACTTCTGTATGACAAAACAGAAACTCTAATAATATTCAAGTCTCCCTATCTATGAAGATAAGAGTAGCATCCACTATTTATGTAAATATGTTTAATTGTCAGGAAACTTTAAATTTTATAATTTAAATTCTATGTTTAACTTCAACCCTATTAACCAACAGTTTAAATAATATAATTTTGTTTATGTTAAAAATGTATAAATTCATTTACTATAGTTTTAAGCAACTCGTGCTCTGAACCCCATAGCACAGGCCACGTTGCCTAGTTTGGGGGTCAACGTTACCTTGTAAATGTTTTGTTTTTTTCTTGTTTGGCAATAAAAATTATTATTATTATTATTATTATTTATTATAAACCTTTATTTTGGCATTATTCTAAAAGTTTAATCTTTAGTTTTTTCCCGCTTAAATAGTTTTGGTTAGTAGTTTTAGCTTAGTAGTTTTGGTTACCACAATGACGAGGGTTTAATGTAATTAGTAAATAATAAAAAATAAAAATATTTGAATATCTTAAAAATAATTTCAAGTATGTATTTATCCCAAAATAAATTTACTATCTAAAATTACAAAATATACTTATTAAATGCTCTCCTGATGGTAAGGGTTAATGCATGTCCATGACCATTGCTTTTAGTAACAAAATAATTAAATTAAAAAAAAAACCCCTATTCAATTAACCAAACATAGCTAATAAACACAGCAAGGAAACTGACTTTTAAATAAATTAAAAAAAAACATTTTCGCCAAGCCATCCGTTTGAGAGCTACGATGCCACAGACAGACACACACACACACACAGACAGACAGACATCGACGTCAAACTTATAACATCCCTCTTTTTGCGGCGGGGGTAAAAACAAAGTCCAGAGGACCTAGAAAAAGTAACAAAACTAAATCTATGTAAAACATGTTAGTAACCGAGGTTATATAAAACATGTTAGTAATTTTCAATGTGTTATTATATTTCAGGATTGCCGACGACGACGCGATAGAACGTAACCTCTCGCAAGTAGAAATACAAAGGAAAAACAACTGTATCCTACAGTGAACTCTATACCACTGTGACAAGGCTTAAAATGGACATGGTTTAAAGCGGAATTACAAATACCGTATCTTTCGATACTAATGTTCGCGTTCATTTAAAGCTGTGTCAGAATGTGCATCATTCTACTATTTATTTAATAAAAGAAACGGATTTTTTTAATATTCTACACTACAGTTTACTTTTATAAGCATACCAAAAATAATAAAATTATCCAATAATATTTATGACGAATTTAATACAGTAAAGAAAATGTTTTGTATACCTGGTAGTATTCATATAATCGAAGCTGTCATAAATTGCCATAATTATTCTAAAATGGTATAAACTGTTTCTCATAAATAAAATTTCTCATAATGTCAATATTTATAATGATAAAATAATGTTTTCAAATATGATATCGACATATAATTATGTACCTATATAACTTATATTGTTATGCCCTCTTGATTACCTACAGCCCATTTTTATATAAGTCATAATAATTGCCCGGTTTCAATTGAACAAACGGGTAGAAAAAATTGAAAAAGTCCATTAGGAATAAAGAAAAAAAAAGGAAAAGTAATTAATTAAAAACGAATCTGTAACTTTAATCGGCTAAATTGATGTAATTAATTCTAGAATCATAGGTTATGCTTGTTCCTAAAAAAATATTTAGTCTTCAATAGAAAAATCATATATTGATTGTTTAAAAAAATTAAAGTGTATAATTAATCCTAAAAATCAAATGCATGAAACATTTTTTTTTTTATTTATGCTGATATACTTAATTTGAAGATATTTAAATATATGGCAGTTGTAGTTCAATGATTATTTTTTTGTAAGTTTTATGAATATTCAATGTGTGCTAAATATTTTTTTCAGGAAAAGCGCTTAAAATCGATGTTAATAAAAATTGGCCTTACTGTATTCGCAAGTCATAATACTCATAATTTTTGTTTCCTATAAAGTTTTAATTCATATTCATAATTATTTATAACATATGTTAAGTGTCTTATATGTGGTTTTAATATCGTCATTTTATAGGTAATAATAACTATTCGTCTTTTAAATTGGATCTGCGATGTATTCATATTTCACCTTAATTATAAAAGTAGTTTAAACTTAATCAATGCTTCAAATGCTCTGTCAACTTTTTGCTAACTTGATATATCACGCGTGTAAACAAGACTCCTTATTTTAAGCATAGATTAATTTTAAACAACGTTTATACGTAAAACCTAATTTTTCACATAAATAAATGTGATAGTATTAAAATCACATATTTTATAGCATTACAAGTGATTTGGTATAAACTTACCAAAGAGAATTTTATTTTTAGCGTTTTTTTTTACGTAGAACCGTGATAAATAAGTACAATAAATAAAATGTTCATATGCGTTCAAGTTTGTATAGTTACTGTAATTATTTGAAATGTAATAAACAAATTTGTGTTTCTCATAAATTTTCATTGTCGCATAAAGTTGACTCTGTAAAGGTAATATTTAGACGAACCTAAAATGAAGAAAACTGCCAAGTTTTCATATGTTTGCAGTCTTAGTTACAAATACAAGCTTGATCACATTAGTAATTTAATTTTTAACACTACATAGAGTAGAATTTTTTATTTAATTTTTTTAAGTTTTTGACACGTGAAATTCATCTGTAAATAGTAGGCATAATTTGTAGGTTTTATAAAATTTATTTATTTTTGTCGCTTTATTAGAGAGATCGTCTTGCCTTCGATACCGTAAGTGACGTAACAAGAACTATCGATATAATTTATACAAATAACGGTTTACAAAGGCCTAATCGTGTTTTAGGTGCCATGTCTCTTGATATTACTGGTTGATTCTGATATACCATTTCCTATTCTAATAATTTCGGAAGCTCTGAAATTGTGTCTATCTTTGTCTCACATACAGCAATAGAAAGTGACGCAACAACGTGCAACACGATTCTCGCTAATGTCATCCAATTTATTATTTAATATGAGAATAATTTGCTTTAAATGTAACGTGTACTTTATACGTGATATTTTATGGTTGCTTTCCAGTTGCCAATTTTTTCCACGAACTCTATCTTTGATTTTCTGGCTTTGACGTTGTTCGTGCAAACAAAGGATAGTAAAAGCTCCATTTTAAGTCAGTTTAATTTATTGTACAATATGTTATTTCAATTTCAAAAATGTTGATATATTTTTGCTATGTAGGTGCTAGATTGATTTTTTTAATATAAATAATTTTAAAATAAACAATAAAAAATATGCAATGAACTTAAGTCGCTTCGACAAATGTAAATAGAACTTCTTATACATATAAGCGGGTGCATTTTACTCATAATTTTTATATTGGCATAGACTACATTTGGTTTGGTATAATTTCTCATTTGGCATAATTTATATTTGAACCGATTTAAATATGAAAATGATTTTTTTTTTTTCAAATATTTTTTGCAATCCCTACTACTTGTATTACATGGTTCACTTCAATGTAAAATACGGTAAAAATTCAAAATCTGTTTATTCTTAACCTTTTCAGTGCGTAGGTAACACTAGATGGACTTACGTATTACTTTAATATTTTTATTTGTAATGTTAGGGTAACTGAGGATGTGCATAACCGTTGTATTTCATATAATTATATGAATTTTGGAACATACAAAACCAAATACATTCTGTAAATATATTTTAATCTTTCATTTCCTTGCTAATTTAGTATAATTGTCGATTTATAAAGCTGTCCGGTTAAAACTAACGCTATGGTCACTCAACACACAGGTGCAGAAACAGGGTGTTTGTTTTTAGTTTTGTATGTTCTAAGCCTCGTGAAATAAGTGCAAGTAGTCGCCATATTTTTAATGTATACAGGCTGTTCGGTTAATCGACTGATAACGCGAAACTAATTTGAAACACGCTTACTCGAAAATTAAAGATTAATTTCTAGTCAATTTTTTGTAATCAACTTGTAGCAAGGCCCCCGATTCTCTACCTCATGCTCACGCTTGTAAAGTATGTTTTGAAGTGTCTTCTTGTACATTTTTCGCGTTGCAATTTGTGCATTTGCCAATGAATACTTTAGACATTTTCACGGAATAATTAAAAATGACAAAAAGTTAATACAGTCAAAATCTAGCCACTCGAAAAGTCCCCCTCGCATCGGGCCTAGCCCGAACGTCACCAAAATGCTGGCTGCATTCCCGCGCTGGATGGCCAGGGATATTGGCTGAGTCAAGAACCATCCTGACCGGGGTCTCTCTCTTTCTCCCTTCACGAATATAATGAAAAATCGAGTTAAATAAGTTCAAGTCGCAGCCAAAATCAAAGAAAGTAATTTACAGTCGAGTCCAGTCATGCCTTTGTAAATTAGTGGCGACTTTACTATAAGATTCGATGGAGTTTTGGAAGCAACACGAAAAGTCATGCTTCACCACTTTTTTTTATTTTTTATATATATTAAATAGATCTACGTTTGGCTACCAACTTGCCTTATGGAAAGCGATGGTGTGGCCGAGGATGGAGCACGCTGATCTAGAAGAAATCTATTCACTCTAGCCTTAAAAACATCCAAATTATAGTTTAAAGGAAACAGATCAGGTGGCAATGAGTTCCATTCAAGGCTGTACGTATCAAGAAAGTAGAGTGGAAGCGGAGCGGAGCGGTTGGAGCGGTTTTCCAATACTTGCTCGTCTAATTCGGCACTTTATGAATAAAATCCTACTATTTTTATAGATAAACACTCGAAGAAATACAAAGTTTAGAAAAAATTGTTTTCATGGAAAATGAGGGCCCTGGCCGTGCAAAACAGTTCACGCGTGTAACAGACGCGAGATTTCAATTCTACAATAACAATTAACAAACAAACAACAACAAAAGGTTGTTCATTTTTTTTTTAATTTTTATTCCTTATATTCATGTCGTATATCCATACAGCCTGTACGATGCTATTTATTGTCGAATGGACCGGTATTAAAGTGATATTGTAAATGATCTTGGTGTTTTAATTATACGTAGGGATGCTTCAAGCGAAAACAGTTCGAACTTTGCACAAATGCAATGTGTTTGTTTATATTGTGCTTTGAAGAAATGTGATGTTTCAGTTTGATAGACTCCCCTTGCTTTACCAATTATGTGTGACCAATTGACTATTTTATTAACTGTAAATAAATAAGTAAATATCGTAGGACACACACAGCGCCATCTGACACCAAGCTAAGCAAAGCTTTTGCTATGGGAGTCATAACACTAATACAATGCTTAAATACTATTTTTTTTAAATATTTACAGAACACCCAGACAAATTTTTTTTTTGTGGTTGACAGGCTAAGTGTTTACAAGCCTGGAATGGAATTAGCTTTCAAATGAGGCATCTGGAACATACCGTTAGGTGCTTGGCGGCAGATTTTCAACTTGAGGTTGGTACCTAGGCAAGTATTGTAAAAAGCTATGGTTGCCTCACGATGTTTTCCTTCACCGGCAGCTTAAGCTGATCGTTGGGATTTGAATCCACGCCCTTATTGTGTGAACACTTGAACAGTCCGCGCTAATCAGCTATCATCGCCACAAACTGTACATGTAGCGCGAGAAATACCAGTAAAATCTCTAATCCAATCCTTTGAACCTCGGCCTGTGAACAAAACCATAAGTATACGGCTGGAAAGAATATTCAAAGTAGCGTTGGTAAGAACGTATTAATTGAGATTAGGTTGGGATGGAAATACGGGCAGGTACGGCAGAGCTTTGATTCGTAAGTATGTATCTTTGAAAGTGATAAGACGAACGATACGTTCTTCTGATGGTCAGAGATAACGCATATTCGTGAAAATTGCACCGATACACAGAACTACGAGTAGCAAAACAAAAGTCCGGGGCATCGCTGCTTTGACGCTCAAGCTCATTACTTTGAGTCATTCGATGGTTAGTCTCTATAGCCCAGCTAATTTCGCTGACTGTAGTATCCTTCAATCCAGAACACAGTAATGTTAATTGTTATCTTTTTTTTTATGGCTGACAAGCTAGGTGTTTAACCACAGCTCACCTGATGTTAAGTGACGGTGTGGTCGAAGATGGTAAAGCACACCTAGCCTGGAATGGAACTCCATATAAACATTAATCTACACCCGGTCATAAGTGCTACCGCACACCGACAGCATTCTATTCCACGAAGTTTCGTCTTTTCTTATCAAATATTATTAAGGTTAGCCTAACATTTATAATTTAACTGTGGAAGCGTATGACAAATATGATCCTCGGACGCATTGCTGGCGGCACGGGTAGCAAAAAAAAAAATACATTGTACAAAATGAGAATTATTTTATTTCAATAATTGTGTACAAGCATATTGTTTCTGAGATTACAGCTCCAAATTTACTAAAATTAATCATAAAATTAGATAAATATTGTACTTATATACAGGGTGTTTGAACTTGGGGTATTCTTTATGAGGTTTCACTACTCTGGTTAAAATAATAATTTCGTCCTGAAAATTACAAACAGAGATTTACTCATTTAAGTTTAAATAATAAATACATGCAAACAATCACGTATTTATTTTATAAATTAATAATTAGTTAATTGTATATTTCATTCCAAGATAAAATAGTGTGCTTAGTTACTAGCAAAAAACTTGTTTGGTTAAAATTCTGTGCAGTGATCAAAGTTATTATAATAACTTTGATGACTATAAAGGTTTGTTAAAAAACAAATAGTTCGATACATTTTGTTGAAAGCAAATGGAACTATTGATTTAAACTAGTCAGTTTCAAAGTTATTGTTTTTAGGAGGTTACTATATATATAAATACCTGGATATCTGTAAAAGGTAAAAATTGTATCGCCTACGAATTGCTCAAAGAAATGCAATGAATATTAAGGCGATGTTTTGCGATTCAAAAATTATGTGAATTAAGATTATGGGAAATGGTCAAACACCCCAATTAATGTACTGGAAGAACTTTGTCTTACTAATTTAAAATATTTTCATAACGACAATATCAATAAGTACATAGGTAGATAATTAGTATTTATGTACCTAAGTACTAATTGTTATTCTCTCAATAGCAAATTGTTGCAAACAGCACACATCTACAGCCTTATCTCATAATTTATGAGAAAATTTATAAAACTGTTCAATCTCATAATATGCATGTTAGTTCAGTCATTGAATATATTAAAAGAGGGTTTCGCTACAAACGGTCAAGGAGTGTTTTAATTTGTCAGAGTGTTATAGTTTAGTGTCCTAATAAATTTCTGACATCGAGCGAACGTTTCTCGCCACATTGAAGAAAATGTAACCAAAAATCTATGTCTCGACAATATCCAGCACAGTATCTCTCCAGCAGAAGTCAATGGGCCTATGTCCAGTAGTGGACATTCTACGGCTGAAATGATGATGATCTCCAGTCCTTTTTAGGTTATTATGGCCAATACAAAAAAAAAAATATTGAAAAAAATTTCTACAACTTTTTGAAAACATTTTTTTAATTAGATACAGTTTGCGTGTTACAGCGAAATCAAGTTTAGCTAATTTTAACAGTCTGCCAAATTAGATTATTCATCGATGACCTTTTGTCAGTCAGAACCTATCAGTGACTGGACTATGTTGGATGCTGATATTTTTACCCATTTAGTTATATGATTAGTATCTACTTGTTATCAGTGACTTGTTGTCTTATTCGTAAGTCATTTAATGAAATATTTTTATTATTTCTATAAATTTTCGTTGTGATGATAATGTTATAAAAGTACGTAATTGGGTATTTATTACATTTTGTACAGAATTAAGTGATAAATATTTAAAAATCAGTTATTATACATACATTGCAGTAGGTAGGTTTAAATGCTTATATAACTAAGAATAACATTGTATTGTTATTTTTGGTTTATTTATTATACAAAATACTTTCATTTCAATTGATGTAAACTGCTTGGATTAATTCATACATCTGTATCCAGTAGCAAATTGGTACTTTCTTAAGTACGAAGGTAATAATCGTAGATACTTATAATTATGAGTAATTATTATACTTTTAATTTGATATTTTTAATGTAATTATTTTCATACTTATCTATTAATAGAAGCACTTGGGGCCTTAAATACCATGTTACATTAGTAAATTTTATTTTTATTTTTTATAAAAACTACTATTAAGGTAGTAGTCGAAAAAATTCTTATATGGAAGTTATTTCTCTCATTCCATGGATTGCCACGTCAAAATTTTAATTCTGACCAGCAGATATTTTCGCAATTTTTACATGACAACTTACTTTATTTTAACTATAAAAGCCAATATAATTATACTAATAGTGTCTAGTAATGATCCAAGTTTAATATTTACAATAATATCAAATAAAATTTTCACCTTATTTTTTTTTTTTACAAATCTGTCTGGTCCATTTTTGTTATCACGATACGAATTATTTGTCTTGTAAATATAACACCTACGTGTGTTTCATCTCTTTCTTTTAAATCAGTATAAAAAAAAAGAAATGAAAACATGTACGTTCTGACAGAGAAGCTCCTGTTCAGGCTAACATTGTTCCATGAAACGTGTCCATAGATACAATGGTAATTTTTCTTTTTGATACTTTGAAAACAAACTTTCAAAAAGAAAAAATCAACCTTTTTTTCCCGCGTGTTTTTCAGTGACAGCTGTCAGTGTCAGAGGTTACGCGCGCGTGTGATTGTTCGCGGTGACTGGAATGACAGCTGCCGCTTCTGCTTCCGCTTCCGCTATCTGTGCTTCCTTCTTCAATCTGCGGTATTTACCTGCAATGATTTAAAGTACTATGAAATTAGTTTTGTTTATTTATAAAACAAAACTTCTACTTGAGTTTGTTTATGTGTTGAAATCGCGAATAATTTAAAATTACATTTCTCCAAGTTATTTAAATTCAGAGTAGATCAAAATACACCTTTACATGATAATAATTTAAACAATTCGAATGTAGGCTGGCTAAATGGCTAGCAACCATTGTACGACTTAAATAATTCTTGACAAGCGCATAAACCTAAAAAAGATTAATATAACAAATTAAGCCACTCTCAATTAGTTCTTTTTTTTTTTACAACGGACTAGGCATGCGTTTGGCCACGATCTCACCTGATGGAAAGTGATGATGTGGCCGAAGATGGAGCACGCTTGGAGTTCACCAACCGACTTAAGAGGCGAGAAATACTGAGACAAAAGTATCGATATTATAGTTTCGTTACGTTTTGACGCGAGGAAACATTAAAAATAATTTAAAAAAAATGTAACATTATTGTTATTGATTGTTTAAAAGTGGCGCCCAACTTGGGACCAAGTTGTTGATCTATTTTTTGTTCTGGAAAATTACAAAATTCGTATCGCTGTTCGATTCGGCTAAGGTGAATTCTAGATCATTCTTGGGTGATTGACAACGTGGTACCAACCGCTTATAGTGCGAAACGTCGCAGTACCCGATATACACATTACACACTAAGCTTTATTTAACTTGTCTGTGTTTTGTGAAAGACATATATTGAAGAACTAAGATTTCAGAAAACTAAAGTGCCTTAGCGGTCTTGTAGTAAAACCTATACTTAAGATGTAGTACTCACGCGATATCTTGATCATGATGACTCCCCACCAGATGGACCAGCCCCACCCCACAAGGCAGAAAAGCACGGTGAACAGCTGTCCCGCTCCCACCAGCAGGTTGATGATGAATGACCCTACATATCACACATGCGCTGGTCAGCTTTACAACTATCGTTTAGGTATACTGTAGCGTCGACAAATTAGGTGCAGAGAATTTGAATCTCGTGTTTTTTTAAAATACTATATAGTTTTGCGTTTGACCACGCCCTGCCTGATGTTAAGCATGATATAGTCTAAGATAAAGCACGCTTACCTAGAAAAAACCTGTTTACTCTGGATTTGAAGACACCTAAGTTGTACTCCGCGGGAAAAACACGGTGGAAAAACACACGCTGTCAGAGAGTTTCACATCCTCGCTGACCGTATTAAAAATGTGGAATCGAAGCGTTTAGTCTGTACGCGGGGAATATCCACTATGTAAGGATGGCGTTTTGGCCGTGTCTGCCTAGCCATCCGGTATTACAAAGGGGCAGGTGAAAGCAAATTATGCAATCCTAATGCACAATCTCCGAAAAGTATCCGATACAAGACAGAGCAGTACTCCATACACGACCTTACTTGCGCTTTATACAAACTAAGCAGCTGTTCAGGTGTGAAGTACCGCCTCACCGAAGGGAGGATGCTAAGCATTTTTGCTGCTATTTGGACCTTGGACTCTATATACGAACCAAAATTTTGGGTCGCCGAGAGAGAGAGAGACACCAAGAAGCTGGAGGTTATCAGTAATCGGCACGGATACATTTCAGAAAAAGGGATACAGTGAAGACGGCCTTTTTGGGCAGAAAATAATCAAAGGTCTCAGGGACAGTAATCTACATGGAATGATCCGATAACCAGACAAAGAGGTTTCTGAAACAATTGGTTTATTCGTACCTATTCTGTACTTGGCTCCGTCGTGGGGTCCAAACCTCGGTATTCCGAAGCAGAGGCAAAACAGGCCGCTGAAGATGGAACCTAAAAACAAAATGACAATGATTAGAGAGTAGTACGTACGTTTTCTCCATTATACTCGAGTGTGATTTAAACTTATAATACTCCTTCATCCACAATTTTTTTTTTGTTAAATTTAACTGGAAGAGTGAAAGTTCGATGCCAGAAAAAGGTATTGGGACTTACCCAGGCCCGGCACCAGCACGTTGCAGACGAGGCACATGTACGCCAGCACGGCTGGCAGGATGGGAATGGCCGCGCGAATCATACTCGTGTGCTCGATCAGAGAAGGATCTAACTTCTTACGCGTGTCCTGAAATCACCATTAAGATAAAATTACGTTTGAAATTGTTCTACGACACGCTATAATGCTCGTCCAATGAAAACTCTTCAAAGATCTTTAGTTAGATAAACTAGATACCGTTCTTGCGACACATGGAAATCACGCGCCAAAACAAGGCATCAATGTATGTTAATTCCTTTCACAGATTACAATTACATATTAATAATTCTACTTTTTCTTCGTTTTTGGCGTCGCAGATTGTGCATTTGCCAGTGTAAAGTATTTAGATATTTTCACGTATATCATGAAATACCAAATTAATTAGTCAGTCATACAAAGTAATTCACGGCCGAGTCCATTCATGCTTCAGTAAAGTAGTGGCTACTTTATTATGAGCTTCAATGGAGTTTTGGTTGCAACACGAAAAGTCATGATTTACCACATTATATAATTATCCAACACTCGTGCTTGTAATTCGGCACTTTGTATATGTAACACCAGTATTTTTATACACAAACACTCAAAAAAACACTAGTTTTGGAAAAAATACAATGGGGCGGCATGAATTTTCCACGTCCTCGCCAAATTTTATATTTATAACTGTTTACTATGGATTTGACACGTAATTGTTTTACTTATGCGGCAACGTGGCGGAATATTCGATCGGTACGAACGCGCTGAACTATAATCGGTTCGATAAGGCAACAGTGCTAGCTCGTGAGAAGTTCTATTTGCCTCAAGTCCGGGAGGCCATAGACATCAGTAAGTGTCCTAATTTTAATACAGATGAAGGATGGACTTTGCCACCGGCTGGAGACCTTGTCTTCGTGGAGCTCGTGAGAGTGATCGTGGATCTAAAGACGTCGCTGTGAGCTGTGTCATGCTGGCATACTCTTGACACCGCAGAGGGAGACTCCGGTGAGAAAGGACTTCGCTCCCACCTCTGCGCCCACGCACCAACCGCTGTCTTCACGCGAAGTGCGAAGCAAGACGGGACGATGCCGGCCCCCCGTGCGTGCGCTGTGCGTTTTTAATTTTGTCTCCATAAAGAAGGCAACTGGACCTAGTTACTGGATGTGGCAGTCGCAGTATCCGATATAATTAAACGTAAGTAATCCCGCATAAGTAAAACAAATATAGTTGTTCACCCCTATCGTAGGCGTGCGACTGACCTACAACATTTTAAAGTACAAACTATTTACTTCTGCCAATATGCAAATGCCTGGTACCTCGCTATCTTCATCTAAATCAATGTCTCGCTTCATGAAGTCGGTCGAAGCGAGAACCTTCGAACTCCTCGACTTGAGCGAAGGCCGAGGTGATGGCACCGGCGTCACTTGGAGTAGGTTGGACATATTGAATCTTTAGGTGACTTTGTTATGACTTTTGACTAATTTAAACAAAAAAATAATAATAGAACGGGTATTCTATGTAAGGCGATTTAATACTAGCAATTTTGCATAAACTTTTCAAAAAAAACTTTTTTAATTCGTTCCATATACAATAATAATTAAAATTGAAAATTATTTTTAAAAAAATTTGCAAATTTTTATTATAATCGAAATAATTAAGGATCAACTTTGTTATTAGAGTTTGCTTATTTTTCAATGGCGGAACGAAATTGTCGCTTGCACTATCAACATATGACTGACACTCGTCATGTCGAATAATTCTGCAAATCATACTATACAATCCGACATCGATTCTTCGCCATTGTCGTTACACTGACCTTGTTACTAAATTACACAAAAGGAGTTTTTACAATTATACTTTTAAAGTATGGGGCTAGATTAAAATCGAGCGTGTCAAGTCCCTCACGCGAAGAAAAAGAACATTTCAAATGAGGTGTCGCTTGATTTTGATATGTTAGTCATAAATGAGGTACAACTTTTAGTTATAGCAAGTACCTTTGTTAATTGTCATATAACTAGGTTGCCATGTACGAGTAACTATGAAACCGAAGAAACACTCAATCATTTTCAACATTTATTTTCGAAAAACGCACAATGTATTTATGTAAGTCATTCTGAAAGTGATGTGAACAATTTGCTTCAATTATCTACCACGTAATATTTAAAAAAAAAGCAATTTTTTGAGCTATATCACAAACTTTTCGCAATCATTTGCTAAATTTGGATATATGTAAATCGTCGTTTATCTTCTTTAAAGTATTAGTAGTTTTCTAAAGTTTGCCAGGAACGGTGGAGAAACATATTCTAGCTATAATGTTATAAGCATTATCAAAGAAAAACAATAACTAAAAGTGGCGCCCAAACTGAGCCGCCACAAGTTGGGCGCCACTTAAGCCATCAACCCAAACCGCTAACGACTTTACCTTTACAAACTTATAATTATGAGAATAAACATTTGTTTCCACTAGAGTATTACTCACAGTTGTAGTATACCTACACTTTATGTAGATTTTGCACAGCAACGTTTTCCATAAATAATTGTACCATGTCAACATAATTACAGTAAAGTAAGCTACGTTCTTTTATTATTATTTTTCAAGAATTATTCATTTTTCCGTAAGTTATTATTCATCTAACAATTATTATTATGACTCGTCCAAGTCTTGAGTCATACTCCACCTCGAGAGTTGCGTGTGTAACCGCCACTACATTATGCAGGGTCATTGATATATGGACAAATGTCGGTAAGGTCAGATTTTTACGACTGGACGTTTACTTTACTTTGAGTTTTATCTTGAATTTTTTATATTGAAACGGTTGTGTTGTTTTCTTTAAATTTATTATGTAGAACAGTGCGATAGCCTTTTCGGGTGGATGGAGCTTGATTGGCAGGGAAATATTTAGTTAAGTTAATTTGTGTAGCGTGTGTGTCGTGTTTTTTTTTCGGTAAACGAATAGCTAATGAAATGCTATTAAAGTCATAGTGTAAAAGTTTTATAAGTTTTTTTTTTGTAAATCAAACTATAGTATATTTTTCATTGCGAAATAGGCTTGTGTTTATCGCTATCTCGTATGATGTTAAGCGAAGATACGATCTACGATGGAGCATGCTTGCCAAGAAGAAACCGATTCACATGCGCCTTGAAGGTACACATTGTATTTATCGGGGAAACTTACACGTGCAGCGCGTTCTTCTCTTTAAAGTTTTATTCTAGTGGTCTTGTCAGTTCAGACAAAATTCTTACCGTTATGATTTAAAGAGTTGTTTCAAATACGTACTTCATTAGCAAAACCTGTTGTTACTAATTCCGCGCATTTTTCTTTTAAATTTCTATGTGAAAGTAATGAGACGAACGAAACGCTCTCCTGATGGTAAGAGAACGGCTATCCATGACCGTTGCATTGGTACCCAGAGCCTGTTTGTTGTATTTGTATGTTCGTTTATTATTTATTTTGGGAGAAGACGTATGTTTTTATTATATTTGCTATTTTTCATTATCAATTTGTGTTCTTATTATGTATCGTGTTGTTGGTAAGTAGATTAGCTTTACCAACAAGGGCTCGCCGGTAGACCAGCGCTGGTGTGATGAGAAATAAGGGCAAAATAAGGGCTCACCTTATTTTGTAACTGTCTCTAATTTGTCTTTATGTGTTCGTTTTTTGTTTTGTGTGTTACAAAATAATTTTTTGTATCTTTCAGAAATAAAACGGGTTAAAGCGCTTTTAAAAATACAGCCAAAGAACTTTTTGGTCATACTTCTGGCGGCAGGGTCGGCGAGAGACTCTTGTTCTTGGAGAATAAGCTGGCGCGGCGGCTGGCGGCCGCGGGTTCGCGTTTCCGTCGTATGCCGCGTAGCCACGTGCCCAGCCGGTTGCAGCATCTGCCGAGGCATGGACATCTTATTGAAGAGACATATACATGAACAACAAAAAAAAATACAAGTTTTGGAAAATAATATAAATGCGTAGTAACGACCTTTTCGCTTTCCCGCCAAAAATTCAGTCCCTTACGGTTTGCTTTTTAAGTGTCAAAGTCACCATAGAGGTTGATAAACTTTCATCAAGTTTTAATTTAACGTTACGTTTTACGCCCACCAGGGGCGTTATTTTAATTTTCACACATTTTGGTATGAAAAACTTGATGAAAGTTTTTTCGCAAATTGCCTTAAAATAGGAGAGTTCATTAGATTTTTTTTTAATGTAATGTAATTATACGAACGAGACGGTCTCCTGTCCATAACCAGCAATATACGGAACTGTGAGTTAGCAAAACAAAGTCCAGGACGTCGCTGCTTTGGCGCTCATTACTTTGAGACTTTCGATAGTTAGTCTCAACAGCCCTGTAATTTTGCTGGCTACTGTAGCTTACAAAATTACAGTCATTTATAGTCATAGAGGAATTAGAGTGAAAGTGTTGTCGATACAGGACAAAGACTAGTTTAAGATAAGTAAGAGAATTTCCCAAAACCCATATCTCATTAATTTCGTCTTTAGGAGAAACGTCAGAGACTGGTTACTCATGTTACTACAACGAGACTGAAAGTCTAATCCTTTGTTTGTACAGTGGTTAGTAATTTTTGTACTAAACTACACTTTAAGTGCTTAACTTTTGTGTAACATTTTAATTAAACTCCATTTTAATATTAAAATTTTAAAAGTCACAGAAAGTTTCTGATAAAAACGCACTCGCTCCCCAAGACACAAGCCTCGTGCTTAGTTTGGGGTCCAATGTTTACCTGTAAATACTATGAATTGTAATGTCACCTCTAGTATTAAGCAAGTTCAATATATTCTTTTCTATGTATACTGTTACTCCTTTCTGAAATAAATTTATCTTTATCTTTTCTTAAAAAAAGGGGTTAGTACTGACGTGGCGGGCGCTCTTTCGCTGAGTATGCTGTCCCTTCTCTCGACTTGTCTTTTCTTGCCGCAGCAGCCCGTGTCGCCGACAGCTCCGGGCAGCTGCGCCGCGGCAGCCGGCGACATGGTGACGTCGGCGACGTTCTGCGGCGCCAGTGCCGCGTCCGTGACGCGCCGGCGCCGCCCGCAGCAGCAAAGCATGTCGCGCAGCTTGGGCTTGCGTCGCGTTTCGTCTTCGAATTCGATCGTTGCTCCCTGTTAGTAGTTGGCGCGACACGTTAACTTTGTGTTGATATTATAAATAGGCTTCGAAGTATCTGACATTATTAAATCTGAGTAATCCCACATAAGTAAAACAAATCGGATGGCTAGCTGTCAAGTTCAAGTAGAAAATCTGTCGCCAAGCTCTTAACGGTATTTCGGCTGCCTCATTTGAGAGGCAGTTCCATTTCAGTCTAGGTGTGTTTACCATCTTCAATCACACCGTCACTTAACATCACGTGAGTAGTAGTCAAATACTCAACCTGTCATCAAAAAAAATGTATACTCACTACAACAATTATGTACAAAACCTAACAAATTTTAGGTGGCGAAATAAAATGTATATAAATGTTCTTTAGCATTTCTGTATATTTTGGAAAGCGTCTAAAGATAATTTAGAATACCAAAGATTACCTTTCCAGCAGCTCTCTCCAATTCCAAGTCTCTCTCCATTTCCTCGACCTTCGGTTTCTTCTTACAGCAGCTGAACTTGCTCATCATTCCCTGCTTTTTCTGTTCTGTGCTCTCTTCTATTCCTTCTCTTTCTGTGCTCCTTTCCCCTCTTTCTGTAAGTTCTTCTGCGTCTTTCTCTTCTTCGCCCTTAATACAATTTGCGTCAGTTAATATTATTTGTATGTAAATACAATGATACGAACGAAAGCGCTCTCCATCATGATCACTGCCGCGGTACCCAGATCTTTGAGCAACAAAACAAAGTCCAGGGCATCGCTGCTTTGGCGCTCATTGCTTTGAGATATTCCATGCTTAGTCTTAATAGCCCTTTAATATCGCTGCATTAGTCATTACTGCTTAGCAGCCGAATATCTGATATTGCGGTTGTACCTACTTTGTAAATCGATGTCCTGCTAAGGAGATCTACCACCAAGTAGTCCAAAATTTGATCACATCACACACATCATCAGCCATAGGACGTCCACTGCTGGACATACGCCTCCTCCTGAGAAGGGTTTTCCAATACACGCCATGCTTTGGAAGGCGGGTTGGCGAGCGCAGTTAGGTGTGATTGTTCAAGGAAGACGCTGCTGCCCATCTTCCGGATTACATCCCTTAGCCGACTCTTACGGCAACTACGGTAGAGGAGGTGGGGTACAATTGTTACGCCGGCACCATCACGGCAAATTTTGGTCAACTCAAAACAATGCAATCTAACATCCTGTTTTACCAAGACCTGTTCAACAGTTTCTGTAAACGGTAACTAGATGTGTAAGAACTTAAGTAGAAAGATATAAATCTTATCCATTATTATTATTACTATTGCTGGTTGTGACTAGCACAGAGCTTAATGACCTCCCCTACCTTCAAGAACCTTCGTTTGGCTTTTTTAACCTCTGTAAAGTCATTAAATACAATAAAGAGTTTATATATATAATTATATATATATTTCTATCTATCTACCTTAACACAGCATGGGCAGCATTTACTTCTGCATTTTCCCATGAGCCTGGAGCAGATGTTAGGTTTCTTCTGTCCATCTTCCGCGTCGTTCTTAATTTCATCTTCTTTCGGTTGTTCTTCTTTTTCTTTCTCTTTCTGTTCTCTACGTGTTCGCACTGGTGGCTTGGGTGTGGTACTTGTGCTTTGGGGAAACCTATGTTGTAAATATTTCATATTAATTTAAATTCTAATCAGAGTTTAATGATTAATAACTTCTGATTTTGAAAAAACTCGCGGTAGTTTAATATCTTATACGCTTTATTTGGACATACTGGTATGTTATTATTATTGTTATTCTTATTATCATAAGTGTTATTCTTATTATCATAAGTGTTATTAGTGTTTTAACATATATTTTTTTTTGTGTTTAGTGTCGTTTCTACAATCTTTCTACTTTATTTTGTAGATCACTTTGTAGTCATTAAATTCTTGGATATCATAGATATGCGGAGCAATTTTAGAAGCACAACATGTGCCAATGTTTTGACTGAAATTGACCACTCTATGTGATGTATTTATGATGTGGGAAGTCGTTATTGTGTGTAGTATAGAGCCTACCCAACTACCCTTGAAACTTTGCGTGAGACGTCAAATAGTTCGTTCGGAAACCGATAAGAATGACAGGCATGCAACCGTTCCAAAAAAACAATCCAGTAATTACCTGAGTAACGTGCTGGTCCCTGGCCAGCTGGAATACGATTAAATTTTGAATTTAGAAAACCATAACGTCAAATATTGCCAGTTAAAACAAATAGAAGTATTGTTGTCAATGAAAATAACTGTTCCGGGAATATGAGGCAATTTATATTGTTAATTTCAACCAAAGTTAGTGTGTTTTTATATAATAAAACAACTTCTTACTTTGTGTACAAAATTCCTTATTAAAATACTTTATACAAGAAAGGTATATGCGAGTTTTACACTTAGGTATATAAAAACTCATGACATAAAGAGGTCAAGCATCAGAAATAATAGCCACTATTACTTCTAAATACGTAATTAACTTTCCAAGTTTTTGTTTGACCTAATTGCATACCGTTATTGATAAATTTGTTTTTGTAGAATTAGTACTTATATTTATAAACGTAGGGTTTACCCAGGTTCATTGTCGTACCGCTTTGGCAGCAATTCATTTGGCAAAATGTAAACAGTCCGATTGTGCAACATTTTCAATAGATTAATACACCATGTAATCGGAAAGACTTATAAAAACTATTATTTTTATAAAGACAAGTAGAAAAGAATAACAAAAGACTACATTTTTAATTTTGTCATCTAACAACACTGCATTTAAATTTAGAACGTAACTATTTAGAAAAATCATTTGCATCAGGCTGATATACTTTTTTGAAAACAGAAATGAGGTGTCACGTTTTCTTTTTAATAAAAGTAAATTTTCGCGCCATTTTCTGGGTAAAGGGCGGGCGCGACGCGACGCGAGCGAGGTCGAACTAAACTTCTTAAGGGCCAGCAGTACTAATCGAGTGGCAAGAATTACGTGCCTTGTGGCGTGCTCGTAAATAAAGCTTTGAATACAAAAATATATTTTTTTAGAAAAATATGCGACTGGGAATTTTTGTAGAGCTAAGTGTTTGAGGTTAAGTATTTGTGTGTGCCGACTAGAGATTTATAATAATGTGCTAATAACCTGATTAAAGATTGGTCTTAATACAATAGTCAAAATGTTCCAAATTTCTATATTTAGTTTCTTTCGAGCCCTTTTCCAAGATTACAAAGCCATTACGAATTTTATAAAGCATTATGACTGTTAAATATAAAAAAAGAATCTATGTTTGTTCATGAGTTTGTAAGAACGATGCTATCCTGATGATAATTCAGTTTACCAAGGAAACTAACTTGGTTTTGACAAATCATTGAAATTTGATCAAATGATTGAAGATAACAAAACTTAAGAAATAAGTGTAACAACTTGCGACCTTATCGCTATAAGCGATCTCTAGCGACCATTCCAGGCTAGGTGTGCTTTATTATCTTTGACCACACCGTCACTTAACAACGGTGAGTTGTGGTCAAACACCTAGCCTGTCAAATATAAAAAAAATCGTCTGCTGAAAACTCGTCGAAAACAATTCGTCGAATCACATTTTGATTCCTGTAGATATGTTGCAATAAACAATTGAGTATTGACCACAGCTCACCATATGTTAATTGACGGTGTGTTCGAAGATGGTAAAGCATACCTGGCCTAGAATGGAACTGGCTCTCAAGTGAGGCTGCCGGAACACACCGTTAGGTGCTTGGCGGCAGATTTTCTACTTGAACGTGATAGCTAGCTAGCCAGCCGATTTGTTTTACTTATACGGGATTACTCACGTTTAATAATGTCAGATACTATAGTTTCAGCCACATCCGGTGGCCTTTTTCAAGGAGTCAAAGTGTAGTTCAACGCGCACGTGGCCTCATCTTCTTCGCACTACCTAACGCGTTTCCTAACTAATGTTATAAATGCGAAGGTAACTTTGTCTCACTGTTTGTCAATCTGCTTTCATGTATAAACGGCTGAATGGATTTTCTGAATGATTCTGCTGAATGATTGGCTTTCATGGATTTTGATGAATATTGAAATTGTGTTATATCGAGAATGATCCAAATTAACCCTGTTTTTACAAATTATCCCACTGCTGGGCGCAGGATTCTTCTCATTGTGAGAAGGTTAAGGCCATAAATCACCACGCTGGCCAAGTGCGGGTTGCTAGACTTCGTACATTTTCGAGAATTTTTTTAAAAACCTTTCGACATGGTGGTTTCCTTACGATTTGTTTGTGTCGTTTGAAGTCATTGGCTGTACGGACATAGCTTAGAAAAGACAGAGGTGCGTGGCGTGGGCTTCGGACCTAGGACCTCTTGATTGAAAGCCAGACGGTCTCCTAACAAGACTGCCGAACCTTAATGATGATCATACGCTACTCTTTACTCTAAAACGAGTTTTGTATTTAAATTCCGATAGTAAAATTGATGAATAATATTGATAAAGCGCGCCGGTTGTTGTATGCGCCAGACGAGCGCAAATGTTGTGATTACTATTTCTTATTCTATGACGCGCGAGGCGCAGGAACATTCACTATGAGATAACATTAGTCGAGGAAGGCAACGGGACGAGACTAACCTGAACCGAGCCCTAATAGTTAAGCATCCCTATGTATCTGTCCGTCGGGTCTAAGATCACAGAACAAAATGTAATGAAAAAATCAAGACTGGTTTTTCTAAAATGACTTGCGAATGTGACAGTCAAGTAATGCCTCGAGTAAGAGCTAAATGCTTCGTACTACATATTCTAGATATTAATCTTTTGTAGCGATTAATCGATGATAGCTCAGTGGTTAGTGTGGTCAGTTCACACACTGAAAGGTGTGGATATCCTTCCCAACAATGAGCTCGGAACAATGAACTCTGAAGGCAAGTTGAAAATCTGTCGCCAAGCACCTAACGAAGTGTTTTGGCAGCTTCACTTAAGAGCCAGTTCCTTTCCAGGATATATGTTTACCATCTTCGACCACACCATCACTTAATATTAAAAACTAGTCTTGTTACCTAGCCTGTCAAATATAAAAAATACTTCAAATACATCAGAAATCTCGGTTGGTCAACATTTTGAATTAAGTAAATAAATATCGAGCCAAACTAGACTAGATGACTGACAGAATACTTAGTACTTTTTCTTTGGTTAGGTTAGTATAGAAGCAAGTACACATCGTTATAAGATTAGCTCGGCGTGATGTGTTTTATGTAAAATTAATGATACGAACGAGACGCTCTCCTGATGGTAAGAGATAACACCTGTCTATAACCATTGCAGCGTTACACAAAAATTTCAGAAAATAAAATCCAGGGCGTCGCTGCTGTTGCGCTAAATGCTTTGAGACTTGCGATGGTTAGTCTCAACAGCCCTGTAAATTCGCTAGCTGCAGCACCCTTCACACCGGAACACAGTAATGTTTACACACTACTGCTTGACGGTAGAATACCTGCGGTGGTACCTACCTAGACGACATCATGCTAAGGAGATCTACCACCAAGTATAATAATAAAGTACTTATGATTATGATTAACTTTTATTTCCAGCACAGCCTTTGGCGTAGTATACCCCAAGCTTGTAGCCTCATATAAATATTACAGTATTATTGTAAACGGTTTGTGCCTGCCCTTTCCCAATTTAACAATGTATAGATATATTTATAGCCTACGTCATCGCCCAGTAATCGCCCTACTCCAAATTCTTAGAATATTTTTTACCTTTACATAGGTGTAATTTCCGTTGCGTTAAATTACATTAGGTAACGCTACGACAGTAGATTAGATGTTACTAGTATCTAGCTGGATACAGTGCGACAACACTAAAAATATTACTCAATACTCAACAATGTTGATAGAATTGATTGATTCAGGCGTCACTTTGCGGAAGTTCATTTTGAGTGTTCAAGGTATATATTTAGTTTATTTCCGCTCAACAGTCGTTTCAGTACAACAGTAATGAGGATTTAAATTTAACTTACTTAACAACAATTTAAAAAACTTAACAACAGTTTAAAAAAAATTATACTTGCAACAGATTGTTCTACCAATTTAGATTATTTTAAATATTATTTTTTGATATCCTGATTTTTGGTTTGTCTACATTTCGTAAACAGGTATTCTATATCTATAATAATCTATATCAAATGAAAATATAAGAACTACACGTTGCACTTGGTCTAAGATAGTAGCACTACCACAAAGTCCCGTATGCTAATCGGTCACGCTATCGCTCTATGTTGACCACGGGGGGTTCTTCATCGTATTGTTTCTATTCCCTTTACTCTTACGTATTTTTGATGAATGAATGAAAGAGAGAGCGATATCTAGGGAAATAAAATATAAATAATAGGAAAATAAATGATATCGGTTACCCCACTGACCTGCTTTGACTGCTATATCGGAGCCCATATCCGAATGCGATTCTGACGTATAGTTTTGTAAAGTAGCGAATTAATCGAAGTTCATATTGGCCCCAAAACTTTAACGTTTATTTAAAATTTTATACTCAAAGCTAATAGAAAGAAACGGGGAAAGTTGGACACCGCTGCAATAGTCATGTGCAGGCTGGAAAACATCGTGGAGAAACCATAGCACGGTGGTAGAGTACTTTATAGATGGCGGCTGGCTAGTTACCACCTTTAAGTTGAAAATCTGTCGCCAATCACCAAACAATGTGTTCCAGCAGCCTCATTTGAGAGTTAGTTTCATTCCAGGCGTGTTTACCATCTTCGACCCTATTGTCACTTAACACCAGGTGAGCTATGGTCAAACAAATAGCCTGTAATACATTAAAAAATATTAAGAGTCGCTTAATCGCGAGTGAATCGACATCTTCTAGGCAAACGTGCTCTTCTTCTGATTCTTCTTCATTCTTTAAATGTAGATGTTAAATGATTGCGATAAGATGTTGGTCAAACGCAATCATTCATAAAATTATTATACTCTCTTTCGTATTGCTTAGTTAGTATTCAAATCCCATGCCTTGCCCTGGAGCATTGCCGCGAAATCTCGCAACACCCTCGAGGACTACCTCATGCATAACTCTACTTTCTCTTAGACCCAAGAGACAGTACTCTATGACGAACTGGCAATAATGATTGTCGCTTTTACGTACCAACAATGCAGCAAAAATGTTAATTTGATTAAATGTTAATGTTAGAAGGAACGGTCATTCTTAATATTAGAGTTAGTACGCTGCTTAATACTCTCTGTCATGGCTTGGTGAACCACATCAACATGTCCTAAGGCCCACGCTCATAATATGTGTTGGCATTATGTACGCTGATAGCTTTGTACGATCCGGATGACTTGGGTCTAATCTTGGTTATAGAGTAGGTACTATCTACTACTCGGCTGGCTAGCTACCACTCTCAAATTGTATCATCATCATCAGCTTATCGAAGTCAACAGCTGGACATAGGCTCAAATCACGCCACTTAGTCCTATCTTCGGCTTTCCGCTTCCATCCAGCGCCAGCTGTTTATACGTATATCTTCACACCATCGACTCTCAGAGAGTTCTGCGTTAAGTTTTCTCTCTCTTTTGTGTCTGTGACTTTAGTTTTCTGGCGAATTACTTTGTTCCGGATACGATCCCTCAGAGAAATGACAAGATATGATGACTTTGAATTTTTTTTTTATTGCTGCTACCCATCGTCGTGTCCTAGCAGCCTCACTTGAGAGCCAGTACCCATTACAGTTCTGACTAGCTTCGGCCGCAATGCCTGTCATCCATTAAAAATCTAATTTTATCTATACGTATTATAAAATGTCATTTATTGTTTTGATTTTTTAACTTTCGCTGTTTGAACACATAATTATGTTTTATTACCGTATTCACCGTTTTCACAGTAATTGATCCGATGATAAACACAATGTTCATCACCGGATTTTATTTATTGTCTTTTTAGAATAATTTTATTAACCGACCTAAAATATTGTGGCCGATTTTGACGTATTTTTGTTTGTAGTTTATGCAAATGTCTGACTTCGAAAAATAATTATGTAACTTCGAACACTGAAAGGATCAGTCTCGGAGCTGTTGGGGACATTTTTTGGCGTCAGTTAGGTATATATGTATGTATCAGTACATACATACACACATGTTTACTGAGGTAGACAGTAGTATGTAACGACCAGTAATTTAGGTGTTAACAATAAATATTTGTATTTGTTGTATTTACGGTTTGGGCTGACTATATTACGAAATATAGAAAGTTACTTACCCGCCATTGCTCTGCGATTTGTCGGATTCGTTTCCGTCCGCCATTTTATTTTCCATTTTAATTTTTTCAACGCCCGGCGTGGACACATTTGAACTTTGAACTTCAACTTCTGCTTCCCCTTTCACCAGAGCCTCGTTCACTTTCTCAACAGTCTCAATTAAATCCTTTTTCTTTTCTAGCAAATCTTTTTTCTTTTCTGTTAAGTCCTTTTTATGCTCTATCGAGTTCTTTTTCTGATCTGTCGATTCTTTTTTCTGGTCAGCCAAGTCTTTTTTCTTTTCATTCACAACCATTACTATCGGTTCTATGTTTTTCTTAACCTCATCAACTTTTTCAACGATGATATCTTTTGGTTCCTCAACAGGAGTTATGATGCTGTCAACGATTTTAGTCGCTTCCGTACGTATTTCTGATGTAATTGTCACTGCATTAGATTCTTGTTGCTTAACCATTTGATTTTTCATTTCTATCAGCTTATCGGGTATCGAATCTTTAGTTTGTTTTACTTCAGTTTTAGTTTTCTCAGCAAGATTTTTGAATTTAGGTTCTGATTTAATTTCTCTTGACTTTGCAGATGACGTCAGAATGTTTTCTTGGGATATTTCAGGTGTTTTGAGTATATCATCTATTTTCTGTTTTACTTTTTCTAACTGAGGGTCGTTAAAAGGAGGCTGTAGAGGTCTTAGCTTAAGGTTGTCGTCAGACGTTGATTTTTCAGTGTCTTTGTCTTCTTTAGCGTCCTTTTTAGATTTTCCGTGACCTTTGTCATTTTTTTTCTTTTCGTCTACTATTTTGACTTCATCTTTACCTAACAATGAATCCTTAGAGCTCAACCTCTCAATATTACGTTTTTCTCTCGCCTTTTCTAATGTAGTTGGAAGCTGGTTAGTGACAGTAGTGACTATTTCTAAAGGTTGTGAAGTTATAGCGGCAGTCGTCATAGAAACTATACTTTTTTTAGTCATTATTACTAATTCACCTTTGTCGTTTGTGATTTTTAAATTATCATATTGGGTTTCATTGTCTTGTTTTGGAATCTCTTCAGGATCAGTTGCAGAATCAGACATGCTTTTAGTCTCTTTCTTTTCTTTTGTACCATTTTTATCTTTAGTCGAATCCTTCCTACCAAGATCATTTATTTTGCCATTTGATTGACTTTTATTGGATAGTTTACTGTCACTCCTCTTCAATGGAGGTTTGCTCGCTAAATTTTTTGTACTCGAAGTTCTATTTAAACTTTTCATGCTATCCGTTCTATTGATTGTTTTTTTAGGCTCAGTTTTAGGCGGAGTAGCTGGTTTTTGTAAAGATTTGGTGCTAGATGTTCTACTAATAGGTTTTGGAGTAGGCTTGGTGGTAGAAGGCTTAGCAGTAGTTTTCCGTTTATCTGGGCTAGGTTCTCTGCTAGGCTGCCTAGAATTCACTTTCGTTGCTCCTGGTGTATTAGCAGTTGTCTTTACGGGCCTCTTTGTAACACTTATTTTTGTTCCAATTTTAGTTCCAATTTTGGAGTCATCGACTGGACTTTTGTTTGGTGTACCAACAATAGGTGACAGACGCTTAGCATTGATGGTTTTGTTCGAAGGCGGCGGGCCTGCTCTACCTGGAGATATTGGCGGTTTACTTTTTATATGCGCCGGTGAAATGCTTAAATGTTGAGCGCTCTGGCTCATGCCTCTTTTATCATGGATTTGACTTCCAACTCTGATAGTCTCATGAATGCTGCTTGTGCTGCTGGACATGTACCTTTGATTTTGGTTCAAATTGTTTGAAATAGGTCTCCGGGATATAAAATTGTCTTTTTTCATAGCAGTACCCTTAGGAGACACAGAACTTTGTCGTTTCGGTATTTTAGAGTTTTTTGGAGATCCGTCTTTCGATTGTGGCTGTGATTTAGACACGGATCTAACTCTAGACCTATGAGTTACCGGTTTGGATATACCATCATTAGAGTTTATTAATTCCTTGCTGTTCGATCCGTCTTTATTTAATTTCGTCGAAGGGGAGTTCGATCTCGATCTCAAGTTGATTTTATTCGGAGAGTTACTTCTTGAGTTGGTTCTAGAATTATTTTTGGAAGCGATAACACTTTTCGCAGCTTCGATTTTCGCATCCATTTCTGAGAGTCCCATTTCCTTCAAAATCGCTGCTTCTTCTTCTATTTTCTTCTTTTCAGCTTCAACTTGGTGTTTTTCTCGGTTCAGTTCGCTGATTTCTCTAATTTCTTCTATATTTTCTTTAAGAAAGTTCCTGGGAGAGTGAGTTTGTAGGAGAATGGGAGGAGGAAGAGTAGCAGTGGATGCCATTTTGTCTATCCTCGATAAAGAGTTGGTTCTTCTTCTAGGTGGAGAGTTGGTTCTGGAATTTGCTGCGGAAGTCTTTGGAGTGTTGTGACGTGAAGTTTCTTCTCTGAATCCACGACCTAGAAGAAAAAACAAACAAACCAAATTAAAGAAAGAAAGAAAATAATTTTATTTTGTACTTACATAACACACCGAAAAACATAAAACAAACAAAAGACTAACAGTTACATACAAAATAGGGCTCACCTCAGCATAATGCTGGCCATACTAGGTGGTATGACCAGCGCTGGTCTTCCGGTGAGCCCTAGTATTATTAGTACAATTAGTTTTAGAAACATTTTCAAGACAATGTGCGATTTTTTTTTAAATTAAGTTTGTGTCCCATTATATCACATCAAAAGACGTACTGCCCTGCTAAAATAACAAGTATATTTTTTTACAAATAAAATCAATTTCTTTCTAGCCCATGGAGCCAGAAGTTTTTATTTATTTATTTTTCGAGTTATTTTGACTTAAAAATCAAACCGCTCAATCGATTTTGATGACATTTCTATTGGACCAATTGGGAAGTATGTATGTATAAAGAATTTTCCAAATCGGCTAATAAATAACGGGGTGCAGATGTAACAAACAAAAAAACAAATTCAGCCGAATTGAGAATCTTCTTTTTTGAAGCCAGTTTAAAAAGAATTTCATCACCAAGAATGTGATTTTAATTATCTTAATTTTTGTCGAGGTCCTCGTCAAGTTGACGAAAGTACGTTCTTATTTGCGAATACCGCTAGTTAGGAAGTATCGACTCTGAATATGTTAGAATTACCTTTGAAAGGGGAGACGCGTCCCTGCCGGATGTCGGGTGGCAGTGACCGCGGGCTGGAGGGCCGGGAGGTGACCGGAGTCTCCGTCAGGATTGCGAAAGACTTCTCTTTCTTCCGCACCGATGTCGGCACCACTCTGCAAGAGAGAACAAATTCAAATTCAAATTATTTAATGACATATAAAAGTTACTCAATTACATTTATGTCACAGACTTATGCATTAATTAAGAAAACAGAAAAACATGTCAAGTTCAAAATCAAATGTCAAATTCCAATATTAAGTATGTCAAGATTAAAAACAATCGTTGATACCAAATTGAGAGCATCATGTTTATTTGTGTAATTCGACTGCCCTGATTCATTTGGGGGACTTCAAGACCTGTGTGGGCGTGGGTTCGATTCCCACCAGGACAAACATTTATATGCCGACTTAGAACCCGCCTCGGCTTCGCACGTGTAGTAAGAATGGGTATAGTATTCATAAAAGGTAGATATATGCCACCTCGGACTTATTTATAGATCTATAAAAGAGAAATAAATATCCCGCCATGCATTGTTTTGTTATATCTCAAAGGGATTAGGCAGCGTTTTTGAGGAAATCTCCCAGGTGGCTTGACTTTTTCCGACACTTCCAACAATTATCATCATATTTCAACCAATTTACACAAAATCTTGACAAATTATATACCTAACCTAAACCTTCCTCATGAATCATTCTATCTGTTAGTGAATATCTATAATCCGTTCAGTAGTTTTTAAGTTTAACGCAAATAAACAGACAGTCAGTCAAGGGTCCAAAATAGTCAAAGGTGAGCAAACTTTTATTTTATAGTACAACTGATTATTTTCATAATTGCAGTTGTTTTTTTTTTAAATCAAAAGACCCCCTTTCGTTAGTACACCCTAAGCTTACAACTGTAAAATTACAAAGAATTATAATTGTAAATTCGTAAATGAATATAAAATACACGATGTGGTAAGTGGTAATATCTGCAAAATGCTAGTTTTGTGTGATTTAAGTAATAAATAGAGCAATAACGGCAGCCTTGCTTGTACTTACTTCATAACTTAACTGGAACGGTTTTGTAACTTAACGGTTAAGTAAATATACATTGTATATTATAATTGATTATTTAACCCTGAACTACGAAAGTATATCTTTATGACTTGAGTTGCAAGCCAGAGCCACGCTTGATAGTAAACGTACTATTCTTACGCCGGCACCACCATGGTAAAATAAATAAAATATAAAAGTATATCCGCTAGTAAATACATGTTCCTAGATAATACTTAGAAACTTCTAGAAAGTGATGTCGTCTAGTTTCGGTGTAGAAACCGGCTTTATTTTCTATCGTGTGACCACAAGCACTTATATCTCACTTTCCGACGTAAACCGCATCTCTTATCGCACCGCGTTACGCGGTTTTGTCTATTGTTTCCCAGTTTTCCAATGATATCAAAATTAAATGTTTTCAAATTCCTTAGGTTTCACGCGGTTGAAGCGGTATGAAAAACTAAAACCCGTTTATTTCCTTGTACCATCATTGCCTTCATCGTCATCATCATCAAGCACCTTGCATAGTCCACATCTGGACATAGGTCTCTCCCAGGACACGCCACTCAGTCCGATCTTTGGCTTTTCGCTTCTAGCCACTGCCAGCTTACGTATGCATATCGTCACACCATTTAGTCTCAGGGCGTCCTACTCTAAGTTTGCCGATTCGCGGTCTCCACTCTAGAACACGTCTACCCCAACGGTTGTCGGTTCTGCGGCAAAATTAATTAATTGCCTTAAATAAATATAATTGTATGTTTGTTTAACTTTAATATTATTTATTTCGTTATTGCGTTGATTCGATTTTTTATTTAGGTTTTTAACATTTATTTCTTCGAGTTTTCCGACACAAAACTATCGCCAGGGGGCGCTGTCCCACTTTACGTAAATACTTCTATACGTGAATCCCACAAATTAATTTATCGCTCTAGGCGATAAGGCCACCGTTGTACTATAACATATTAGTCGATGTGGTTTTGTTTTGTTATTATTTCTTTGTTAGTTTTTTTTAAATGTTATAGTGTATTTATGTTTTGTATACAATAAAGTTATATTCTATTCTATCGGCAAACGTAGAGTAGGACACACTGAGGCTCGATGGAGTGACGATATACGTATTGACACGCCACTCAGCCCGATCTTCGGAGAGGTCTGTATCCGGTAGTGAACATCAATAGGCTGGTGATGATGATAGTTATATTCTATTCTAGCGCCATTGTTCCACACAAGCCACCATGGCCGCTACTGCAGGGTGTGCCGGTGTGGGGCAGGCTCTAAGGACGCAATTTTTAAACTTTCACGACTTGAACACAGAAATTAATAAAGAGATATATTTAATTATTTTGTGCACGATTAGACTCGGTAAACATAATTCGGTCCAAAGACATTTTGGAGATCGTAATGAAATATACACGTGGAATGAAATATACACAAGAACACCTACATAGTTCTAGCCTTAGTACGAATTACTAATTGGTAGTAATGCGCGGGGAGCACGGTCGCTGGCCATAGACTAGATACGAGTCGCAACGTAATGTTAGTCCGCGGAAATTACATATGTACTCGCAGGCCGCTGGGCGCCCGGACTGTGCTTAGTGGCGAGCGGCAGCAGGCGCGGGAGCGGATTTTCAATCTAATAACAGTTTTAGATGTAAAACATCTATTAACGCGTGTTGGCAGTAAAACTGACTCGTATGCCGTGACGGCAAACGGCGTGACGCTCTCAAGGGAGGTTGTCGGAACACACCGTAAAATTAAACCGAATCGAATCAGATTGAAATTTAAAACTATTAGGTGCACATTAGCCACATTAGCAGGTGGTAGCTAGCCAGTCAAGTACTAGAAAGTACTTACCACCATACTGTGGTTTCCAAGTTCTTTGTTGGAAGTTGAACCCACGCCCTTTGGCGTGTGAACCGATCGCGTTAACCACTGAGCTATAGTTAAGTCAGACTTTGCCATAATAGAACCGCTGCAGCTAGCGCTTGTCAATGAGCACCGCTCACCGGCGCGTATCGGGCGAAAGTAAAGTAGAGTTAGAGTGCGTTCGCCGTCCTCCCAGCCGACGCTCTGCCTCCGTCAACCGAACCGTGAACTGGACGCGAGCGCAGTGCGTTACTGCCTTTGCTTCGGCTCGCGAAGAGCTGATAACCGTACACCACCATTATGCTGAATGAATGCGCGGCCGGTTCACACGCCGAATGGCGTGGGTTCAAATCCTAACAATGAGCTTTGAGCTGCCGGGGAAGGAAAACATCATGAGGACACAATAGCGTGGTGCAAGGGGTACTTTCTAATACACGACTAACTAACTACCACTCTCAAGTTAAAAATCTGCCGGCACCTAACAGTGTGTTTCGGTAACCTCACTCAATCGCATTCCAGGCTAGGTTTAATCAGCATCGTCGACCACATCGTCACTTAACATCAAGCAAACTGTAGTCAAACATCTAGCCTGTCAACCATTAAAAAAATGCACCCAATATGTCGGTGCCTATTTATCCGGTTCATACAATATCAAAGTTAATATAGTTTTTGTTTTATGGATCCTAAGGGCTAAGCGTTTGACCATAACTCACCTGATCGAAGATAATAAAACATAGGCTAGGTATGTTTTACGAAATGGTTCTCAATCGAGGCTATCGGAACAAACCGCTGGGTGCTTTGCGGCAGTTTTTATATTTAAGGGGTTGATTTAACAGCCGATACTTAGATATTCAACTATGCAAATAAGAAGCCTTTATTGAAAAAAAAAAGAATTTTAATAATATGTCAATATGAGTTAAGAATCCGAGTTTCCGTGGTGGTGCCGGCGTAAGAATTGTACCCTACCCTCTCTATCCGTGGTTGCCGTAAGAGTCGGCTAAGGGATGTAATCCGGAAGATGGGCAGCAGCGTCTACCTTGCACAATCACACCTAACTGCGCTCGCCAACCCGCCTGCCAAGCGTGTGGCGAGTATTGGTAAAACCCCCCCAGGAGGAGGCCTAGTCCAGCAGTGGACGTCCTATGGCTGATGATGTGTGTGTGATGTGAGTTAAGAACAAGTTGCTAGTAAAATAATAATTTAAAAATTTTTAAAAGACATGAAACAAAATTTTTGTATATAGCAAAAGATCTTGCTTGGTTTAGAAACGTGTGGCGGCGCGTTACATCCAGAATGGATATGGTTCCGTGGGCCTGGGTTCAAATCCCGCATTTGTCCAGCGTGGTGGTCTATAGTCTTACCCTTCTCACAAATATTGACAATGTGATATGATATCACAAAGACTTTGATAGCAAAAAAATTTAAAAGAAGGAAATTTTAAGAAGAAAAATTTTATAAAACTTCTTTGGCTTATATTGTCAATCTATTATTTATTTATCTGTTTTTAATTTAACATTTTGTTTAAATTTTGAATTTATATTTGTTATTTGTTTTATTTTATTTGTTTTTTATATCTTACATCTGTTCCCGCGTTGGTGCGGGCTCGGGGCACTTAAACCTAATCTAGTTAGCATAAGTGAAAACTTTTTTGGCTTTTGTGTCATCACTTATCTCCTATTTATTTTACCAATTAGCAGCTGTTCGTGTTCCATGTAAAATAAAATAAAATTCTACGCCCAGCACTGGGCAAAACTATAAAAACAAAGCCGATCCGCGTCCAACGGTTAACGCTACCGATTTTTCCTCAATTGTTTCTAAATTCAAAGTTTAAAATTCAAATGGCTTATTAACTGTAAAGACATAGGTTAAGTCGAAGTTATTAGAAGTGTCTCTAAATTCGGCTTTTACCAGAACTGAACTAATCTGTGAGATATTCGCTTGGCTCGGACAAGTGTGTGTGTAATAGAGTAAAGCATCTCTAATTGCCATTGCGACATGTCTTACGCAAGTAGAGAACAATAGCCGGGATCGGGACCCGTGGGCGGCGGTGGGAAGGCGCGCGACGCCTCGAACTGTGCCGCGGGTTCCGTACTGATGCAACTGCAGCTCACGTGGTACCTAGTAGACCTAACTCATGTGCGTAGTTGAGTGAGGGCGCCACAATCGTAGTTTCTAAAGTATAATATCTACCGGTTCACGAGCAAAACGAAAGTTGTTTTTATTTGATTGCCCTGATAAGTTATTTGATAGAATATCTTTTTTAATGTTTTGACGAGCTAGGCGCTTGACCACAGCTCATCTGATGTTAAGTAACGGTGTGGTTGAAGATGGTAAAGCACACCTAGCCTGGAATGGAAGTGAAATGGCTCTCAAGTGAGGCTGCCAGAACACACCGTTAGGTGCTTAGTGGCAGATTTTCAACTTGAAGGTGGTGGTAGCTAACCAGCCGAGTACTAGAAAGTGCCCTACCACCAAGCTATGGTTTCCTCACGATGTTGTCCTTCACCGGCAGCTCAAGCTCATTGTTGGGGCTTGAACCCACGCCCATCGGCATGTGAACCGATCGCGCTACCCACTGAGCTATCTACATACTACATTAGATGGCGCAGTGTGAATATTGTTAGG
The DNA here is from genome assembly GCA_950106695.1 of Biston stratarius. NCBI lineage: Eukaryota > Metazoa > Arthropoda > Insecta > Lepidoptera > Geometridae > Biston > Biston stratarius. The sequence goes on from OX467115.1 coordinate 8,123,379, forward strand.
ATATTTGTTTATGTAAATGTTTGTCTTGATTAGGAATCGAACCCACGCCGTACAGCTCTTGACGCAGATACACTAACAAATGAGCTAGGCAAGTAACGAAAATGGCGGAAGTGCATATAATCCATCAAGATCTCGGATCTGATAAAAGTAAGCAACGATTTTATAAAACGTGGTTCAATAATTTGACCAACTGCAGCGATAAGTTGGCGGTAGCGACGGTGGAAGTGGGTGACGGTGATGACTCACGTGCACATCCCATCACCGGCGAAGGTCGCGCGAGTGGGTTTATCAATCAATCATTGTGAATTGCTTGTTTAATCAACTCTTTTATATCGACAAATACAATTGGTGGTAGATTAGCTAGGCCAGGTACCACTGCAGTATCAGGTATCCTGCCACCAAGCAGTAGTGTGTAAACATTACAGTTCGAAGGGTACTGCAGCGGTATGACTAAGACTAACCATCAAATATCTCGCCAAAGCAGCAATGCTCTTGACTTGATTTTACTACGCAAAGTTGTGGGTGTAATCAGGAAAAGGTGTTAAATCTTACGTTTCTCACTTGATCCATATCTTTTCCATCCTAAGGTTGCCTGGAAGAGAACGCTTTTAGTGATAAGGTTGTCAAATGTTACACTTGTTTATAAGTTTAAATTATTCTATTAAATTTCTATGTAAGATATTTGTCTTTGAAGTTATCAATAAATAATGTATCTATTTATCCAGACTTATTTTGTGTATTTTGAAACTTAGTTTTTTCATCAAATACTTACCTAACATTGACAAATGCACAAAGTTCGATGCCGAAAATAAAGATCGTTAAAACCATCCCTCCTAGATACGTTATTACTTTTTTATGGCTTGCTAGTTGTTTGACCATAGCACGCCCGATGTTAAGTGGTATTGTAGTAAAAGATGGTACACACCTATCTTAAAACGGAAAATATGTTATGGTTTGCTCACGATGCTTTCTTTCACCGGACGCTAGGATTTGAACCCATGCCCTCAGGCGTGTGATCCAACCACGCTAATCACTAAGTTCTCAACGCTACAAGAAAGATTCCTCCTCCTATCGTCGTATTCCTCACGTCTGAGGGTCGTGACCTCCACCTCCCAGGAGCCGTTCATGTACGATGTTACGCCATCGTCCTCTGTCACCGGCGACATGCAGCGCCTCATATGCCGATGTGTCGAGTGCGGTGCGACTCTGGTCGGACCGACGCATAGGACTGCGGCCTCGCGTTCTCTTGCCATCGACTTTCCCCGTAACCATCAATTTTTCGAGGTTGTCGCCAGCCTTCCTGGCTATGTGGCCAAAATATTCAAGAACACGCTTGAGACAGATGGATGACAGTCTTTGAGCTGCTGAAGTATCGTGGTCCGATGTGCTGTCCATGGTATTCTGAGCATTCTTCTCCAACACCACATCCCAAAAGCATCAATGCGCCCGCGATCCGCTGCTTTCAGAGTCCACGTCTCGGCTCCATAGAGAAAGATAGAGAAAACCAAAGTCCGGACCGGTCTCATCTTCAGTTCCACGACTCTGTTCTTCCACACTTTATCAAGTTGAGACATGGCACCCTTTGCCATTGCGATCCGTCTTCGCACATCCGTTTCACTGGAGCCTTTGTTGTTGAAGTTTGAGCCGAGGTAAACGAAGTCGTCAAGAAAAATTAGCTAAGTCAAAAATATACGCGTACATAAGTACGTTATAATTTTAATCTCGTAACTTCATCTCGGCTGACAGCAGGCAGGTATCGTGGGCGGGTAAGCATCCTCTCTGGGTGTCAAGGCCGCATCTCTCCGTTCACGCCGGCACACCACCCACAGCCTCGCCTGCTGGAGGCAGTCATTATCTATCTAAATAAGTACGATTGACATTATGAACCAACTTCGTGGAAAATATTACCTTGATTGGTTTAGATGTATGTACATATATACTGTATGTATACATGCATGCAAATAAAAAGTTCTTCTAACTGAAATTATTCGCCGGACTCTTACCACCGTCACGAGCGGCTTTATACGAGATGATGGTAAGAAGTTTTTTATGTGTATACGTATGAATGTACATACGTATGTATGCTTGACAGGCTAGGTTTTTGACCACAGCTCACCTGATGTTAAGTGACCAAGTGGCCTAAGATGGTAAACACACCTAACCTGGAATAAAACTGGCTCTCAAGTGAGGCTGTTGGAACGCACTGTTAGGTACATGGCGACAGATTTTAGCCCCCGACTTAAAAGAGGGGTGTTATAAGTTTGACGTCGATGTCTCCCTGTCTGTGTGTGTGTCTGTGGCATCGTAGCTCTCAAACGGATGGACCGATTTCGATAAGGTTTTTTTTTCATTTGAAAGTCAGTTTCCTTGCGGTGGTTCTTAGCTATGTTTGATTAATTGCGTAGGAATTTTAAAAAAATAATAATTTTATCAACTTGAAGGTGGTAGCTAGCCAGCCGAGCACTAGAAAACACTATACTACGGTACTACCATGGTATGGTTTCCTTCACCGGCCGCTCAACTTTATTGTTGGGCTTTGAACCTACGCCCTTCGGCGCGTGAACCAACCGCTCTAACCACTGAGCTATCATCATGCTATCAGTAAGATATTTGTATAGGCTGATTATGGTAATGAATTACTTTGTTGAAATATGCCACCGAAATAACCACGCCCCATTAGCTGGGTCTTAAACGTGTCGATTTATTTATTAATATCTCATTATGTTTTTGTGGGCAAATGTTTTACAATAAATGACAATGTGAAGCAATGAGATCGAACGCGATCACGACTCGATACATAATGTCTTATGAAATAACCTTTTTTACGTGCTTCTGGCATTTTCACGAACAAAAAATTTTTTGCCAAATAACTATTAACTAGTAGAGAAAGCGATTATTAGCATATTGCGAGTATCGAGTATTCTTTTATTTACTCAGGGACTAGATTTATAAAAAAAAAAAGATTTTGGTTGTAAATAAAAAAAAAAAACACGTGATTCAAATTCAGATTCAGTAATAAATATCGTAGGACATTTCACAACAACTAAGCAAAGCTTGTACTATGTTAATAACACCCAGATACAGAACAAACATTTATTCTCACATAAATGTTTGTCCTGGTGGGAATCAAACCCACGCCCTACAGCTCTGGAAGCAGGAATGAGCTAACCAGGCAGTCAATTCAGTGTCTATTTAGTTTTGCAGGAAACAAGTAGGCAGCGAGCTTCAAACTTGGGAAGCACACGTATCAACAAACGATTTTTAACAATTGAATCTAATTTTTGCAAAATCCACGAAGTAACATCGTCATCATCATTATCAGCCGTATGACGTCCACTCCTGGACATGGGCCTCCCCCATTGATTTCCATAAAGACCGGTTGGAAGCGGCTCGCATCCACCGCGTTCCTGCGGTCTTTATTAGGTCGTCTGTCCACCTTGTGGGTGGACGTCCTACGCTGCGCTTGCCGGTCCGTGGTCTCCACTCCAGCACTTTGCAGCCCCATCGACCATTGGTTCTGCGTGCTATGTTCCCTGCCGACTGCCACTTCAACTTCGTGGATTTTGTAAACATTATGTTCAATTCGTTTTTAGCTTATGTTCTTTTTCGCTTGCTCTGCGGTCCGTAGAATCGTTTTTTCAATAGCCAAAGTTATCGGGCCGGACGGACCGAGACTTGGTCAGCCCTGCCCTAGTAGACTATTACGTCACCACAAATTACTGTAAGTTTTTATGTTTCCTTTGTTTTGGCCATTATTACATAATGTACGTAAATTACAGAGTGCGGCGATGTACCTACACCTTCATTTGGGTTCGTAGTTCGTACAGAATAATCAGTAGTACCACTAATCTTAGTACTTATTTATTTATTTAATAAGTCCGTCAACACAGTGTATACCAATACATTAAAAATTAAATTTCGAAATTACAAAATGTCAAGTTAAGTGCCACAGCAATTTTATAGGCGAAGACGGCATGCACTTCAATTTAAGATGCGTATATCGCGGCACGCCAGCTTAAAGGATGTCATCCGTTGGGCCTTTGTCAGTGCCGGCGTCCCATCTGTTTTAGAACCGAACAGATTGATGCGGGACGACGGCAAGAGACCCAACGGTATGATCCTCATCCCATGGAAGATAGTACGGCCTCTGGTGTAAGACGCCACATGCGTCGACACCCTGGCGTCGTCTCATCTTTCTGTGACTTTATGAGAAGCTGGTGCTGCCGCATCTAAAGCCTATAACCTCAAACGTCACAAATATAGTTATTTAGATAGAATGTACTTGTTTGTGCCGTTTGGGGTTCAAACTTTAGGTCTGTGGGGTCTTTCACGATCTATATACCTGGCCAAACGTTGAGAGGAGGCTTCAGGTGATCAGATTGCTGGCATATACTTTGGTCAAAAGCTAGGTGGCAATGCTGCCAGAATTTGGCCACATCTCCTTTCTCTGATGGACTTTTAGATCGGGTTGTTTTATAAATTTGTAAATATTGTTAGTACTATTAATTTTCAGATTGTTCACATATTTAAATTTATATTTATGTAATAATAAAGGACAACGAAGCCCTTTGGTTTTATTACCACCTATACTACAAAATATAAATTGTTTGTTTTGCTCGGATACGAATGACTTACAAAAATCTATGAAAAGACCTCGGCTTGACAAGAATAAATCTTAGACATGTTGGTTTCTTCAAAATGTTTGAGGTTCGGTAATGCGCACATAACTCAGAAAAAACAGAAGTGCGCGCCGCGGGATTCAAACCCAGGACCTCCCGGTCGGAAGATAGACGGTCTCCCAGCTAGACCACCGAAACTTCCATTTACTTATAAATAATGATTTTACAATATTTTTACATAAAATATTTTTTTTGCGATGATAGTTCAGTGTTTATCGCGGTCGGGTCGCACGTCTAATGGTGTGAGTTCAAACCCAAACAACAAGCTTTGCGCTACCGGTGAAGGAAAACATCGTGAGGAAACCATAACATGGTGGTAGGGTACTCTCTAGTACTCGACTGGCTAGCTACCACCCTCAAGTTGAAAGTCTGTGGCCAAGCATCTAACGGTATGTACCGGCAGCCTCACTTGAGAGCCAGTTTCATTCCAGGCTAGGTGTGTTTACCATCTACGACCACACCGTCACTTAACATCAGGTGAGCTGTGGCCAAACATTAAAAAAAAAAAAACTTCTCGACGCTGTAACGACATGAAATTTGAAATGTAGATAGCTTATACCCTGAATTTACAGACAGACTGTTTGTTCCGTAAAACGTAGGTGGTCTTGCAAGGCACAGCTAGTTTGTGAGAATGTTCACCCGCTAAGCATGGAAGGTTATCACCTTAACCTTAAGGCGAGAAAAACCGGTCCCTCATTAGAATAACTGCTTAAAAAGTCGCCGGCACACATTCTAGTTGCAGGTTCACTCTCACCTATTTTATAGAGATCATTGGCTCTAATGTCTGGATTTGTTTATTATTACTGAACGAATTCTATGTATTTAGATAACTTCAGAACTTAGAAGTGTGTGAAAATCGACTGGAGGCCCCGTTGCGGGGTCCAAAGAGCCTGGACAAACTTTTGATAAGCGATAACGCTAATAAAAAATTCATAAACGTATAGAATAGACATAAGGTCGATATATCATGTGGGCAGATTATGTCAATCCCATATATTTAGAAAAAAAAAAAATTGGTCTTTTCTATTAGCGTTGTCGTTTATCGCATGTTACTTTCTCTAGGTTGGTACAGTGAAGGTTAACTAATTATCTTTTTTTGTTGTTTATGTTTGACAGGCTCGCACCACAGCTTACCTGATGTTATGTGACGGTGTGGTCGAAGATGGTTAACACACTTGGCCTGGAATGGACCTGGCTCTCAAGTGAGGCTGCCGGAACACACCGTTAGATGCTTCGCGATAGATTATCAACTTAGGGTGGTTGTTAGCCAGCCGAGTACTAAAAAGGATCCTACCACCACGCTATGATTTCCTCACGATGTTTTCCTTCACCGACAGCTCAAGCTCAAGGCAGGGTGGATATTGGAATCTACCTTCATCGTACGAACCGCTAGACAATATAATTTGCTGCCCGAGTGGGTGTTCCCTGATAGATACAATCAGGGTGCCTTCAAGTCGCGAGTGAATCGGTTTCTTCTAGGCAAGCGTGCTCCACCGTAGACTGCATCTTCGTTTGTCAAGCATCTAACGGTGTGTCCCGGCAGCCTCACTTGAGAGCCAGTTCTATTTCAGGCTAGGTGTGTTTACCATCTTCGACCACACCGTCACTTAACATCAGGTGAGCTGTGGTCAAACACCTAGCCTGTCAGACACAAAAAAAGCCGTGATGATGATAAAAAGATTGGCCTCCTTATTTTAATGTAGTCGCGTTAAATAATTTAGTATTTAATAGATTAAAATCAACATATTGTAAATAATTCGCGGCAGTAAAAATTCCTCGCGAACACATTGTCGCGTGAAACTTAGTTAAATATGTATGTGGGCCAAAACTGGATGGAATATAATGATATTAATTTTTATTCACGCATGTTATTATATGCCTTGAGGACATTAGGCATGGTTCATATACCCAGAAACAAGCTTTCTTTCTTTCTTTAAGAACTAATCTATGATTATTTTACGAGCTTGAGCTACCGACGAAGGAAAACATTGTGAGGAAGCCATAGCGTGGTGGTAGGGTACTTTCTAGTACTCGGCTGGCTAGCTACCACCCTCAAGTTGAAAATCTGCCGCCAAGCATCTAACGGTGTGTTCCGGCAGCCTCACTTGAGAACCAGTTCTATTCCAGGCTAGGTGTGTTTGTCATCTTCGACCACACCGTCCCTTTACATCAGGTGAACAGTGGTCAAACATCTAGCTTGTCAAACAAAAAAATCGAAAAAAAAACACAGTGAACTAAATTAAGTCACTGTTCAGAACATGTCACGGGCCAGTACATACATATTTAAAAGTTTGTGCCGATCTCATAAGATAACAGATTTTAACTATTTATGACTGGCTTGATGTTTGACTATAGCTCATTCTTAAATTATAGTGCACGCCTAGCCTTGAATGGAAACTAAGTATTTTATTGAATAGGCATTTCGTAACTTTATTTATAAATAAAGCCATTCTCTGCGGAAGTCGATTTCATTATAATTAAGTTATAATACATTTTCTATTATCTAAATCTAGTATTTGTGTTTTTATGTCACTAAGATTCGGTCTCGAATAACTGTCTAGAAGATGCGTTAGCAATATTTCGTCAAGCACGAGTCAGGTCAGCTCACTGAGGGTTCTGTCAGTTTTGTTTACAAAATACAACGATTACCGTCAAATTTTCACAGTTTTGCGTATTTAGTGTTTTCAACGAGTTTTTTAAAATGTAAAAGCAATGACATAAACAAGACGCTATCCTGATGGTAAGAGATAACTCATGTCCATGCCATTGCAGCGATACACAGAACTTTGGGTACCAAAACAAAGTCCAGGACATAGCTGCTTTGATACTTTAACATTCAATGGGTGTTTGATCACAGCTCACTTACTGCTTAGTGACGGTGTGGTCGAAGATAGTAAACACACCAAGCCTGGAATGGAACTAACTCATACTAGAGGCTGCCGGAATAGGTACATGAGTGTGGTAGCTAGCCAGCCGAGTACTAGAAACAACTCTACCACCATCATATAGTTAGTCTTAGCAGCCATGTAAATTGTTACCTGCAGTATCCTGAACAAAGTAATGTTTACACACTACTGCTTGGTAGAATAGCTGGTACTATGGCGGTACCTAGACGGCCTCTTTCTAAGGAGATCTACTACCAAGAAAAGTAAGTACTTCCGAAAATATAATAAGCTAGTTTTTGTCCGTGGCTTCGTTCACGTTAACATACATATTTTTATCTCACGGGAACAATCCATTTTCTCGATAAAGGTGCATTTAGGTACCAATGACAATGTGTATGCAAAATTTTATTACAATCGGTTGAGCAGTTAAGGCGTGAAAGCGTAACAAACAAATAAACTCACATTCACATATATATAAGTACATATTATGATAGGATATAACTCGGACACCTACAGAATAAATATACAAAAATAAATATAATATTTTTTCTACCACTTATGGCTTTTAAGTTTTATTAGTTTTTTTTTTAAATTATAGATAGGCTTACATTTGACCGCCATCTCACCTGATGTTAAGTGATGATGCGGTCCAAGATGGAGCACGCTTGCCTAGAAGATACCAATTCACTCTCGACTTGAAGACACCCAGATTATATCCATCGGGGAACACCCACTCGGGCAGCGCATTCCACTGCCTAGCGGACCGCACAATGAACGTGGAATCAAATCGTTTCGTTCGAGTTTTTGGAACATCTATATGTTACATTATTTCTTCGTGAGTAAAAAGAGTCTGTCTATTTAGATTTAAAATCACTTTAAAATTACTTGTTTAGCGAAATATAATTCCTTATTGTTATTTGTTTTGATCTAAAAATCACGAAATGTGAATAAACAATATGATCTTCCTCAATGACTTCGGTTCATAGTTGTTCTTGTTCGGAGGTAAAAACTATCGGAAGCGTGTAATGATTACAATCATTGTCTTGTTTTTATCACATTTCTTAAGTTAGATCATTTGTACAGTGAGTAAGGTTGAGTAGCCAGCCCTATTGTCAGAGTTTTTAGGCTGACCGAAGGCTTTAGACGAAAGAAAAAGTAAGAGAAATATATTATACGTATATTATTTTACGTGCGAGGCGCACAGCGGCCCGTAGTGCAAAGCAAGACGAGTCCGCGTGCGCGTTGAACTCAGCTTTGCATCCATGAAGAAGGACACCGGATGTGGACACCGGAGACAATAGTCGGAGTTTCCGATATAATTAAGTGTTAGGAATTTCGCATAAGTAAATATTTTTTTTTAATGGTTCGCAGGCTAAGTTTTTGACCACAGCTCACCTGATGTTAGTTGACGGCGTGGTCGAAGATGTTAAACACACCTAGCCTAGACTGTAACTGGCTCTCAAGTGAGCCTGCCGGAACACATTGTTAGATGCTTGGTGCCAGATTGTCCACTTGAGGGTGGTAGCTAGCCAAGCGAGTACTAGAAAGTACCCTACTACCACGCTATGGTTTCCTCACGATATTACTTCACCGGCAAGCCATTGTTGGGGTTTGAACCCACGTTCTTCGGCGTGTGAACCGACCGCACTAACCACTGGGCTATCATCGCTACGAATGTTAAGATACAAGGCAACATATGATTATATGACTGCTAAAATAATGATTCTCTTTTTGCGTAATCGGATAAAAGATACCTAGGTACCACTTAGAATAAACCTAAGTACTTTTATAAACCGTTTCTCACATAAATGACGTTAAGGTCGTGTTCTGAAAATGGCTTCGTCAAACATTTAATTTGAGTTAAGTTAGATTTTTTGCGTTCTAAGTAAAACCTTGAATTGGGCCAGTGAAGCGAACGCAACCTTACGAAACTTACAAAAACTAAGTATTGAATTTGTTTTGTCTAAATTATGATTTTTTATCCAAACTTACTTTACTTAGCGGTGTTATTGTAGCTACATCCTCAACAGAATAAAAAACCGGCCAAGTGCGAGTTGGACTCGCGCATCGAGGGTTCCGTACAAATCTGTAAGTATATAAGTAAAAGTTATGGTTTTTTTTAATGGTAATTTATGCTTTTCGCAAGTTTTTCTTTATCTGTGCTACAAGACGTTGCTTCGTACTAAATTTCGAGATTCTGAGTTACCGTGTTCCGGTTTAAGGAGTACTATAGCGATATTACAGGGCTGTTGAGACTGACTATCGAAAGTCTCAAAGTAATGAGCGCCAAAACAGCGACGCCCTGGACGCCCTGGAGCGCCTGGTTTGTTTCGCTACTCAAAGTTCCGTGTAATTGCAATGGTCATGGACATGCGTCCTTGGAGAACATCGTGTTTGTCTCATTACAGACTGATTACCATAAATAATATCAAGTTTTGTTTTAGCCATTTTGATAGATTTTCCTGTTGTATTTTTAAAAGAAATAATATATAATATTTATGTACCTTTATTTAAGTAAAGGTTATTTATCAATAAACACCAGATAATCCAGATGGCAGTCTGAAGTCAGTGACTCGGTAAATGGCACCACCAACGCATTTTTCTCTAATATGGAAACCAGTAATTTTGTTTTGGATATTGCATTAAAACAACACGGACGGCAAACTCATTCAGAAAGTGGCGCCACTATAGTATTTTCTTAACAAAATGGATAGCTTACGTTAGACAATTGTAGTACATTTTTAAGCCACTTTTGTAGATAAAGTGGTGGTATTATATTGTTTTGGAGTGAATTGATGTTAAAATGACGCAAGGCTATGTTGGATATGGTGATGTGTGCAAAAAAATAAGCAAGTGTGAGTATGACTCGTATTTCGTGGGTTCAGTTGAGTTTTTGAGGTTGCCATTCATTTCCATATAAATATGGTCAAATCTCTTGAGAGATTTAAGTGTATAATTGCAATAAGAAGAACACATCAACAACAACACGCATAAGAAACAACTTAACATATTTGAGAGTATAAGAACAACACAAAAACAACACATATGTATAACAGCAACAACTTAACGTATTCTAGAGTTGAAAAACAACAACTTCACACATATGAGTGTATAAAAACGACACAACAACAATACACGTAACAAACAACATAATACATCCGATTTTCCTAATATAATAAAGTAATTTTTTTATGAAAATAGGTTTCCCAAAGTAAATTTTAAATGTAGTAATAAAAATAATAACTAAAATGAGGATTGTGAATAGCGGATGAAATGGAGGAATATAATATGAAAATGAAAATCCTTGTAATGGATAGCTAAATAAAATAAAAAAATAGAATGTAGTGCTTTAAAGGACAGCTAGATTATAATATTAAAGTATAGTGATTGAATTTAAAATCTGAATCTAAATGTTATTGGCTAATGGAAGGTTAAATAAAAAAAAATTGATATATGTGGTTACCTAAATTAGAAAAATGAAATTTTTGTCTGAATTAGGATTTCAAAATGTAAAATAAATTAGGAGAAAATTAAAATGTAATAAAAATATGTCGTCGAAAGTAAAAGTTAAAAGGACTGTTAAATATAAAAAAAAAACAACAACTAAAATCGAGAGTTAATGGAATTGAGAAAGAACGGCTGTAATGAAATAGGGACTAAATCTAAAATTGTAGTAATTTTTCATAATGTACTTGGGAACCGTTGTTGGGGCTGTAGTATTTATAAAGAGCACGTAAGTTAAAAATTAAGCGTAACATTAGCTTATTATTTTATCTCAGCATTGCATAACATATTCATTAGCCACGTTCCACATTTGCGCTCAAGTTTAAGGTAGCACTGCACCGGGATATGCACCAACACGATTAAACTAAATTAGAAAGAACACTGGGCTTGCGAATCGGACTTTCGCGCTGAGGGTTCCGTAGAAATAGCCAACAATATAACACATATTACTAGTTAATTTTATAAATGTGAGAGTTTTTATTAGTGTATGTCCATATGTTTGTTAACCGTGGTGGTGCCGGCGTAAGAATAGTACCCCACCCTCTCTACCCGTGGTTGCCGTAAGAGTCGGCTAAGGGATGTAATCCGGAACATGGGCAGCAGCGTCTTCCTTGAACAATCACACCTAACTGCGCTCGCCAACCCGCCTGCCAAGCGTGGCGAGTATTGGCAAAATCCTCCCAGGAGGAGGCCTATGTCCAGCAGAGGACAATTTATGGCTGATGATAATATTTGTGTTGTGTCTAGCTGCTTGCTGAGGTGAGCCTCTATTTTGTAACCAGAGACGGTTACGGATTTATCTTTGTTTAATGTTTCTATTACGTTGCAAAATTAAATTTATTCATTTCTTTCTTTCCGCTGTAACAGCTAAATAAATTTGAGTAAAACCCAAAATAGATATAGTTTATTTCTTGGATTAAAATTAAGACTTAAAAATAACATAATACCAAAACAATTGTTTTCTCACAGTGTGACACCGCGGTATCTGAGGGGCACTGCAAGTATGTTTTTGACACAAATTTTGTTTATATATGTTTACTAGTTTATAACCAAACATGTCGTAATATCAAAAAGGCTCCTTAAATAACTTCTAAATCACAAAAAGATATTATATAAAAAAAGATATCATAGTTATTGGATATACTCTCTCTATGTGTCTGACTATGGGGCTTCTTGGTAAGCTCGAAATAGCACAACGATATATGGAGAGGGCTATGCTCGGAGTTTCCCTACGAGATCGAATCAGAAATGAGGAGATCCGTAGACGAACTTAAGTTACTGACATATCCCAGCGGATTAGCAAGTTGAAGTGGCAGTGGGCAGGGCACATAGCACGCAGAACTGATGGCCGATGGGGCTGCAAAGTTCTGGAGTGGAGACCCAGACGGGCAAACGCAGCGTAGGAAGTCCAAGGTGGACAAACCACCTTATAAAGACCGCAGAAACGCGCTGGATGCGAGCCGCTTCCAACCGGTCTTTATGGAAGTCAATGGGGGAGGCCTATGTCCAGCAGTAGACGTCCTACGGCTGAGATGATGATAATGATGATGAGGATGGATATATTAGGACAAGTTATATGTAAAAATAAAATTTATTTATTAAAGGAAAATATCGTAATAACAGCGCTATTAAAACTGACCATCGAATGTTTCAAAGTAACAAGCGCCAAAGCAGCGACGCCCTGGACTTTGTTTTGCTACTCAAAGTTCTGACTACCGCTGCAATGGTCATGGACAGGCGTTATCTCTTCAAAAAGATACTTGAGATTTGAGATTGCATTTTATCTAAAAAAAAATAGTAAACTAGACAAATTTGGGGTCCCAGTGCGTTTTGAGCTGTAAAGTCATACAACACAAAGTATTAAACTATCTATTCTTCTTTAAATAATGTTCTGCATAAATAACATTGGGCACGCGTCGCGGCACTGAAGCGTCTTTATGTTTTTGTATATTGGCACTACTGAGTCACTTCGAACGGTCCCACTTCACCGTCTTGCTGAGAGCGGAATATTCTGTCGGTAATATCAGCCTATCGAAGTCCACTGCTGGACATAGGCCTCTCCCAAGACACGCCACTCAGCCCGATCTTCGGCTTTTCGTTTCCATCCTCCGCCAGCTGTCCTACGTATATCGTCACTCCATCGAGTCTCAGGGCGTCCTACTATAATAATACGATAATATATATAACGCATCATATATCTATATATCTACCGGGTTACGCGCAACGTAGTACATATTAAGGAAGTCATTGTTTTCATCATTATGAACAACTTTTACTGTGATGGATGATAGCTCAGTGGTTAGCGGGGTCGGTTCACACGCTGAAGGGCGTGGGTTCAAACCCCATTAATGCTTGAGCTGCCGGCGAAGTCAGCTATTAAAAAAAAATCCATTTAATACCAGATATTCTGCCGCCAAGCAGTAGTGTGGAAACATTACTGTGTTATGGTTTGAGGGGTAAGCTAATGAAATTACAGCTGTTGAAACTGACCATCGATGCCAAAGCAGCCATGCCCTGGACTTTGTTTTGCTGCTCAAAGTTCTGTGAATCGCTTGAATGGTCATGGACATGCGTTAACTCTTACCATCAGGAGAGCGTCTCGTCCGTTTCATTACTTTTTATACAAAAAAAGACAACTTCAACAAAATTTGTGCACCAGCAGAATTTTTTTCGCGAGATATTAATAAATTTTTCATTGTAATGGTAAGTATGATTATACCCTTTCGGCTTACCACCATTTCGAGTAACCTGTATGCAATCCTTTGACTAATTTTGCTTAAATTGGACTTTCGTTTATTAACTAATAACAAAATAGATATCGTTCTGAGTAAGTACAACTTATAAATTTCTCATTAATAAATAAAGTAAATATTCTAGGACATTACATACAGCGCCATCTAGCCAGAAACTAAGCTAAGCTTGTACTACGGGATAACTGATATAATACTTTTGATTTTATAAATACAAAACATGTTTATCCTGAGTGGGAATCAAACCCACGTCTACAACTCTTGAAGCTGATTTACTATTAGGACTAACATGGCAGTCACTTGAAACAAAGACCTTCGCTTCGCTCGTTCAAAATGATTTTATAAAAACAACACATAACAATAACTGACAGCCCTGTTGGCTCATTGGGAGTATGTCTGCCTGAGCTGTAGGGCGTGGGTTCGATTCCCGCCAAGGACAAATGTTTGTTTGGTATAAACAAATGTTTGTTCTGGGTGTTCTGTATGTATTATAAGTATATATTAACAAAAAAAATATATTATGTATCCTATCAGTTATCTGACTTTCATCACACAAGCTTAGTTTGGGGTCAGATGGCGCTGTGTGTAATGTGTCCTACAATATTTTTATTTAATAAGACACAATAAATTATTTATATATCTAGAAACCCAGACAAATTACATAAATGTGTCGCAAATGACACTAATCATGGCAACATTAACAACGCGGAAGTCTGTTGTTGTACGTTGGCCAACAATAATGCAACAGTTGAATAGGTTTGGATATTTCTCACGTAGATATACTTATCTATTTGTTTACTTGTTTTGATGATAACGTAATTGTGTAATGTACGCGGTGCTTGCGGCTCAGTGGTTAGCGCGGTCGGTTCGCATGCCGAAGGGCGTGGGTTCAAACCCCAACAATGAGCTTGACCTGCCGGTGAAGGAAAACATCGCGAGGAAACCATAGCGTGGTGATACAAAAAGTATGAGCTATCTGTATTCTAAATTGCATACAAATCTATTAAGCCGTTGAGTGAAGTCAAAACCATACAAACAAATAAATATTATAGAACATTTCACACAACGCCATCTAGTCCGAAACTATGCTAAACTTATACAATGGAAACCAGATAACTGATAGCATACAAATGTACCTTTTTTTATAAATCCATGCGGTGCACCCAAACCCAGAACAAACATCTATATTCGTTACACAAATTTGGTCCACGTCCCACAGCTCGGGAAGCAAAGTTACTAAAAAATAATCTAACAGGGCAGCTAAATAAACACACTTTCACTTTTAAAATATTAGGGTATTATTATAATTATAATAACTAAAAAACCTTTCCCAAGGAAGAAACGGGGGTTTTTAAATTTTATGTGTTCATTTTTTGTTTTTACTTTATTACATAAAAAATTATTTAAATTACACACCAGTATTAATCTTGTGTTTATAATGCAAATTAAATGTCATAAATATAACGGAAATGTCGGGCTTGCGTTGAATATTCCAAACTCAGGCAGTTGATATTTTTCTGATTTTGTGTTATGGTTAAATACACCATGAGTACCACTATTTAACTTTAACACTCATTAAATCGTTTAACAATCTCTAATTGTACACCTTGTACTATCGGTTAGTTTTTCTCCCTGTAATATATGTATATTTTAATGGTTGACAGGCTTGGTGTTTGACCACAGCTCACCTGATGGTAAGTCTATTGCTCTATATTTTTTAAACACTCAAAAGCTGCTTGCACTTTCTAAAGTTAAAAAAAAGATAACTTAAAAGAGAATGATTTAATTGTTCTAATAAAATAAGTTGACTAACTTACGTGGTGGCAATGGGATCGGTCTGCGTGTTCACATCACTATTCAACTTCAACACTTTAAATGCACTCCCGTCTGCACTCGACAATGCCGTCCTGTTCACTGGCAATGCCGCTCTAGACACTGGCAATGCCGTCCTGTCCGTGACACTCGAGTCACTCGACTTTTCCAAAAAAGTTCTCTCACCCCCAATAAACACTGTTTCCTTATTCGACTTCTCAGACTTATCCGTGGATTCGAATTCTCTCTTTTCGAACGAAGGCGTCGATTTCAAAACGAACGGTTTTCTCGAATCAAAAATCGATTTGTGGTCCTTTTTGGATAAATCGAAATATCGATCTTGCGCATGGATCAACTGAGTTACGGTAAAGGCCGGTGTGTCAGAGTTTTCTCTGAAGGCATCTTCGTAGTCTAGGCTGAGACGGCGGCGGAAGAATCTGTCGTCCTCGATGTCTTTCGAGGGCGATACGATGTCGGATCGATCGATCGTTATGTCGAGGTGGTTGGCGCTGCGAAGCGACCGTTCCGTCGCGAAGGCGTACGGCGTATTCGCCAGTTCCTCCTCTATGCTGTTGTAGCGGCTCCGGAACAGAGAATGCGCGGGCGCATCCCCACTCGAATCCGTCTTGTACCCTTCATTTCTTGCCTCATACTTCCCTCCGAACAAATCGTAGCTACCGAATCTGTGGTTTATCGTATCAAATTTCGGATCTTTTATATCGAATTTGCGTTCCTTCTCTAATGTTGGGTCGTTTGGGTGGAATTTGGGGTCTTTTGTATTGGGTTTCGGTTCTTTTAGGTCGCTGGGGCTGGCGTTCGGAGACATGTTGATGTGTACTATGCCGTGCTCGTCCGTGTATTTCAGCTTTAGAGCCATCTTAGTGTGGCATCTTTGAAGGAGTTATCTGTAAAAAGAAATTTATGTGTTAATAATTAAGTTATAAATAAATTATTTTATAGATTTTGTTTATATGTAGAAACTCTTTATTGTGATCACCAGAAATAGAAAACGAAAGAATTTTATGAGCTAGTGCCACAAGTGGCGGCCTTATCGCTAAAAGCGATTTATTCCAGGCAACTATTTCTTTGAAAGCAATCCATTTTACAAATTAAGTGAACAAAATGTTAATGAGGTATTTTTTTCATGTAATAGTAATGAGACGAACAAGACGCACTCCTGATGGTAAGAGATAACGCCCGTCCATGAGTCCATTGCAGCGATACACAGAACTTTGAGTAACAAACAAAGTCCAGGGCATCGCTGCTAGCTACGGAAGATGTTACAGCACTGTTAAGTTGTTTATATGTGGTACTGGCAATAATTTCTATCAGAACCATTACCTAAAGGCCTACTATTGTATTGTATTATTTACAAAACCCTTAAAGACTTTTTCTGTAATATTGCCTGTAATAGTTTTCATTGCCTTTTTCGAAACTCTGACAGATTTTTATTACGACGGCTTTCGTAACAATAAAACAACTACGTATAAATTATTTACAATTAAAAATTCCGATCCCATGCCTTTAAGTGTAAACGCGGTTAGGTTTTAGGTATTTTGGTTTAAAAATCAAACTACTATAACGAAAAAAAAATTTTCATGAAATTTCTATGAGACCAACCTGAAATTATATTTTTCAAATAAAAAAAATATTCTCGAATCGATTTACGAAAGACGGAGATCTGAGGCAACATAAAAAAAAAAAAAAATTAAGACCGACATCATAAAAGGAGCCTCCTCCTTTTATGAAGTCAGTTAAGAAGTAAGGGATTCTCGATACAAGAAACAAAAAAAATAGACCTATTAGTTTGCATCAAATTCTAAATAGGTTCGCCAAAACATACCGTTCAATTGTCAGCAACTGTAAATCTAACTAATCTAATTGAATCTAAATATTCCGCAATACTTAGCCGAACAATAATATGAAACAATTAAGTAAGTGGATGTTTAACATCAGGTATATCACTTTAGTACAGAGCGGCACGCCATATAATTTAACTTTGTTAAAAACGAAACTGTAGCTGTAAAGCAGGTAACATTTAATACACGTTAGTTGGTTATCTTAAGGATTGCTTGTTGCATTGTTAGCTGTGCAGATCTTACGGATTGCTTGTTGCATTATTAGCTGTGCAGATCTTACGGATTGCTTGTTGCATTGTTAGCTGTGCAGATCTTACGGATTGCTTGTTGCATTGTTAGCTGTGCAGATCTTACGGATTGTTTGTTGCATTGTTAGCTGTGCAGATCTTACGGATCGTGGTCTCTGTACCCACTGGAGTACACAATCCTAAAACGTAAACGAAAGAAAATTTTATGAAAAATGTCATTTCCATTTACGGCCAACAATGTTGTAACTTTTATTTATTCTTGTATCGTTCAACTCGAGCTAAGAGCGAATGTAACCTTGTTTACATATTTTTCAAGAGTTTGTGCTGGTTACAAAACTGTTTACTCTGAATTGGAAGACACACGTTGTTAGCCAGTTTGATTATACATGCTATGAGGAAAAAACAATAGTCGATTACTTTTGTCTCGATCAGGAAGGCTAATACAAGTAGATAAACAGCTATTTTTCTATGAAGTATCTGGTTTTTATTTCGTATCAGTTCTGTCTGTGATGTGGGTGTTAATTGTCAGTGTGTTTGTGTGTGCTACAGCACTTCAACACTGCGAAATCTAGCTATTAGTGTAATACTGTATTTTAGTGTTAAAAAAACTTGAGCTAATTATAGTATAGTTTTCACAAGAATTCCATTCTTATAACTAACCACTCTACATTATTTCAATACTCAAGGCCGGTTGTACACGAGACGATGAGGTGGCGATTCGTATCTCTTAGTAGTAAGAGATAACCGAGTAATAGTTTTAGAGCCACCGAGCATCAAATGACTGATTCACACCGCCTCCAATGCTAGAAACCGAGTATCAAATGCTAGTATTCCCAAGCATTCAATGCTAAAGTCACCAAGCTTCCAATGCTTGAGTCACCAAGCTTTCAATGCTTCACTAAGCATCTAATGCTAAAGTCACTAAGCATCCAATGCTAGAGTCACTAAGCGTCCAATATTAGAGTCACCGAGCATCCAATGCTTGAGTCGCCTCCTGTACGACCGTGCTAGGTCTGTATAACCGGCGCCCCTCCCCGTCATTAGGGTTAGTTTTTCAGCACAACACATTAACATGTTTTAATTTAAATGCAGGTCGCAGAAACACTCGGAAAGAATGACGAGCGAATCCAGGTCGTTTGTTTTATTGCGAAAATAGTTTAGCGGCTCACCGAAGCACGATTTTAAGAACCGTCTGCGGGAGGGAAATAATCATTATATTAATTTGAAGTTATTACAACTTACAGACGTGAGGTCACCGTTTTTTTTTGTCATAGTCTAGGTGTTTGACCACAACTCACCTGATGTTAAGTGACGGTGTGGTCGAAGATGGTAAAGCACACCTAGCCTGGAATAGAACTGGCTCTCAAGTGAGGCTGCCGGAACACACCGTTAGGTGCTTGGCGGCAGATTTTCAACTTGAGGGTTTCATTTCAACTAGCTAGCCAGCCGAGAACTAGAAAGTACTCTACCACCACGCTATGGTTTCCTCACGATGTTTTCCTTCACCGGCAGCTCAAGCTCATTGTTGGGGTTTGAACCCACGCCCTTCGGCATGCAAACCGACCGCGCTAACCATTGAGCTATCATCGCTACACCGTACCGTACCATTGTGGTAGAGTACTTTTTAGTAACTAAAAATATATTATACCGGCAAGAACCTACAAGTTCCATTTGAGTACCAGTTCCACGACTAGGTGTGCATACTTCGACCTTGTATCTTCGACCACACCGTTACTTTACAGCAGATCAGGTGAGCTGCAGTCAAACACCTAACTTGTCCCCTATAAAAGAAGACCGATGGCGGGATCGTGCGTCGTCTAACATTAGAGAACGCTTAGTAAAACTTCGCTAAAACTCACAGTAGAAATATTACATCCTCAAGAAATCCCAAAATATAAAGTGGATCACGTATATACCACTTGCCAGACCCTCCAAACTTGATGGTACGATTCGCTACTCGACCACCCACCGCCCACGCTCCTCAGCCTTGACATAGATCAAGAGCGGCCATTGGCGCAGATTCGGCCACAGTAGCTGATGGAACCGATAGCCAAGGAAGCGGCCCAAGGACGGCAGACCTTGGGGGACCGTGTATAATTATATGGTGATTACTTGCGGCGATTTTCCATACGACGGGCTTCGAGTTTAACGACAACCAATGTATTGTTGGCAGAAGTTTGTAGCGACGATAGATCAGTGGTTAGCGCGATCGGATAATTTCGATTCCCAGCAATTAACTTGAGCTGTCGGTGAAGTAACTTATAGTAAGAATTGTTTGTCTTGATGGTAGATCTCTTTAGCAGAAGATCATCTGGATAGGTACCACCACAGTACCTACCATTCTTCCGTTAAGCAGTAGTGTGTAAACATGTGTCAGTTTGAATGGAATACAACTTTATTGTTCACATACATTTACTATGTCTTAAAAAAGGGAGAAAAAAAAATAGCAAAACAACATCGACATTAATCACTATATATCATAAAACAAAGTCGTCCGCCACTTCTGTCTGTCTGTCTCTCCACAATAAACTTAAAAGCTACTAAACGGATTATCATGCGAGTTTCACTAATAGATAGAGTGATTCTTTTTTTTTAATACGGATTAGTCCGCGTTTGACCACCAACTCGCCTAAAATTCACTAGGAAGGTTTAGGTATATGTATGTACGTATACTTTGTCAAGGTATTGTGTAAATTGACTGAAATACGATGATAATTGTTGGAAGTGTCGGAAAAAGTCGAGCCATTTGGGAGCTTTCATAGAAAACTCTGCCTGATTCCTTTGAGATAGGTCAAAAGCTCCGTTAAATCCGTGCATAGCTGGGGCGGGTCGCTAGTTTGCGATATGACAGAACAAATGACAAATATGATAATAAAATACATGCATAAGCACCAAGTACCTTGCGAAAGGATTTATACTACAGGGTGGTAGCTAGCTAGTCGAGTACTAGACATTACCTACCACCATGCTATTGTTTACTCACGATGGTTCTGCTGCTCTTTAAATTAGAAAAAGGTGGTGGTAGAGCACAAGCGTGGCCTACGACAGCAGCTAGCTCTGTTTATTGCAGTGCAGCCCCAAGACACGTGCATTGTATCGATCCTAGAAAGCTACGCGAGGTGCGAACTGAGGTACAGTCATGAGAAGGCTCGACCGCCTTAATCTTTTACGGAAAGAAAACATGTGATCCGATTGCAATCCGTTGGGTTTGTTTTCGAGTCGAGTACAAAAACTCTTTTAAAATGAATTTGAGTGCAATTAGCTACAAATAAAATAATAATAATAAATATTGTAGGACACATTACACGCAGCGCCATCTGACCCCAAACTAAGCAGAGCTTGTGTGATGGAAGTCAGATAACTTTTTTTTGTAAATACATACTTATAATACATATAGAACACCCAGACACACAGCAAACATTTGTCTATACCAAATAAACATTTGTCCGTGGCGGAAATCGAACCCACGCCCTCCAGCTCAGGCAGACATACTCCCAATGAGCTAACAGGGCTGTTGAATAAATCAAACAGGTAAGTAAATAATTATATAGTTTTGAATGTATATCTATCTATCTAATACCTTTAAACGAGAAATTCTTGTATATATATATATATATTTTTCTGAATCTCGGAAACGGCTCCAACTATTTTCATGAAATTTAGTATGCAGGGCGTTTCGGAGGCGATAAATCGACCTAGCTAGGTTTCATTTTTAAAAAACGTCGTTTTATCCGTTTTTTCAGGCAATGAAAAACCGAGCAAAGCTCGGTCATCCAGGTATTATTTATTAATGCTCTGCGGTTTCGCCCGCGTTTTCCGGAGTAATCCAGGGTAAATAACTTGTATACTTGGTAATAGGAAAACTTTTGTTTTTCTAAATACCTATTGTGTTATACTCCGGTTTTTTAATTCACGGAAACGTGTAAGTAACGTAAAGTAGTGTAACGTGTTAACCTCTGAAAAAAATTGTAGATTTCATAATTACGTGAAAAGAAAATATTTTTACTTGTTAAACTAGTTATATTTTCTTCTCCTAGTGTCGTATTTCTCATGGCCGAATGTCGTGACCTCCACCTCCTAGGAGCCGTTCACGCACTGAGTTACGCCATCTTCCTCTACAGGCGGCATGCAGCGTATCATATATTAGGCATAGATGTGTCGCGTGCGGTGCGAATCTGGTTCCAACACATCGGACTGCGACCTCGTGATCTCTTGACATCGACTTTCCCCGTAACCATAAATTTTTCGAGATAGTTCTATTTAGTATCTTATATTTTAACAATATTCTATTATTGTTTATTTTGGAATTTTGCGCTACCCTATAGTTGTTTCGTTGGAACTTAGATGGCGCACTATTATTTACCTGCTTTATTTATGTGAATGGGCTCAGAGGCCTGCAGCCACAATGGCGCTCTATAAATTCTATCTTCCGAAGTAACACTATTTTTATACCAATTCCTCTATTATACCAATGTAAGTGTACACATGTCATGGGTTCGACAGTTTAATAACAAGTTGCCAGTGCATATCGTTTTAGCGCCCTCTATTGGCAGCTTTAAGTCACGACTCAAATGCGAACTTATCGAGCACACGTTTTACAGTTGCAAATAATTCTGTGCATTTTATCATTTATGACAATTGCTTTGACATTTTTACATATATTTATATATATTTATTGAACATTTTCTGACCAGTAACACCTTGTTATCAATAAATATGATTATGATTAAGTAGTTAGTAGTTAGTTTCCCTACGAGATCGAATCAGAAATGAGGAGATCCGTTGGCGAACTAAAGTAGCTGACATAGCCCAGCGGATTAGCAAGTTGAAGTGGCAGTGGGCAGGGCACATAGCACGCAGAACCGATGGCCGATAGGGCTGCAAAGTTCTGGAGTGGAGACCACGGACCGGCAAGCGCTGCGTAGGACGTTCACCCAAAAGGCGGACAGACGACCTAATTAAGACCGTAGGAACGCGCTGAATGCGAGCCGCTCCCAACCGGTCTTTGTGGAAATCAATGGGGGAGGCCTATGTCCAGCAGTGGACGTCATACGGCTGATGATGATGATTAAGTAAAACTACGGAATACTTCCAAATAACAGGTGGGAGCACACGCATCCTTGTCATCCCACCGTTGGGCACAGGGTCGCCCTTAAAGGATGACTGGGCGTCATTCGACCGCCACATTAAAATTTTCCACACCTGATACCATATTGCAGACTTAGCGTCATTATAGAAACGCTAGTGGCATCATTTCTTAAAATTGTTAATGCAAGGCATGGTGATTAAGGCATTGGAAGTCAAGGTCATAGGTCAGATGACCTCATAGGTCACTCGGGTGCTGACTGTACTCACGAGTACACTCGAGGTTCAATGACTCTTGTATGCAGATTGCTGATTCAGCATTCGATTAATAGAGCACGCACACATATGTACTTAGTACCTGTATTAAATGGTATTAAGACCAGCATGGCTTAAATTGCAAATAATACGCAGAAAAAAAGTATACAAAAACTATTTAAACATATTTTTTTTTTAATGTAACATTAATGAGACGAACGAGACGCTCTCCTGATGTTAAGAGATAACGCCTGTCCATGACCATTGCAGCGATACACAAAACTTTGAGTAGTAAAACAAAGTCCAGGGCATCGCTGCCTTGGCGCTCATTACTTTGAGACTAGATGGTTAGTCTCAATAGCACTGTAATTTCGCTAGCTGCACTACTCTTTAAACCGGAACACAGTAATGTTTACACACTACTGCTTTGTGGCAGAATATCTGGTACTGTGGTGGTACCTACCTAGACGACCTCCCGCTAAGGAAATCTACCACCAAGTAAATAAGTAATATACCGGTTTCAAAGTAATGAGCGCCAAAGTAGCGATGCCTTGGACTTTGTTTTGTTACACAAAGTTACTGTTACAATGGACAATTGGACAGGCGTTATCTCTTACCATTAGGGGACCGTTGCGGTCGCCTTAAAATTAGGTAAAACAAGAAAACACAAAAAAAAAAAAAAAAAAAAAAAAAAAAAAACTATGGCTTTTATTACTCGGGGTTGTGTAAGGATTCTAACAAGACACCATACACCCAAATCTGTACAGGCATTTAAAAGTTATGGAGGAATAAAGAACTTTGAGTAGCAAAACGAAGTCTAGGGCATCGCTGCTTTGGTGCTCATTACTTTGAGACTTTCGATGGTTAGTCTCAACGGCCCTGTAATTTCGCTAGCTGCAATATCCTTAAAACCAGAACACAGTACTGTTTAGACACTACTGCTTGGCGGCAGAATATCTGCAGTAGTACCTGCCTAGATGACCTCCTGCTAAGGAGACCTACCACCAAGTAAAACTGACAACTAACTAAGTAACTAGGTTGTAAATCATAAAAAAAAATATTTTTGAGAACTAAATATAATAAAAAGTCAACAAGCAAGTCTGTGGCCAAGAACTAGTTTTAAAAATTCAATTTTCCATCAGCACTTTTTTATCGGCAATTTTGATTCACACCTTCAGTGTTGGTAACGATATTAATTCCCATAACGGCAAGTGATTAATGAACGTAAGGTCGGGGCCGTCGTGTCGGGAACTATCGGGTCCATCAGACGGGTCGGTGTCAGCTCGAATAATTGGGATATTTAGAAAACTTAAAACCACAAACTTGTGGTTAAAAAAACAGAAGTCTATTTGAAGTGAAAACTTCTTTAGCTGCGTTGAGCGATTTTTATAGAGACAAAACTTATGGGTTCGCGTCGCCGCAACACCGACATGCTAATGTGACGTATTTTAAATGTTCTTTTTAGTGTTATGACATCCACATATAATTGATTTATGGAAGCGATTCTCGCGATCCTTTTTTTTATGGCTGACAGGCTAGGTGTTTGACCACAGCTCACCTGATGTTAAGTGACGGTGTGGTCGAAGATGGTAAAGCACACCTAGCCTTTTCGCCATGTACTTGCAAATTGTGCAATGATCTTCCTTCCTCCGTGTTCCCGCGGAGTTACAACATCGGATTCATCAAAAGGCGTGTTGACAACGTCGGTAACGTGCATAGGCAACGGTGATTGCTTACCATCAGGCAACGCGTCAGCTTGATTGTCACCAGTGGAATAAAAAAAAACTGCTTTGTTTTTGACTTTGCAGTTTGTACATTTATCAGTATAGTTCAACATTTCCAAAATATATTTTACGATAAACAAATGTATTAGTAAGTCAAAATATATGTATATTATGTACAAGACGTGATATTTATTTATTCTTTGTTTATTTACAACATTTCACACCATCCATTGTCAACCATCCATCCATTTCACAACATTGCCGTGGTGGTGCCGGCGTAAGAATTGTACCCCACCCTCTCTACCCGTGGTTGCCGTAAGAGTCGGCTAAGGGATGTAATCCGGAAGATGGGCAGCAGCGTCTTCCTTGAACAATCACACCTAACTGCGCTCGCCAACCCGCCTGCCAAGCGTGGCGAGTATTGGCAAAACCACCCCAGGAGGAGGCCTATGTGCAGCAGTGGACGTCCTATGGCTGATGATTTGTGTGACACCATCCATACAGGGTTTCCCTAAATAATGCGATGGCGCAAATCAACATTTTTTTTTTTTATATCAAAGTCTTAAACACAGTCGTGTATAGGTATAGGTATAAATAAATAAATAATTAGTCGAGACGTTTGTGAATTCAGCGGTGCTCGGCTTGGAACGTCAAATAATGACAACTAGACAATCTACACCCACAACTTTAATTGAAAACCGTCGTTTTCGGCGTAGTACTTCGTGCATTTTCTGTTTCGTATATTTTATTGACTACGGATTACTTTTTTTAAAGCAGCTAATTAAAATGAGGTGTTTTCGCGTAATATTTGCTACTAGCTGCAGCTTACGGTTTCATCTAATCAAAGAAACCAGAAACAAGACCCACATATTTCCTGACATAAAAAGTTTATAATATTTTACAGGAGTTCCATTAGTTACAGCGTGAAAAAGTAACAAACACACACATTCAAAATATAAAGTAGTATTAACATTATGTACATATATTTTATACACCATAATTATAATTTTTAACCGACTTCAGAAAAGGAGGAGGTTCTTAATTCGACTGTATTTTTTTGTGTGTATGTTACGCAATCATTCCTCCAATTATGAATCGATTTTGATGATTCTTTTTTGTTTTTAGATCGTACTTCAGAGGTAGTCCCATCTTTTTTTTATCGAAATTGATTTATCCTTTACTCCGAAACCTCGCTGTTTCATTGGAGCAGTGTATTTAGTTGGCCTCAGGGTCAACGTATCGGTTTTTTTTTAATTGTAAATTTATACTTGTTATGTATCAATCAATCATATGTATATACTTATATATTGGTATATACGTATATGCACATATACGTATATCGTCCGACAATGCAAAGCATGTAATATGCGAACCTACTATAGATACTTATATATAATTGATAGAATACTTTTTTTGTAAATACAATACAGTACATCCAGACACAGACAAATGTTTATCGTCACATAAATGTTTGTCTTAGTGGGAATCGAATCCACACTCTACAGGTCTTGAAGCTAATATTCTACCCACATACATTGAGCTAACAGGGCATACATATGTTTTTTTTTTTAATTCAAGTTTGATACGTACCTATTATTGTTAATTATGTAATAACTTCTGACTGTAGGGCACCTTGTCCTTTACTTTTATCAGAAATACTTTCCGTAATAAGGTTACCTGGAAGATATTGCTTTAAGCGATAAGGCCGCCAATTGTTTTGTTATAAATATTTTATTTATGTTATGTACAAGTTAATGTCAGTCATGATCAAGCTCCTATGAATTTCATTTCTAGTGTCAAGTCAAAACCTTATAAGTACGTTAGGTTACCTATAAAAATATCAATATGAGGTTATTCTGCCGATGTTATCGTTCATAGCGATCTATTCCAGGTAAGTAATAAAAATTTAATAG
Source organism: Biston stratarius (assembly GCA_950106695.1). Classification (NCBI taxonomy): domain Eukaryota; kingdom Metazoa; phylum Arthropoda; class Insecta; order Lepidoptera; family Geometridae; genus Biston; species Biston stratarius. The sequence goes on from OX467115.1 coordinate 8,150,093, forward strand.
GTAAGTAGCGGCGCGGCGCCGCAGGGTGCGGGTTCAAGCCCCTAATGAGCTTTCGATATAGAAACACATTGCAAGGAAACCAAAGTAGGTATTACGCCAGTAATTTATGTTGTTTTCTTGGCTAGTATAGAGGCAAACAAGCATCTCAAAAAATACAGAAAATGTAAAATAATTACAAAATCTATCTGGGTAGAACCTTCTAAAATTAGAATTTGTAAACATTTGAAAAAACTTTTTTGTTTTAATTTTGTCGGATACTCCGACTATAGTTTAGGCCACATCCGGTGGCCTTCTTCAAAGACAAAGCAGAATAAAATGTGCGCCTGGCCTCGTTAAAGAAAAAGTGTAAAAGTCACGTCATTTTCCATATCAGCCCCGTACTCTAAGTTACTTATTGCGATTCCTATCAGGCACTCCCACATACTGTATGCCTGCGCAATAAAGTCCGCAGACGCACTGCTGTTTCGTGAGCGCTGGATAAAACGAATTCTAATAATTAAAAAAAAAAAACCGGCCAAGTGCGAGTCGGACTCGCGCACGAAGGGTTCCGTACCATTATCTATTAAAAAGGCAAAAAAATCGCGTTTGATGTATGGGAATTAAATATTTATTTTATTTTGTTTTTAGTATTTGTTGTTATAGCGGCAACAGAAATACCTACATAATTTGTGAAAATGTCAACTGTCTAGCTATCGCGGTTCTTGAGATACAGCCTGGTGACAGACAGACGGACGGACAGACAGACAGCGAAGTCCTTTACCCTTTGTCCTTTTACCCTTTGGGTACGGAACCCTAAAAAACCGAGAGTACATTATTATTTAACACAGACAAGACGACATTTCTTAGCTTTGAATGTTGTCACCGTATGGTTGGTGAGTTCATCGCATTGGGGCAGGAACCCGTCCGGCGCCTAGGGCTAGCTACCCAGGCGTAGGCTGAAGCGGCCCCTATACATAAGTATTATCACTCACCTTCAATCCCATGCTCCTGATCATGCATAGCTCAGGATCAAACAGTGTTGGGGTTTGAACCCACGCCCTTCGGCGTGCGGACCGATCGCACTAACTACTGAGCTATCATCGCTACAATTACATCGCTTATTCGTGAGCGCCTAATTGGAATTACAATAAAAAGTTCACAGTACGGAGGTAGAGGCTCGAAAACTTGGCAAAAGCGTGGTGTTCTCTTAAGAATTATTTATTCGTACAAACATGACATTGGTTGATGGATATCGACCTATAAATATGACCTAGGCTCACTAAACACCGAACTGGAAGCCTTTAATATACCTCACTACTTTATAGTAGGCATTTAATACACAAGCAATATTGACGGTGAGTCTAACGCAAGGTTAGTAGGTACATGCTTTATGTGACCAAACTGTAGCTAATTTGTTAAAAAATCTACTTCAAGAACTGTAGGGCGTGGGTTGGATTCCCACCAAAACAAACATTTTTATAGGACGATAAATGTTTGTTCTGTGTCTGAGTGTTCTGTATATATTATAAGTATTCACACAAAAAAAGTAAATTTTCTATCATTTATCTGGTTTCCATAGTACAAGCTTTGTTTGTTTGGGGTTAGATGGCGCTGTGTGAAATGTCTTAAGAAATTTATTTACGTTTTAAACTCAAAGGAAATGGAACTCACCGTGAGGAAACCATAGCGTGGTGGTAGGGTAGGTACTTTCTAGTCTCGGCTGGCTAGCTACCACTCTCAAGTTGAAAATCTGCCGCCAAGCGTCCAACGATGTGTTCCGGCAGCCTCACTTGAGAGCCAGTTCCATTCCAGGCTAGGTGTGCTTTACCATCTTCGACCACGCCGTCACTTAACATCAGGTGAGTTGTGGTCAAACAACTAGACCGACAGACATAAAAAAAAACAAACAGAAAAGTGATATATTTTTACCCGACTGTGTCAAAGCCAAAAAAGGAGGGTTATGTGGTGGACACGTAGGTATTTAGATATGTCAGTCTTGATGTTTCCTCGTAACTATTAAACGACTAAGCCAATTTTGATAAATGATATGTCGTTAGATACGTCTCAATTGCGTAAATGGCCAAAAACATATTTTAGCGCAAAGTTTTTTTTTTAATAATTTTAATTGACCCTTATTAACATTATAAAATAACAAAATGGCGGATTCTTGGCTCCGAAATATTTTTTCATATTTTTTTTTGGCAGCGTGTTGGGCTGTGGCCTTACCGTTCTCATAATGACAAGAGGACTATGTCCAGCTGTGGGACAGTTTACAAAAACAGAGCTGGTCCGGTTTCCTCACGATGTTTTCCTTCACCAGCAGGCAACTCAGACTTGTTATTGGGATTTGAACGCCCTTCGGTTGTGAACTATCAGCGATTCAAACGGTTTCACTCGTTTCACATTTTCTGCAATTTTCGGGAGTTTAAAATTAATGTCCATTTTGTTATGCATCCGTTTCGTTGTCCATATCGTGGAAAAAGATTCCATACTTTATTTGTGAGAAGATAGGATTTTTTTAATGGTAATAACTGATGAGACGAACAAAAAATGATCATGAATAACGTTTGTCCATGACTATTCTTAATGAATACCCATTATACCTACGCTTATATCGTCACTCTATTGGTACACAGAGCATCCATTATATCAATAGTAGATACATATAATTAGTTTTAGTTTATATAATTATAAGCTTTTCTCTAATTTATTTTAGTTGGTGCGTTTGTGCATTCTGCCAGGATTTGCAATTGAAAATAATACTAACCGGAAGTAGGTTACAAAATAGCCAAAGTAGAAAAATCACTGTTAAAAAGTCTTGGAAGATCACAAAACGAGTCATAAGGTTCACATTTTTGCTATCTCACCACACTGTTCAGTATAAAAGTCGTCATTTCAATTTTATTTTGAAAACGTAGAAAACAACGGAATCCACTGCCATCGTATTTTTGGCGCGAAAACACTCCCTAACGGACATTTTTAAATTCTCATCACTAGAGGCACGAACAAAACTTAACTAAAGAATAACGCTATAAAAAGTTGCTTTGCATATTTGAAGGTTATATATTTCCTCGGCCATGGCACAGAAATTAACTGTGGCAACTCCAAATAAAAAAAAAATGAAAACTGTCAACTAAAAACACGCCAAAAAGTTCGCATCACGGATATTTAATTCAAAAAGAGGATGCGTTTGCCAAAAATCCCGTTTTGATTGTTTATTTTTGTTTTGCACCCAGTTTCTAAGGCGACTTGGCTTACAAGGCAGTTCTACTACAACTGACCATTGTATGAAGAAAGGGGGTGGCTGGGCGGTTATGGGGGAAAGGGGGAAATCTGTTAATCAAGTGGGGGGAGGGGGAACGAATAATTTTGTTTTTAATTACGTTCTGGTGCGTTTGGGGGCTCGAGTAGGCGCCGTTTTGGGGTTACCATGTCATGTTCAATCTTTATACGGTGTAATATACCCATAATACACCAATGGGTTGTATTTTTAGCATAATTAGTTTATGGCACAGGTCCTGCTATTGGTGGAAAAGCGCGTAGATTTATATTTAGTAATCGACGATTTAGATTATGTATATAAGTAAATAAAAGGTAAGTCTAAGTAAACAGCCTAGTTAAAATATCGTCTGACTTTCAATTTGTACCGGTGATAGCTCAGTGGTTAGCACGGCTGGTTCACACGCCGAAAGGCGTGAGTTCAAACCTCGACAATGAGCTTGAGCTACCGGTGAAGAAAAATATCGTGCAAAGACTATAGCATTGTGATAGGGTACCTATTTTATAGTACCCGGCTAGCTAGGTACCAAGTGCCGGCAGCCTCACTTGAAAGCCAATTCCATTCCAGGGTAGGTGAGTTTACCATTTTTGACCACACCGTCACTTAACATCAGGTGAGCTGTGGTCAAAACACCTAGCCTGTCAAACGTTAAAAAAGATCCAATGTGAATCCCCCCTCGGTTTTTTTTATTGTCCGTATTGTATTTTTTATGTTGAAACTAGTTGCGCCCCGCGATGTTACCCGATTCATTTTTTGGGGATTAAAAGTAGAGTATGTGCTAATCGAGGGTGTTAGCTACCTCCATACTAAATTTCATCTAAATTGGTCCAGCCGTTTGAGCACGAAGAAGTAACAAACACAAATACACACTAACAAACTTTCGCCTTTATAATATTAGAGTGATAATGAAACTCTCTCCATTTTACGTATTAGATAACGCCTGTCCATGACCATTGCAGCGATACACAGAAATTTGAGTAACAAAACAAAGTCCAGGGCATCGCTGCTCTGGGGCTCATTACAAGAAAACATTACATGGTTAGATTGGTTAGTCTCAACAACCCTGTAATTTCGCTAGCTGCCGTACCCTTTAAGCCGGAACGCTGTAGTGCTTACACACTACTACGCGGATAATATCTGGTTCTGTGGTGGTACTTACAAGGACGACCCCATACTAAGAACATATAGCACCAAGTAAAGATCAGATAAAAAAGAATGAATGAATAAATAACTCTTTATTGTACACACTTAAAATTACATGATACAGAAGAAATAAACTCGTTAATAGGTGTAACAACTGGCGACCTTATCGATAAAAGCGATATCTTCCAGGCAACCTTAGGATGGAAAGGATTAGAGGAAGAAAAAAAACGAAAAAGCAAGAGATCCATATCCAGATCCAGTATTAAAGTGAAGTAGTGGTAAAACTAAAGCTTATATTATGTATATAACTTATTCTTCTCACAGTGCCGTGTCCTGTAGGGCAAAGGTTCGCAGACCCCACAAGTGTGGGTTCATTCCATTGGTATGACAAGAATGGCAAACTGGTGTTTTTTGGACTTTTAATTTCTCTTAGTTCTGGAGAGCGATATCAAATGTTTACATTATATAAACAAGATTTTTAGCAAGCTGGGCAAGATAGAAAAGCAATCAATCTATTCGCAATACGCTAAAATGCGTTTTGCTATAAATAAAGAATCAGGCACTAACTGCATCCTCGAGCGAACACTCCTTTTATGGTACTAGAATTATATGTAGTATGTAATATTCTTAATAGAGTAGAGTAATATTCTTAAATGTGACTTTTTAAGACATTATTTAGCTGTTTTGAAAATTAAGATGCCAATTCATTTAAATCTTACACATCTTCGACTTATTTAATCGGTACCTTTGCCTTTTTAGCGAATAACTTAAAAAGCAAGACGATTGTTCAAATTTTACGTCAGTGTAGTTTTAAATCCCAACAATGAGTTGGAGCTGTGTGTGAAGAAAAACTTCGTGAGGAAACCATAGCAAAGTAGGTACCCTATACTTTCTAGTACTCGGCTGGCTAGTACTCTCAAGTTGAGAATCTGTCATACGTATTATGTAACGGTGTGTTCCGACAACCTTACTAGAGAGCAAATTCCATTCTGTCTTACATCTATATAGTTATAGTCAAAGTCCAGTCTTGGTCAAGGCCAGTTCGTTCAAATCAAGTCATGTCTCAGTAAAGTAGTGGCGACTTTACTATTAGCTTCGATGAAGTTTTGGAAGCAACACGAAAAGTTATGTTTCCCCACATTATATCACTTTCCCACACTCGCGCTTGTAATTCAGCACTTTATGAATAAAACAACACTATTTTTATGCATAAACACTCGAAAAACACTAGTTTTGGAAAGAATACAATGGGGCGACACGACTTTTACCGCGTTCCCGCCAAAACTCCGCCATTCGTTGAGCTACGATTCCACAGACAGCCACACAGATACACAGAGACATACGTCAAACTTATAACACGCTTCTTTTTGCGTCGGGGGTTAAAAATGAAACAACTCATAGATATGTAGTTCAAGTACTTTCACCGGCCCAAATTTTGGGATCGATTTTCAAGTCAGTTTAAAATCTTTATATTTGTTAAAAGTCTTAATGTTAGTTGACACTACTTAAGATCGGTGATTTCTACGTACCCTACAATTCTACAATTACTAAACCTCCATTGGACTGCATTGAAAAATTAATTGAATAACACCTATTTGTTCTGTGTCTGAACACCCAGACTAATTATGTAGTATTATGTATGTATTTAAAAAAAAAAAACTTGGTTCCCATAGTACAAGCATTGCTTAGTTTGGGGCTAGATGGCGCTGTATGAAATTTCCGACAGTTATTTTATCTTTTATCAGAGATTTCACTAGATCAGTAACAAATTAAATGATTAATAAATTACAATTAATGACAATTATAATTTAATTAATTTCGTGTTATACAGGGTTACAAGCTTGCGTATATTTAACTGAAAGGTCATTGTACTCTTCATAACAAACAACTTTTAACTACGAACACAACTCTAAAATCTAAAAAAAAAACTGCTGCTTCAGAAATGGAAAGAAAGCTGAAGCTGCTGGGAAAGTGATATAATGCGGTGAAACGTGACTTTTCGTGTTGCTTTCAAAACTCCATTGAAAACCAAGAAGGAAGAGAAAAAAATATTTTTTTGTTAATGAAGCTTGTTTCTATAGAGCAGCTGATACTTATTTCGCTAGTTCAGAGTTGTGTCCCTAGTAAAAGTTGTTTATATTGATGAACACTATAGCCCTGTACCATATATCTGTGCAATGTGCAGTGCATTTACAGCACATTGCAATTTTGTTCACTACACTACAAAAATATTAATTATTACTGCTATTTAGTTAAGAATTTAATAATTCCGTTATTTGACAATATTCAAAAATATTTTTTCCGTTTTTAAAATACATCACCAATGAAAAAACATCACCAATGATAAAAAAACATCATCAATGATAAAAAAATATCACCAATGATAAAAACATCACCAATGATAACAAATGATGATATGATGATTGTAATTTAAATATATATTGTATACTTTTCTCTCTTTTTCAAAGTTTTTTTGTGATAAATTATTATATGTATATTAATCTTTTAATAATATCAGACTCCTCCATAGCATTTCAGCTGTTGTTTCGTTTCCCTGGGCACCACCACACGTGCCTCGAGCCTAGTGTGGGGCCGCGTCTGTACACTAGGTTAAGATGAAATAAATTAGCTTTTGAGTTTTGACAAAGTCATCTACAGAACGATCACCCACTAGGTAAGTCGTTTTGCACACACTACTTTGCTTAAGTTCTGGAAACCTGCGTGTCCAACTTTTTAATGTTCTCGGTGATATGTGAAGTCTGCCAACCCGCACTTAGCCAGCGTGGCGAACTATGGCCTTACTCTCACATGAGAAGAGGCCCAGCAGTGGGAATTTGTAAAAACGAAGTCGCTTTTGTTAGTCTAACATGAGTGCACACGTTCAAACGTATTTGACAATAACGTTATAATAAAACTTTCAAACGTTTTTCACGTCACTAGCATAGATTTCAGATTCTCTTCTTTTATTAATAATGTATCTGATTCCGCTTGTACAATTTCTGGTCCAACGACTATTTCTTCTTTTATTATTAAATGATTTTTATATAAATCATCTGTCATATTACGATTTACATAATTATCGTTATCTTCGTCTTCGATTTCTTTCTTTATGTGTGTATTGGCATCATGATCTAATTCACAAAATTCAGTTTTGACTTTAGCATCAATGTTTTCATGGACACTGTCTTCTTGTGATTCTTGCTGTGATAGATTGACATCAGATTCAAATTTAATGTCAATATAGTTCATAGTGGTTACTTTATCACTTTCCTGTAGTTCGCTGTTACTTCTGCTTTCTATTTTAGTCACTTTTTCCACAACTGGGTCAGTATGCCGATCCTTAGTTCTATCATTCCATAGTCGGATCGATCCTTCTTGTATATTTTCACTTGTATCCACGGCATGAAATGCTTCTGGATTTTGACAACATTGGTATGTGTCGTGCACTATTTTTGCATATCCGTGATCGTGATTTAAGTGTTCTGGAAAAACCAATAATACCAATTTTAGTAAAATAGATAGAATGTGAGTATGACGCGCATTAGAGATAGGACCATTCGGAAGAATTTAGGATGGATTAAGTAAAAAAATTAAAACTCATTTCTGGCTACTTAGAAAGGCAGATTGCAATTAAACCTATTATTAACAAGTAAATAAATGATATTGAATAAAACAAAAACACGTCTGCGATTACAAACATACCAAATAAAATTAAAGAAATTTCTTTTTTTTACTTAATCGTTACGATGGTCGGTACGGTGGTGGGATTAGACCCCAACAATGATTATGAATTTGCAATGATTGGTGATTAAAAAAAAATTAATATGTGAACACATAAAAAAAAACATGACGTAAAGACATCTTTGGCTGTGTTTATTGAAGAAAAGAGTTTTTTAATGGGCATTGCATGTTTTTTTAATTTTCTTAATTAAGCTTGTTTATGCTTATGTTAAGATGCAAAAGTTGGAACGTACGATGTGTCTGCCAGTCGAACTTGGTCGGAACACATCCCGGCCTCATCCGCACTTGCGCCACGAACCCCATCACCCGGTACTTCATGTAGTTCTCCATGTCATTCGGCAACTGAAAATTAATTTCATAATTCTTTTATTTAATTATTTTTACTCATGGTTCTGATTACTTTGTCTTATGTGAGTAAATGCAGGTGCTGGCTTGTCACAAATAGCAAATACCCATTGTTCATATTCATGATCGGGGGCTGGTGCTGCTCGCGTTATACACACAAACTAGTACTCTAACATTACACTAAGAATAACTAATCTAACTTCTTTTCTGTATTGTATTTAAAGTAAAAAAATTGTATTGTGTATTTAAAAAGTTGACAAAGGTCACAAACCCGATTCCGTGTCCAGTTTCGGTTAAAATAATTAAGCTCAGAATAATGAATTTGAAATGCAAATCCAATGAATATACAATTTATTAGCTCAATATGATCTCAACTGCTATACTATGGGTACCATATATTTTTTTAGAATAAATATATGGTACCTATGTTATACTACGGGTACCATATATTTTTCTGGAATAAATATATGGTACCTATGTTATACTACGGGTACCATAAATATTTTTCTGGAATAAATATATGGTATCCTCTCAGTTTGTAAGTTGCTACTTTAGAGTTAATACCCAATAAAACGAGTAAATTTCTATAACTATGAAGCACCTAATTCCACCTTGCCCATTCTTTTATCGAACAGCCAGAAGCTTTAAGAAGCGGCACCGCTTCATGGTGGATATTACAAAAACTCGAACTAAGCGGTTTGGTTCCACCTTGTTCATACGAACCGCTAAACATTGGAATTCGCTGCCCGAGTGGGTGTTCCCCGATAGGTACAATCTGGGTGCCTTCAAGTCGCGAGTAAATCGGTTTCTTCTAGGCGAGCGTGCTCCATCGTAGACCGCATCTTCGGTTATCATAAGGCGAGATGGCGGTCAAACGCAAGCCTATTCGTTACAAAAAAAAAAAAAAAAACTAGTACATGTTGTATTTTTCCTCATAGTAAACACCCAAAATCTGATCAATCACCAAGTCAACTGACCCCAACTGACAAGTCGACTGACAGTATCAAGTGATACTGACCCCATCACATGATACTTCATATAATTTTCCATATCATTTAGCAACTGAAAAAGTAAATTAAAATTGATAATAAGAATGAAGATCAAAACAAACTTAACCTCAAAAAATTCGTTATTCCATAGCCTCAATATTTAAATTATTTCACGTCAAACAAACATTTTACGTTTAAAACCTATCAATATATGATAACATACTCACATCAAAGTGGTCTTCACAGAAATAAAGTGGCGAATTCGTGACTACGCCATTCGGATTTCGCCGTGCGAGCTTTAACCACTTAGCTCTTATTATTTTCTTGTTTGGAACATGTACAAACACTTTGTTGGGTGTTTTTATTGATGTGTTTTTACACTGAGGTACTGCACACCACTTATAAACTTTGGAATTCATTTTTATCACAAGAATTAATTTAATGTTTTGTTTACTTTCTTCGCTATACATAGACACAATGACGTTTACCTAAGCATGACGTCACAGTCGACGCCATGACACCTGCTTTCGCGCACTATTGAAAATATATTAGAAAAATTGCTTTAAACTTCGTTAAACTTAAGTTTATTACCGTAATAAAGGTTTTTTTCGTAAATAGTAAATGTGTTCCCACATCACGGAAGAGGATTTCAAAATCTTTCGTCACGCCTATTCGTATTTTACCATTTTTTACCCCATTTCAGAATAAATCCAACTAAAATAATTAGCCCCATAAATCTTATGTTTGTTGCAATTTATCTTTATAATTCTGATTATCTAGGAGTTTAATTTAACCACATCTCTCCTGATGATAAGTGTTGGTGTGATCAAAGATGGTAAACACACCTTGCACCGGAAGCTTGCATCAATTGATATTGTAACTAAGTGCCAAGCAACTAACAGTGAGTCCAGACATATTTTTAGGTGGAAATTTCGATAACCAAGAATGATTTTATTGTTAAGAAATGACACAAAAAACCATGGCTATGTTAAAAAAAAATTCTCTGTGTTATTCGGGATAGTGACAGTTTTATTCAAATGATAATGAGCTATGGCGGAATAAAGAAACCTACATACATCCTTTTTGGGCAGTAGTGTAATAAATAGGTAAATAGGTTTTTATCAATGACAGCTCAGTGTTTAGCGCGGTCGGTCAACAAAGAGCTTGACCTGCTGGTGAAGGAAAACATCGTGAGAAAACCATAGCGTGGTGGTAGGGTACTTTCTAGTACTCGGCTACCACCCTCAAGTTGAAAATCTGCCGCCAAGCACCTAACGGTGTGTTCCGGCAGCCTCACTTAAGAGCTAGTTCCATTCCAGGCTAGGTGTGTTTACCATTTTCGACCATAACATCAGGTGACCTGTGGTCAAACACCTAGATTGGTAGGCATAAAAACGATAAAATGCATTTTTCTTTCTTATGCCTAAATAGGTCCCTAAACAATATTGGTAGATTTCTTCATTCCAACATTGTCAAATATTATAAATTAATAATAATTTTCATCTTAATTTTTTTTTTTCAGTTTCGGTATTCTTTACCATTTTTGTCCCCACCGTCATGTAACATCAGGTGAGCTGTGGTCAAACATAAAAAAATATTAAAATATCCAATTCTAAAATACTAATTCAAAGTTTCATCAAAGGACAGATACAGATTAAGGATCAGATAATTATTTAATTAATCATCTTTTTATTATCATCATAAGGCAAAAAAATATAAATCATAAGTAACCCACTAGTCTTCCACTTAAGCAAAGCTAGTAATTATTGTAAGTATAAAAAACATATGTGTAGTAAATGGTCAAACTTACATCAAAATGGTCTTCACAAAAGTACACTCCGGAATGGCTAGAGTAAGATTCAGCATCTCTCTTTGCGAGCATCATCCACTTCCTCCTCATCGGCTCTTTTTGCGGAACATTAACAAACAGTTTGTGAGGAGTTTTAACCGTACTACTTTTACAGTAATCCACTGCACAGTATTTGTAGAATTTGGAAGTCATTGTAGACTTTGTTGTGGCAACACCTGAAACAGCAAATTTAGACGACTGTCACTGTATATTTGTATCATGATAAAACAAATAAATAGCAAACTTGATTTGATTTTTATGAAATATTGTAAGAGCTAGCAAACTCAATTGTCTTGCATTCTTACCTGGCTATCTCGCTTTGGATACGTGCCTGTATATTATATGTATTTTAAAAACACTCAACCATAGATTATTAATAATCTTTTTTTAGTGTGGGAATGATCAGTGTGGGAATACTTTTATTCTATTACTTTGCACGGGTGCAATGTATATACTAGTGTGGTGCATATATAGGCATGAATCATTTTAAACCTTCCTCTTAAATCACTTGTCTATTGAAGAAAACAGCACTAAAATCCATTGCGTTTAAAAGATCTAAGCATACAGACGGCGGGAATCATCTGTTTTTTGAGTATTAAATATGTAGAGATAATCACACAGTAGGAACCATGGATAACCATGGGTACAACTTAAGCACTCAGGTTTTGCATTACAGGTATGATACAATATGAATTTACAATCATCCACTTAATCTCGTTAAAGGAAAGTTATATCACGAAATAAATGAACAGAATACAATTAATAGAACAGGCTTGTATAAAACAGATGATCAGGTTTAGGCCATTAGTCAACCACTCTGATCTAGTGCGGGTTAGCAGAATTCACACATCAATTCTTTTTGGAGAAATGTTAGATATGTGGGTTTACTGACAATATTTTTCTTTACCATTAAAGTTGACAAAAATAAACACACAAACTTGAAAAAAAAAACAGTTGTGTACACCTGGATCTGAACCAGAGACCTCTGGCTTAATAGTCCAGTGGTCTTTGCTACCATGACTTTATACTACTAGGTACTAGTTTGGTTACATACCTGAACTTTTTTTAAATGAAGAACCTGGTGTACCACTTTCACCTGCTTTATTCTCAAGAGCCTCTGCAATTGGCATTGTGTTTTGTTTTTTTACAATATATGGTTGTTCTGTACTGCTACGTGTCCGTTTCCTTCTTCTATGTTCTTGACATTCAAATTTACTTGGAAGACAATCCGGTTTCATGCGCACTTGTGCTACTGTTCCTTTAATATGGTACTCCATATAATTATCCATGTCATTTGCTAACTACAAAAATTAAAATAATGTATATTACAATAAATACGACGATAAAAATCGGATTTTAAATAACAAAACAACAGCATCTTCAACTTATACACTATTACTCTTTTGTCACTTATATTTGAAAAATAGGGATATAGTTATCCTCTAGATTTAGAAATACATGTATCAAAATAATATGTAAATTACTCACATCGAAATGATCTTCACAAAAATACATTCTTGATTTTGTAGATAGGCAATGAGCATCATTCCTCTTCGCAAGTTCGAGCCATTGTTTTCGTGTTTGTTCATTGTTTGGAACGTATATAAATAATTTGTTTGGCGTTTTTATAGTTGTGCTTTTACACTGGGGTACTATACAGTACTTGTAATACGAGGAATTCATTTTTAATTATCAAACCAAACAATTGTCTTAGACACATCAGATATAATTGTTTCCCACGGCGTGACGTCATTCACGCGCCATCAGAGTCCTTGCTGTTTTCGCAGTAAATTTTAACTAGCTTTTGTATTTGCAAAATACATGATGTAAGCGTATGATTTTTTAAATAAGAACACATCTTTGAGTTAAACTAGTTATCAAGGAACGAATGTAGCAAAATAAAAATAATTCTTTGCAATTTTTATTTTTTTTGGCGTCGCTTTTTTACTTTTACCAGTGCAAAGATTTCGATATTTTCAAGTATTCTAAAGATAAATCTAATAATAATAGTACTATAAGTCAAAGTCACACAAAGTAAGTTATGGTTAAGTCCTGACCATGCTTAAGTAAAATAGTAATAGCTTTACTACAATTATTTCATATTTAATCACAAATTCCATTTATAATTATAACATTGATTACGACAATATTTACATGTACCTATGATTTGCTTAGTGTTGTAGTAGAACTGAAAATGTTATAAGGTCAATAAATAATTCTAGTTCTAATTCTTCACAGGAGTTTTGTAAGCAGCACCAAAAGTCATGTTTCTTAATATTATATCACTTTCTCAAACTCATAGTTGTAATTCGAAAAACTTTATGAATAAAAAAACTCCATACTTAATATACACACTGGAAAAAACATAAGTTTTGGGAAATTAAACAATATGGAACATAATTTTTTCGGGTTCCCGCCTAAACACAAGTACCTATTGTTTTTTTCACGTTTTTTTTCTCTTTCTTCTTGGCATCACACTCTGTGTATTCTGCCAGTTTCAATGTTTCTATATTTTGTGAGTAGTCTTCATTTTTCAGCTTCTTTATCATCTATGGTTATAGTCAAAGTCTAGTCTTGATTAAGTCCAGTCGGTCCCAGTCAAATCAAGTCATGCCTTAGTAAAGTAGTGGCAACTTTATTATAAGCTTCTGGATGGAGTTTTGGAAGCAACACGAAAAGTCATGTTTAACCACGTTATATCATTCTCCTACACTCGCGCTTGTAATTCGGAACTTTATAAATAAAACACCACTATTTTTATGCATCAAAACTCGAAAAAACAGTAGTTTTAGAAAAAAATACAATTGGGCGACACGACGCTTACCGCGTTCCCGCCAAACTCTTTCACAACTTTGTGATACCATGAAGCTTCATGAGTAATACTATCACTTCTTTTTTTTTCTTCTTTTTGGGCATCGCACTTTATGTATTCGGCCACAATAAAGAATTTCATAATTATTATTTAAAGAGTACTATGATAAATTTTATTACAGTCAAAGTTACATAAAGATATTTCGCTACATTAAAATACTGGCCTACATTATAGTACATAGATTTGGAACTTAAATATACACTACTATTACACACAAATTTAAATACTGTAACGACATGATTTTTCCACGTTCTCGCCAAAATTCGACGGTAACTCGTATGTCAACTATCTTTTATTATTTCTCATGAGATAGATAGACATTTCAGCCTAGCAAGGCTCTGTCAATCTGTCGTTCTGTGTCGCTGCACATTATTACTAGTAAATACATATGTGTTTATCAGAATCATTATTTTATTTGATTTGAAACCTATAACTGACACTTGACTAATGTGTTGATACTTGATACATTCACGAGGTCTTTTTAAGTTAATAAGTTATGTAGTGAAATATTATTCTAGGCTTAGAATATACATATTACATTACTCTTTGATATATATATTCTAAGACTCTAGGCTATCAATAGTCACTTGTTTGTTGGAAATAGTAAGGTGTAATTATAATAGTTCAGACTTTTTGAGAAACTTCGAATAAGCTAGAATTTTTGTTTGCTGGAAGTAAACTATAGGACGTAACATAACAATGAAATACACAGCGAGTTCATTATACGTGTTCTATAATTTATTTCTTAAATTTAATTAATTGTTCCTTGGTGGGTTACAGTTTACACAATTATAGAGAGAAGTACACCAAAGAGTAAAATTGCGGTGGCAGCTATGGCAGGCGCTCCGCTGTGGATGAAAGGTTGTCCAGTGAGGTAAACAGCGAGGTGATTAGCTACTTTTTCTTTTGTTCGGGCTAACTCTTCTGTGTCGCTGCTACTTAGTGATCTGCGGACAACAAGTAATTAATTAAAACCTGGCAACGACAAACATACAATGTGCTACGTCAAATCATTAGAGGGAAAGAAAAACAAGGAGTATTTTTTTTTCTCTTTCTTCTTGGCATCTGCCAAGTGCATTTTGTGCATTCTGCCAGTTTCAATGTTTCTATATTTTGTGAGTAGTCTTAATTTTTCAGCTTCTTTATCATCTATAGTTACAGTCAAAGTCTAGTCTTGATCAAGTCCAGTCGGCCCCAGTCAAATCAAGTCATACCTTAGTAAAGTAGTGGCGACTTTACTATAAGCTTCTGGATGGAGTTTTGGAAGCAACACGAAGTCATGTTTAACCACATTATATCATTCTCCCACACTCGCGCTTATAATTCGGCACTTTATAAATAGAACACCACTATTTTTATGCATAAATACTCGAAAAAACATTAGTTTTAGAAAAAAATACAATGGAGCGACACTAAGCTCACCGCGTTCCCGCCAAAAAACCAAAACAAGGAGTATTGGCGGCAAAGAAAATAATCATGACGTCGCATTTCATGTTTAACTTTGGTTTTAAGTCTGTATGTAAAAATGTAACAAAAAAAAACAATAGCATTTTATTAATGTAAAGTGTCGAATTACGTGCGTGCGCGAAAATTAAATAAGATGAATCAGTTCGTTTCGTGTTGCTCTCGTCTCGAAGATCAATTAAGGCACCACTACTTTATTAAGACGTATGACCGGACTCGACTTTGACTTACATTGTATGATTTTTGACTGTAGATTTGTAGAGAATTGTTTCACTTGACTTAGGAAAAGACAAAGCCTCTCACAGCTATGTACATTGTAGATACGTGTTGCTAATTGTTTTTAAAGGCAGCCGATATACTTACTGTATAGCCCTACAGTGCGAGACTCCTGGCACGACGTACACAGGTGCCAGCGGAGTGGCGTCACCCTCGCGCGGGCCCATCGGTGACCAGGGGTCGTGGCCACCCACCACGGACACCACGTGGTCGGGCAACTCCAACCAGCAAAGAATGTGTTAGTTCGCTCTATACCTGACCGTAGGAACGCTTCGTCGAAACTGGAATCAGATTTTTATATTTTGTTAGATATTTGACAATAGCTCGCGGGATATATAACGGTGTGATCGAAGATGGCAACATAGCTTGGAATCGAACTGGCTCTCAAGTTTGGCTGCCGGAAAACACCCTTAGCTTAGGGTGGTAGCTAGCCAGCCGAGTACTAGAACCCTACCACCACGCTATGGTTTCCTCACGATGTTTTCCTTCACCGGCAGCTCAAACACATTGTTGGGGTTTGAACCTACGCCCTTCGACGTGTGAACAGACTGCGCTAACCATAGCTTTCATCGCTACAAATATCATATCTTCATACAATCCCTATTGAATCCGTACTTCAAGGTAATTTTCCACAACTAATGAAAGTGTTACTCACTTGGTACCGAAGAAGTCCCGGCACATCTGGTGGTAGTATTGCAGCGGCACGGTGTCGTGGAAGGGATGCTGCTCTCCGGTGGTGGTCTGGTACCAGCCGTACTCCACGCACGTCTGGTACGTCCACAGACGCACTGCATACGAAAAGAAAAATCTGTGTAAGTCATAATGTAGTCTCATATCTTATTTCACGCCTCATCAATACAATGTAAATCGCCTAAATCAGTCAATCAATCAATGACCGTATATAGCCTGCTTAATGTTGTGTCGGTATGATCGAAGATGGTAAACTAAAAGTAAATTGAAGTCATTCTAGAATGGAATGGAACAATATATACGTACGTATGAAGTGTGACGGTCTCGTGACGGTAACACGTCACTTGCTAAGCTCCGTGGAATTTAAATTGAAATAATTAGATATGTCGCGAAATAGTTCCGAAAGTGCTGTGCGCGAGTTAACCAACACTGTGCGCGCCCTGCAGAATGAAGTGGCATCACTCAAGAAGCTTGTTTTAGAGCAAAGTTCTTTGATAAAAAATTTGACTTGTCCTTCACCGTTGGAACCGAAAACACCCGGCGAAGCTTCAAATCTGTTCACAGACAGCGGTAAATTGGCGTCAGCTGCAATACGGCCAATTAGACAAGCACGGCTAAACAAACTAGCGACCACCACCGCTACGGTGAGTAACACATCTACCCGCAAAAATAATAAAATTAGCCCGCGACCCGAAATCGCTGCTACGACTACCCCCGAAGGTACGAAACAATATGCTCAGGCCATAACACCAGCGGAATATTCTGTTGTTGATGAGGTTATAGACAACAAATCTAGCGGACAATGGCAACCAGTGAGCCGAAGGAGGCGCAACGCAAAACAATTAAAACCAGAAGTGAAAATTGGTTCATGTAAGGATAATTATGATCTGCAAGCTGTAGAAAGGACGCGATACATACAAGCGTGGCAATTTAAAGCAGACACGACGACTGACCAGGTGGAGCGTTTTTTAAATAAGATTACGAAAGCTGAATACTACGTGGAGAAGAGACTGATAAAATCCGAGAGACATGCATCTTTCATAATTGGTATGCCGGATAACGTATACTCCATTGTCACTGAGCCAACTGCATGGCCCCAAGGACTTAGGTTCTCTAACTGGTTTTTTCGAGCCCGCTCGCACTCGCAAACTGCGGATGGGTAAGAGCGAGCGCGAAGATCCCTACTACGCCTGCGCGTGATTCATCAAAAACTACAACTCATAATGAGCGCGCGCCGACGACGGCGGCGGGAGCTACGGGCAGCGGAGCCGATAAGCAATCCGGTTTTATGACGATTTGTCATCAAAACATTAGATCACTAAAGAATAAGACAGATAAGGTTGAAGTGCAATTATTAAATAACTTAAAATGCGAAGTATTATGTTTAACTGAGCACTTTCTAAAAATGAATGAAATTAAGTATATGACTATTAATAACTTTATACTAGCATCATACTATTGTAGACAGAATATAATACACGGTGGATCTTGCATTTATGTAAGTAATGATGTTAAATACAAAAAGTTAGATTTCTACACAAGATTATCGGTAGAACAAGTTTGCGAGATATCTGCCGTCGAACTTGTAGATAAAAAGCTCACTGTTGTGTGCATATATAGGTCAAACGTAACTAGTACGTCGTTATTTTTCCCTGTGTTGGAATGCCTGTTCGATAAACTAGTCAACGATAACAGAGAATTTATTGTGCTTGGTGATTTCAACATTGATACCCTCTGTCCAGTAAATTCGGATATTAGAAAATTAAACGACATACTCTCAACGCATAACTTATGCAATATTGTGGATTTTCCCACGAGAGTAGAACAATCGATTAGCACAAGCCTAGACCACGTATACGTTGGGCGCGAGGTGGCGGGAGCGGCGCGCGCGCGCCCGGTGGTCACGCTGCTATCGGACCACTACGCGGTCCGCGCGACGGTCCCGTGCGACCCGGGCCCGGCCCGTGCAGCACCGCGATTCGCTAGGTCATACAGTTGTGCCAACAAGCACAATTTCATTTCTGCGCTAAATAGCATTGATTGGGAGGATGTCGGACGCAAACATTCGGCGTCAATCGACGAGTTAGCACAAGCCGTAGTAAGTATAATTCAAAATAAGAGCGATATTTGCTTTCCGGTTAGGCGGAAACCTGTGACTAGTAAGATAACTGTCTGGGCTACTGATGAGATCATTAACTCAAATAACCTACTAATTGACATGCATAATTTAAAGCTGAAATTCCCAAATAATGACGACTTATTGTTAAAAATAAATGACTACCAAAATAAATATGACAAATTATTGAGATCTGAAAGGAGTAATTATTATAATAACCGAATTAAGAACTCAGACAATATGGTTAAATCAATGTGGGGGGTTATAAACACGGAAACTGGTAGGGTAAGAATGCAGAACGACTACACCGAGTGTTTGACGCGTCCGGACGGAACTAGGTTCTCGTCTAAGCTGGAGGCGGTAAACGCCGTAAACTCGCATTTTGTGAGCGCTGCCATGACATGCGGCGCGCCCGCGGCCAACGTCGCCGCCGCGGCATGCGCTCTCGACATGGCGCGCACGCCTACTGACCGCTCCTTAAGGTTTAGGTGTTTTTCTGCACTTGAAGTGTTCCGTATAATATCGGTCGGGGTAGCACGAAAAAAATCGAAAGATATATATGACATGTCAATAGCTGTCCTATATGTAGCAGCACAATGTATAGCTCCCATCCTATCAGTCCTATACAACAGGTGTTTGAGAGAAGGTAGATACCCTCGCGCGCTAAAGCGAGCGAAGGTATCTCCCTTGTACAAAGGAAAGGGCAATCAAGAAGACGTCAATAGTTATAGGCCTGTATCCATAATACCTGGGATCGCAAAAATTTTCGAGCACGGCCTCAGCTCTAGATTGACAGAGTACTTGACAGAGTGTGGAGCCCTAAGTGATAGGCAATATGCTTATCGCAAAGGGAGATCCACCACGTCACTAGCGCGGGAAATGCTACGATGGATCCTTGAAGCTCGCGAAGGACAAAAGCAAGTCGCAGTAATATTCTGTGACCTGTCGAAAGCCTTTGACGTGGCCGACCACGACGTCCTATCAGCAAAGCTGGGATGCTACGGAGTGGACGGGCCGACACTGAAGTTACTAACCGACTTCATGACGGATCGCGAACAAGTCGTGGTGGGCGATGGCGGTAGGGTTAAGTCTCGGGCGTTAGGTACAATTGTCGGGGTAGCGCAGGGCTCGTCACTTTCCAATATTATGTTCAGCATTCTTCTCAATGACCTGCCGGAGAACATTCAGGACGGCCACGTCCTAATGTACGCCGACGATGTCGCTACTATTGTAACGGCGCCATCTGTGGATCAACTTGAGCAGAAACTGAATAAAGTGGCGAGCAACCTTAACTCGTGGTTTAAAATCAACGGCCTCATACTTAATACGAGCAAGACCCAGTACATCCATTTCAACTTATCGGGCCGCAGCTACAGACCACTCAGAGTGGGAATAGGGGATGTTGGAATGGATCAAGTGAGATCCACTATGTTTCTTGGTCTTCAGGTAGATAGTGCTCTGATCTGGGACGAGCACGTGGATAAAATCTGCGAGAAGGCAGGCCGAGCGTGCTTCGCACTTTGGCGTGTCTCTGCGATCTTGTCGTATCCCATGGTCCGGCAGTGCTACTTCGCGTCCGTGCACTCGATACTGCAGTACGGCATCGAGCTCTGGGGACGCGCTGCCGACTGGGAGCGCGTTTTCAGAATGCAGAAACGAGCCGTACGTGCCATAGTGCAAGTGTCACAGGACACTTCTGTACTGCCATACTTCCGGGCTATGGGCATACTCACCGTCCCGAGCCTCGTGTGTTTCCAGGCGGCACTGTACGCAAGGGACCACCCTGAAGAGTACGAGTGTTTCGGAGACACAAATGCACGATCACGCCACCCTAACCGACTGCGCACCGCGAGCCACCGACTCGCGAAGACAGCGAAACTTGTGCATATGCTAGCCCCAGGGGTGCACAATCGGTTGCCGCAGTACGTGCGGGATGCGCCCTCTAGGGAAATATTTAAGAAAAAATTAAAGGTCTGGCTTATCGAACAGGCCTTCTACAAGTTCGACGATATATTTACAGTGAAATTATCCAACTGATTAATTATAAATTATTCATATTATAATTATAAATAGAATTATTTAATTTAAATTTGTATTGACATGTAAATTATTATAATTTTTTATTCAATTATTTTATTATCATTATTGTACAATTAATATTAATTTGATATATAATTATTATCGTAATGTGTGTTACTGTGTGTACACGATATTGACTTGTAAATTTATTTTTTACCAATAAAATATGATATGATATGATATGATATGATATATCATACCAAACAAACGTTAGTATCGAAAATATACGATTTAGATATATTTTCGATACTATAGATATAGATAGATATATTCACGAAGCAATGCAATACATTTAAAATACGCGCGTCCTGCTCCGCATTGACTCCTTGAAAAAGGAAACTAGTCAGAGTACACGACACAACCAAAAGTCAATAAAAGTAAAGCAAAAATCTGTCAAAATAAATGTCAGTGCAGGTCGTTTAGTTTTTCTACCCATAGGTTGCTTGCTAGCTGTTTTCCAAAGGAGCAGCTTCCAAACGGTTGTAGGCATTTGCGTAAACTTCCCAGGGGATCGTTACGCAGGAAGCTATGCATGTACGTACTGACGGCGTCCGGGTGGTCGTAGCTGGTGTTGGTGTGGGCCGCCACCACCTCCGTGTAGCGGGTCTCGATGCACGGCTTCGAAGCTATCCACGGGTGAGAAGTCACCCAGTTGGCCAGCCGCTGTACCGGGTCTGTGTAACATAGCACGAGGTTATTGAAACTTGTAGACTCACTTTCGTTTTGTCATGTCATTTATGTAAAAGTACATCAAAACGCTTGGTGGTAAGAGTTGTCGAATAAACGCCTGTCTATAACCATTACAGTGGTATACAGAACTTTGAGCAATAAAAGTTCAAGGCATCGCTGCTTTGGCGCTCATTACTTTGCGACGTTCGATAGTTCAACAGAACCATTCAAAGAGGAAGACGGAACAATAAAGAATTATCTTCATGTACGCTAATTAACCGAATGTGGCTGTGTTTAGGTATGTATGTGTTCAATGGTAATAGGAAATCGGAAAATCAGATTGTACCAATGGAAGGAGCGGTGAGGATTTCGCAGGCTGCCGGGATGTCTCCAGGCGTGGCGTACTGCACAAGGTACGCGAAGGTTTCTTGAATGCCGAACCAGAAGAACGTGGCCACGTCCAGAGGTGTGGTGGCGGATATCGTGCTGCAAGTGCTGGAAGAAAAGTTCATTAATTAAAGTTCTTCTTTACGAGACGTGTTGAATCAGGTTTCAACTGCAGCTTTTACTTGGTGGTAGGTCTCCTGTGTAGGTACCACCGCAGTACAAGATATTCTGTCGCCAAGGAGTAGTGTTTAAACATTACTGTGTTCCGGTTTGAAGGGTACTGCAGCTAGCAAAATTACAGGGCTATTGCGACTAACCACCGAAAGTCTCGAAGTAATGAGCGCCAAAGCAGCGATCCCCTGGACTTTGTTTTGCTACTAAAAGTTCTGTATATCGCTGTAATGGTCATGAACAGGCGTTATCTCTTACCATCAGGAGATCGTCTCGTTCGTCATATTACTTTTAAAAAAAATGTTCGTAACGCCTATATCATTTCCACGTTCTTTGGTATTTATTTTGCTATTACCACCACGTTGTCTGATCAATTCCAAATGTTTTAACTTACTTGAACATGTTAGAGACGGTAGCCGGCCCTGCTGGCGTTTGCAGCAGCTCTACGAGCTGTCCCACTGCGGTGTCCACGCTGGCGAGGCACTCCTCGCTGCCCTGAGACCGGAGCGCTTCCGCTATCACCTCCACGTACTCTGGAAACATTATAACGGTTCTTAAAGTTAATTAGTAACATACTCTCGATAGATGGCGGCACATACAACAAAAATAGCTGATAGTTTTTTTTTCTGTCTCTTCTTGGCATCGCACTCTGTGCATTCTGCCAGTTTCAATGTTTCTATATTTTGTGAGTAGTCTTCATTTTTAGCTTCTTTATCATCTATAGTTACAGTCAAAGTCTAGTCTTGATCAAGTCCAGTCGGTCCCAGTCAAATCAAGTCATGCCTTAGTAAAGTAATGGCGACTTTACTATAAGCTTCTGGATGGAGTTTTGGAAGCAACACGAAAAGTACCACATGTATGTTTAACTGCATTATATCATTCTCCCACACCCGCGCTTGTAATTCGGCACTTTATAAATAAAACACCACTATTTTTATGCATAAAAACTCAAAAAAACACTAGTTTTAGAAAAAAATACAATGTGAACGGTGAGCGTCGTGTCGCCCCGACGCTCACCGCGTTCCCGCCATAACTCAGCTGATAGTTGACAGTTACTTGTAATCTTACGATGTTTTTAGGCAGTCAGTATAGATTATCCAAAAAGAGAAGAT
Source organism: Biston stratarius (assembly GCA_950106695.1). Taxonomy (NCBI): domain Eukaryota; kingdom Metazoa; phylum Arthropoda; class Insecta; order Lepidoptera; family Geometridae; genus Biston; species Biston stratarius. Next base: position 8,173,255 of record OX467115.1, read on the forward strand.
ATTAATAGAAACGTCAATATTGATCTTGTTTTCTTTGATAGCTTATTAAAAGATAGGTAGGAAGTTTTTAAATCAGATTAGTCGACGTCGTGAAACATAGGTAAGAGATGAGAACTGACATCTATCTCCCTCACTCACCAGGGAAGTCTTCTTGTGCGTGCAAGGGACCGCTGTCGGAGAACGCTCCGTCGATGAGGTGAGGGTAGGCTAGCTTCATCCACGTAGCCATACTGCCGGCGTAGGAGCATCCCACTAAAACAACCTTGCCGTCTCTGGAAACCGAGAATCCGGATCAGCTGATTTCAAACTGTCCCACTGCTGGGCGCGGGCTACTTTCCTTTGTGCGTTCTCAGTGTCCTTCCTTTCTTGTCGTTGTCGTTCCTTTGTCCACCCACCACGTTGGTCACATGAGGGTTTAAACACATCGCATATCGTTGCCAAAAAAAAAAAAACTTTTCCGTTATAAGCAATTTTTTTTTAGAAGAAACGGAATAGCCTCCTTTGCAGGAGGCAGTAACTCCGTAATAGAAATTCTGCCACAAAGCAGTAGTGTGCAACGCTACAGTGTCCTAGTTTGAACGCGAAATATTTACACGACATTTTACATAGTTATTGTTAGGATAATTTCTAGTAATATTCGGCAAGTTCCCTAACTCCTATCCTGTCATGTCCTGTTTTTAACCCCCGACCCAAAAAGATAGATGTTTTAAGTTTGACGTCGATGTCTGTCTGTGTGTATGTGTGTCTGTATGTGGCATCGTAGCTCTCAAACGGATGGACCGATTTCAATGCGGTTTTTTCCATTTGAAAGCCAGTTTCCTTGCGGTGGTTCTTAGCTATATTTGGTTAATTACGTAGGGCGTTTTATAAATTTTTAATTTAATTATTGTCTATGTTTTTTGTGGTTACAAAATAAAAACTCTCTTTCGTTTTTATAGCGTAACACAAAATTGTTTATATAATAGTAGGTACAAGCTTTGATTACTTTGTAGCTGGCGCCGTGTGCGTGTGTGGAAATTCCAACATAATATACCTACTTACTTGTATCGTCCATTCTCGAAGTGATCGCTTTTGACATATTGTATGAACTGTGCCAAATCTCCCAACGCTTGGTCCACTGTCAGGTAGCGGAGGTCGCTCGTCGTCGTATCTCTGTAAGGAAATCAATACCATGTCTAAAATGCCGTGCGGGTTTATTTACCAGGTAGCCTTATTTACCCATACATACATACATATACAAATACGAATACAAATATTTTAGGTCATTAAATATATAAATGAAAAATAAAGATAATTTTATCCATTGATATTTAAAAATAATATTAAAAATGTCAATATAATGAAACGTGAAATAGGTGTATATTTATAACTGTAAACTGTATAAACTGTAACCTAATATGAAAAGAAAGATCCACAAAAAAAAGGCCTTGTTGAGTTTCTTGCCGGAGTCTTTCTTGTAATTACGAGCCGGTGGTAGATTCAAAAATGTAACTTAATGTTCATAAGTGCCTTACCAGGGCCTAAACTGAATAAATGACTTTTTGATTTTGATTTTGTGTAAAATACGTAGATAAAATGCCATATTATAGGGGTGTCCACAGCACGTTAGAGATTCAAAGTAAAAAACAAGAAAGAGCAACTGGTAAGCTGTCGCACCTACTCGTTAAGTCAGAGAGGTCGGTATACAGGCTGGTGTCCGCGGTCTACAACCGTGTACCCGCTTCTGATCGGGATGCACCTACCATCGCGTGTGCTGGAAGGTGATGCTACAGACCTTGAGTAAACATAAGGGTACTGCAGCGACATTACAGGGCTGTTGAGACTAACCATCGAAAGTCTCAAAGTAATGAGCGCCAAAGCAACGAAGCTGTGGACTTTTAGTTACTCAAAATTCTGTATATCGCTGCAATGGCGCTATCTCTAACCATCAGGAAAGCGTCTCGTTCGTCGCGTAACTTTTATATAATAAAAATATATATTTAACATGATTTCTAACAGGGGCCTGGAGTTAGCTAACCTAACTAGAACTTAATTTGATCCGAGACGACCCCAGGGGTCAATTGAAGCCAGCCGTACGACACCAGTGAGTCAACGTCAAGCGCCACTTGACCTCTGTCGCCAAACAGAACATACTTACACTTTCTACTCAGGGCTCGAACCTTAAATTTGATTTCAAACAAAGTTATTACATACTAATTTAGTTAATAAAATTTAAAAATAATTAATGAAAATTTTCAAAAAATTATAGCTTGTGTCCTTAGGAATGATGGAAGAATTCTAACTCAGATAAATTAATACTCGAAGAATTCTAACGATACATCCAAAAATTTGTCATCTCGTCACTTTTGTAACCAAAACGACTTTTAAGCAAAAATATAAATTCTTGAATACTCAAAATTACCTTCCGCAAAGTAACGCCTGAATCAATTGTAAAATAAATGGTCAAAGAATAATCATATAAAAACAATCGAGGCTATTTTCTAAAATGGCTCGTGCAAATTGTCCACGCGAGCGAAGCACAAGCTACTAATAAACGTTTTAATTTCAACTCTATAACTCTTAAGATTGCGCGTCGGTTCTAATTTGCGTCAGTATATACATATGACAGCTATCAGAAATCTTGCATTTGTGATTCATGTTGCGATGAGTGGATCCGTCCTGGGTTCGTGTAAACGTCTGTGGTCGAGGGTCAATCGGGACCACTAGCGACGTGCCGCAGCAGCTGGAGAGGTCATTGTCGGTTCAGTTCTTGGAATTGGACAGCTGATGATATTCTGTGCACTTTTAGCGTGTGTACTTATGGTATTGGCACATTTTTGGTTAAAAAAAAACCAACAAGAAATTTTTTAATAAAATTGAGAAATAAGCTCCTGATACTTCGGTGCCGCACGCACCATGTTCAGTTGTTCACGGGTAGAATGAAGAATGAGCGTAATTGTAAAATAGTGATTGTTGAAAATTGCTTAAATACTCGTATTTATCTGCTTTTTTGTGGCTGGCTTGTTGTTTGACTATAATTCACCTGATGTTAAGTGATGGTGTGATCGAAGATGGTTAAAGAAGACGTGTGTGAAGAGTGGACCTATGTGGAGAGTGGACGGGTGTGGAGAATGGATGTGTGGAGAGTGGTCTGTGTAGAGAGTGCACGTTTATAGAGAGTGGATCTACATATGTGGAGACTGGACGGGTGTGGAGAGTGGACGAGTGTGGAGAGTGGACGAGTGGGGAGAGTGGACCTACGTGGAGAGTAGACGTGTATGGAGAGTGTACGCGTGAAGAGTGATTTGTGTGGAGAGTGCACGTTTGTAGAGAGCTGATCTATGTAACGAGTGGACGGGTGTGGAGAGTGGACAGGTGTGGCGAGTGGACCTATGTGGAGAGTGGACTTGGGTGGAGAGTGGACGTGTGGAGAATGGTCTGCATGGAGAGTGCACGTTTGTGGAGAGTGGACCTATGTGGAGAGAGGACGAGTATGGTGAGTGTACCTATGTGGAGAGTGGACTCGTCTACCGGTAGACACCTCAGCTCATTTAAATGTTTTCATGAGACTCATACGTTGTTGTGATAAATAACTAAATGTGTATTGAAGTATTTTTAATCGTGACAATTTTATTAAGGATCAATCGTCAATGTTATATGTGTTAGCTCATTTAGTAGTTACTAGCTGTTTCGTGAGCTGTATGAAGCGAGTTCGATTCCCACCGAGATCATTTATGTGACAAACATAGATGTTCTTTGTCTGGGTGCTTGAACTATGTAACACTCTTTAACTAACATCTAAAATGAAAATTATGGTAATAAGCTCTGCTGTTATCCCCATTCTCTCTTTAACATAAAGTCCCAAACACCCCCGCGCTTAATAGTCTCCCACGAAATCCCCTTTAATTCGGAAAAAATATTCTAACTGCACACCTCACTTCTTGCATAATAACAACCGACAACTTTATTCTCACGTGTACATTCTTTATCTACCTTATCCGTTTCTAATAGAGTCAATATTCCTTTATCCAAGTGTTTTAATAACTTGCCAGAAAATTAACATGCCATGCCGACACTTGCGCTTATTAAAGCCCCTATTACTTTGTGATAGAGTAGATTATTGTAAAACGAGTTTGCGGGCAAGTTTTGTAATGAATTAAGAGGATAATTAGTAAGGATTAAGCGCTGATAAGTGTTACGGGCGCGGAGTGGCCACGTATCTCTAATACGAGATAAAGACAGCTTGTTCTGATGGCTAGAGGGTTTTTTATAAGAGTTATATTGGCGATAACAGCAAGTTACTCGCTTGATGGTAAGCTTGTCCATGACAGAAGTCACTGAATAACACATGCTACTACTTGGATCTTATTCACATGAGATTCTATGCCAGGAACGCTTGTTGATATATTGACAGTTCAAAACGCTCCACAACTTATGGCGTTTGTAAATTTGTTATTGAAATAAAGAATTCCTTTACACGCGAATAAGACTTCGTAAATATTTTGTGATGAAAGCCCAGTGGTTAGCGCGTTCGGTTCGCACGCCGACGAACGTGGATTCAAGCCCCAACAATAAGCTTGAGCTAGTAAAGGAAAAGCATCGTGAGGAAACTATAGAATGGTGGTAAGGTATTATTGAATTAGTTCTAGTTTGGGGCTAGATGGCGCTGTGGGAATGTCCTACGACATTTTTTTTATGGTTGCCTCTCTGATGTTAAGTGACAGCGCGGTCGAAGGTGGAAAACAGCCTGGAATAATACTGGCTCTCGCATAAAGCTGCCGGAACACACCGTTAGACGCTTGGCGGCAGATCAGCTAGAGGGTGGTAGCTAGCCAGCCGAGTACCAGAAAGTAGATAACTTAGTACCTACACCGGCTGCTCAAACTTATTGGGGTTTGAATCCACGCCCTTCGCCGCGTGAACCACACTAAGATATCATCGCTACTAATAAACTAAATTGTAATTTAGTACGTTTGTGTTTTATGCTTAAAAATAGTGATGTTTCAAACATAAGACGCCGAGTTAATCCCATTACTGTGAGACAATAACACAACGTGGTGAAACATGTATTTTAGTGTTGCTTGCAATACTCTGTAGAAGCTTCCATTGAAGACACCGCTATACTAAGGCATGAACTGGACTTAACCGTGACTAACTTTATGATTGTGACAAATACTTTTACCACACGATTTTTATCATGAGTTTCTTGAAAATATGAGGTAGTATTTGACAGTGGCAGAATGAAAAAATGCGATGCCGAAAATGAAAAAAAAAAAAAGAATGTAAAGTTAAGGAACCGCGATACGATTGCATTTCGTTAACTACGTTTTGTGTCTATCTATTGAGCGGTCTTTACATTCTTCGCTTCTTTTTTAGTTATAATTCATTTGCCTTTTTTATAAAAAAGAAACCGGAACTTTTAAATCGATTAAGAGCTTAATTTTTTAATTGTATCTTGAACTTTTTAATTAATTTTCAGTTCCATTAACGAGCGTACTTGAGACGGCCGACAGGACTTTTGCCTTCTTACAATCCGATAAAACCCAAAACTATAACATCAATAAGGAATCCGATATCAAGAAAGATGTCACCTTCTAGAAATGGAGGGCAAAATGTATTTTGGATCTGTGGAAAGTGGAAGGTAATCAAATTAATTCTTCAACAATGAAAATTAAATCAGAAATACAAAATCGAAAGTTTTTTTCGTGAATTTATATAACCAAAACCAAAGTTGTTTTCTATCATGTACAAAGTGGTCGTTAATGTTTAAATACTCCTAAGCCAATAGTTATAACTACTTACTATCATTAACCTGTTTTATCAAAACTACAGTAATCACGTGATCCCTTATGAATTGATATTTACCCAGCGATATTGGTTATTCATATCAAGTATTAGATATTCTGCGGGATTAGTTGGATCAACGCAAATTAGAACTGGAGTAAGTTCCAAATGTAATACACAGTTCAAAACATTAAAAAAAAAAAGAACCAGGTGCCTTATTTTCTAACTTACATGATATATCTTGCCGGAAACGTGTGTAGCGTTTCTAATGTAATTAAAATTTATTTTGACAGCTAAAAACGAGCGCGTACTATACCTTGTAGCTGCGTTACGTAAGCACGTTTAGTGTTTAGACATTTACCATTTTTAATCGACATCAGTGTTTGTGTTCTGTACAATTGACCGTGCAAATCAAAATCTACGCGTTTTGAACTTTTCTGTCAATGTCTTCTCTATATACTATAGTATAAAATAAAGGTTTTCATTTTCATTAAATTATTTTAACCGACTTCAAAAAAGGAGGAATGGGTTCCGTCATTTGACGCCTAGCCGTGTTTGGGCTTAGTAGTGTGAAATCGATTTTATGTGTATGTTTAGGCAAAGCTGGCGCGCATACCTATACTGAATATTAAGTATAGGCAATTGCAATATAATCTGACTATTCTATGGTTAGTTATCTGTCGTAATAAGCAAGAAAAATATAAGTTCAGTTTTGTTTTACTTATGCGGGATTACTCACATTTAATTTTATCGGACACTCCGACCATAGTTTCAGCCACATCCGTTGGCCTTCAACATAGAGACAATGCTGAGCAGGTAAAACCCGCGCGCGGCTTCGTCTTTCCATAATATAAGTTCACCTAACACTTCAATTACGTGGACATATTCTGACTCCCAGAATACACCGGTAGGTAATCTGTGATCATATAATTTTATCTGTATAATTACTAGTTAAAATTTACCTATTAGCTTAATTGAGAGACAGTAAGTTTGCCTAATAATAGTGACCAGAATTGTGTCCATTGTAAAAAGTTATATATATATTGTGTAAAACCACCCCCTTTTGACATGATACACTCCATGAAGTTTTATAATTTTGTATAAGGAACCGGTTTATATACGTAGATGTTGAGTCTATGAGGCTGTTAGTTTAAAATCATTCACGCAGGTTCACGTTTGCGACTTATCCGTTCATTATCAGGGGGACGCCAGTGTAATGTGCGAGCCGTGATTCTGAATCCAAACCACTTAATTACCGACATCGCTCTGGGAAATACATAACATAGAGTGCCACGATCGTAAGTTGGCGGTGGTGCTTTTAAGAACTAAACTGAAACTGTCAGCAACAATCATGTTATTTTGCCGAATTCGTTCATGAAAAATCTGTTAAAATAGCTCATATATCCATTTTTGAACATATAGTTAAAATAACGCATAATATAGACATTTTTGAACATATAGTTAAAATGACGCATAATATAGCCATTTTTTGAACATAGAGTTAAAATGACGCATAATATAGCCATTTTTGAACAGAGTTAAAATGACGCATAATATAGCCATTATTGAACATATAGTTGACATGAGGCATAATATAGGCATTTTTGAACATAGAGTTAATATGACGCATAATATAGCCATTTTTGAACAGAGTTAAAATGACGCATAATATAGCCATTTTTGAACATATTAAAATGACGCATAATATAGCCATTTTTGAACATAGAGTTAAAATGACGCATAATATAGCCATTTTTAAACATAAAGTTATAATAACGCATGTAGCCATTTTTGAAAATAGATTTAAAATAATACATATTACCATTTTTGAACCCTTAGAAATTCACCCTTGCTGCTTTAGCAGTCCAGCAGATCGCGCAAC